>JAPDOI010000212.1:730000-1240962 GCA_029168955.1 Aplectana chamaeleonis
ATTACAGCAGGCTTATTTTACTGCTTAAACGTGCTACCACCTATCCTATTTATTTATTTATTTATTTATTTATTTATTTATTTATTTATTTATTTATTTATTATACGCCGTTGCCGACGTGCTCATAAGCCACAAAGTAGTGAGTTGGAACCATGGAAATGAATACAAAACAAATAAAGACTTAGCGCAGCGAGTCAACTGCCGACCACAAGATCATTGTTGAAATTAAAAAATAATAGAAAAGGCGACACTAGATAAAGCCAGGAGCCATGAATATTTGAAAGATAACCCTTGCTGGCAAAAAGGATACAGGAAACGCATGTGCATTAATTTGCAATATGAGTAAGCCATTCAACAAATCTTTTTCTTTCTCTACAGTGCGGTACAAAATGATATGTCCAACCCTTATTTTTACATACAAGAGACCAAGCCTTAGGCTTCGTAATACGAGAACAGTACCAATGGATTCAGGAGTGCTTGAAAAACCCTTGCAGACAGTGTTGCAGAACAGTCGGTCCATTGGCTGAGAAGTCTTGCTTGCTTTGAAAAAAAAGTGTTCGTCCAAAAGGCACAGGACACCCAGGGAATTATTTTTTATGTTTTATCCTTGTCATGGAGAGGGTCGCACTCTGATCACAATGGTATTTGTGGAATCGTCCTATTCCCCCTACGAACAGAGAGATGGCTCCTTGAAAATGCCTGTATTTTGAGGGCAAAAATTTGGTGGACGAGTTGTCTAGGCCTGTATTTCTCTTGATTCGCAGTCGCGGCACGAGAGCGAAACAGGATCAGGAGATAGATCGGAAAGGGAGTGAAGAACGACGATTCGGTTGAAAATCATCTATCCATCTAGCTGCCATTGAGATTGGAAATCAAGAAGAGGGCCGGGCCTGCGGTGGTGGCTGGAGAGAGTTGGGCCCGTGGTGGTCGCTTATATCTCGCTTATTTGGAGGAATTGAGATCCCGCAGTGGCACGTGTTATACAGGAGTCTTCAACACAATTACACGAAAATCTCAGAATTCATATCTGAGGGGGTACTGTGCCTTTAAGTATCATAGAAAATGTTTGTTGTGATAATCAAATCTTTTGTGGACCCGTCCTTTGCAATTCTCCACTCTCTATTGCTCAGTTCTTTTCTTAGGGCCCTCACTAATCCTGCTTTGAGTAAAATATACTTCTATTTTCGATTGACTCAATTTTCCACGGGTGACAACCATCATGGCATGTTCATGTTCATCCAACCGGACAACTAGTCCGAATTTATAGAATAATGTCACTAAAATACAACGTTGTAATGCGTTTCTCGCCGTTTCTTCGTGAAGTCTAGTTTCTTTTGTATAAGTCCAATCCAATTTTTTTCTCTTCCACAAACTTTCCGAGTCAAAGTTCGATGTGAAGTTGCCACCACGTGACACAGATACCTTATCTACGATTGTTCCAAGTGATCAGGAGAATGAAGCTTTTTGCTGCTGAGCAGGCTCAGATGGACGCCTTACATGAAGCCCGTATTCCTAACAGAAGGATTGCCTCGCAACTGGGTAGATCGCCCACTCGCAACAGTAGATACTTTCAAAATCGACAGAGGAAAGACGCTGGTCGACCGAGAAAGCTTTCGAGACCCGCTACTGCTCGTGAAGCCTCAAGTTATGAGACGAGCATCCCGCTCAAAATCCCCTCACAAGCTTGCGAGGATGCGTTTTGCTCGTACCAACATGGCCACAAAATGGAATGAGGTATGTAGCCGTAGCCTTGGTCGGGAAGTTTAGAAAGTTACTACTCATGCATTCCCTGTCGTAATTTCTAACGAGAAAAAAATGGAACTAGGACTCAGAAACTCAACGGGTCCGACCGCAGATTTCCGTCGGGTCGAACCCCTTTCCGTTCTCGCCGCTCACTTCTTCCAACTGAGAAGACGTAAAGGAGAAGTAAAATTTATTCTCCCCTCCCATGTCGTCTCACTTCGGACCACGTTAAGCAACAATGCTATAGGGCCTGACTCGACAGAAATCTGGGGATGGACCACGTTCGAGCTGGGGTTGGACACGGCGAAAGTCTGATGATGGCCCAGATGGTAGAACCCACTACTGTAGGGACTTGTTGAGAATAAATGGTTATTCTCAAAGCGCAAATTTGGACGCGGAAGTCTAATGGCCTGGACTGCTTTGTCTGGCTACACACGGATTGCACTTGACTCGCTTCGTGAAGGATGGACAGCCAAGCCTACCAGACGGGGCTTCGTGACCATATACTGTCATACATAGCTCAGAAGATATCAACGACTAGATCTTGTTTATCAACACGAAAACGCGTCAATCCACGCGTCGTAATCAACGTCTGCATGGATAGAGGCGAACAACGTGACCGTTGTGGAGTGGCCTGCATATTTTCCCGATCTGTATTCAAAGGAGAACTTGTAGGAAGGCCTTGTACGGAAGGTGTACAAGAATGGCACCACTTTTTTCTTGATCTCTAATCTGAAAGTTACCATTCTAGATGCATGGACGGGTGAAGACCAAACAGCCATCGATAGTCTTGTAATGAGTATGCCTAAGAGGATTTTTGATGTTTCTGTGAATAAAGGAGGGGCTGTTGACGTTTATATAATGTTTAATTTGCTGTTGGAGTTTGAATAATTGATACCTATACTTTTGCCCCCCCCCCAAAATGGGTACTTTTTCCCAGAAGGAGCAGTACTTCCTAATAAATGAATTGATTGACCTAGAACGTTGTCTACAATGGTTTTCAGCCCTCCACAATTCATTGGTGCTGCGCTCGTACGGCGAAGTCTGAGTCTTGGTCTCTTGAATGTAATTAGAGTGGACCTATAATTTTGCACGATTCTGATAGTATTTTAGTTAGGCCTATAGAGTGCATACTTCCCGCGACGCGCGACAGTGCATATCAACAATATCGATTTTCGGTCGATATAGATGACAAACATTATGTCGCGTCGCTCGTCACGGGAAGTATGCACTAGGCTTTAGGAGCGGGAACATGGTTGAGCGGGGAACTGATGTTAGAGGCACAAGAGACTTACAAATTTTTTTTCAGATTTTATACTTAGAGAGCATCACACTCTAATTACAATGGTATCTCTCTAATCGTTCAGAGGTTCAGGGCGAAAATTTATTGGGCGAGATGTTCCGGGCCTTTTTTCTCTTCATCCGCAGTTGTCCCCAGGAGGTAAAGACAGGCCGGCGGTTCGAATGAATTTCATCCATTCAATTGCCGCTACTGAGTTTGAAATCAATAGAAGGTGCGTGGCACGAGATTGAGAGGGTCGGCCCCGTGGTTGTGGCCTATATCTCGCATACCCTTGCTTGTGTTATACAGGATGGGTCTACAGCACAATTACATGAAAATCTCAACACTCATATTCTTAGGTTCACATATACGCTCTCGAGGTGAACCAAAAACCTCTACGGAACACGCAAAACGCATTTGTCCTGTTAAGCACTTTTTGTGCTAGCACTTAAAGGGGTTCGGGTTTTATAAAAGAGCGAAGGATTTTAGTGAGAATGTCCCGTGACAGATATTAGGCCTCGGCTCTAAAAATTGGAATAAATGATTGAAAAAACAGACCCACTCTGAAAAAAAGTTATCAGCGTTTTTTAAAGCCTCGCGGCAAGGTAAGGGTACCCCCCACGAAATTTTTAGGGTGTTTTTAGATTTTTCTCCCGATTTCGCTAAAAACACGTACGTAGAGTTAATCTGGGGTGCTGAACACGAATCTGGGGTTTGCTTGTCAAAGTTTTAAGGTTTACTGTAGGTTACGGTAAGTAACATGCCATTTGAAGGGCAAAACCTACCTCAAAATTCCGATAATCGACAAATGGACATCGAATTCGTATTCAGCACCCCAAATAACCCCCACATAGAAACTGTGAGACAAATCTGAGACTTTGACCAAACTACCGTATACCTACCGCAATCTACCGTAAGCTGACAAAACTCGATAAACCGACATCAGATTCGTGTTGAGCACTCCAGATAACCCCCAGAAGAACGATTTGAGCCACATCTGTCGTCACATTCCGGAAATCGTCAAAAGTTGATTTTGCTGTCAATTTTCTCTGCCGGTGGGAAGCTTTGAACAAATTTAGTCGAAAACTCCGGAAAAACGTCAAATAAACTTCAGATTCGTGATCAGCACCCCAAATAACCCTCTAAAGCGAATTTTTAGTCGAATCTGGATTATTTTTCTAAAACACTTCGAGAGCCCTCTAATTGGTATAATTAAACGCTCAACCGAAAATCTGTAAGTCCAAAACGCTTTTAGTCTGCGCAAAGTTTGGAAAATGTTCCTACATCCGAAGTTTGCTTAGTGGGGTAGTTTTGTGTGCTGAACACGATTATGAGGTGCGTTTCCGGAATTTCGTAAAAATAATGCGTTTTCTGGAGGGTACAATAGGTACGAAAATCGGAGAAAAAATGCCTATAACTTTTTTCAGGTGGGGGTCTAGGCAGCTGCGTGGGGCATATTCGGACTTTTCGTCCGAAAATAGTTCTAGAAAACTACATTCCATTTGGAATGGTCACTATGACTTATTGTGGTTCCCTTGTAGCATGTGCCTCGCTTAATCTTTTCGTGTGAGTATAGAAATGGGGAAGAAGTTATAGAACAGCGATGGGCTCTCTAATGACATTGTTGCGTGGCAAGAATTATGCGTCTACCTGAACATGGAAAAGTGTGGTTAGAGAATGAATCTCGTAACTCGCATTTTGATCATTAACAGCTTTCTAATGTTGTGTAGGCTATTTTTAGCTTGATGAAATGTCACAGAATGAACGTTCGGAGCAGCCTAACATAAGATGCAGGGGTTTGAAATGAAACGCACACCATGTGAAAACATCCTTAGCTGAGTCCATAAATACTAAAGCAACTGGATTCGGGAAAAAAATTCCAAGGGACGCGAAAAAATGTCAGAATCCAGCCGCACTTGGCGCTGAGCTATGCATTTATACACAACTTGTCTCAATGTTTTTGGAACACGAACGATAACTGATTTCTTATAGTGTATGTTTGTCGTTGGTGTACCTGAGCGCAGCAACGACTCATCTTTTGTTCACCGGTCGAGGAACGAGCTATTGTTATTGTTTTCAATAGGGCGATCGCGTGTGGAATCCGTCAGGAGCATCTTACTATTATGGTGTTAATAGTGAACGCCGGAATATTGTTTACCCGGCATAGTAGTAGGGCAAAGAAGACGGGGTGATGGAGTATATACATAGTACAACAATAGGTGACTACTTGCTTCAAAGCATGACATTACTAAAGTTCTATATTCCATCTAGACATAAACAAGCTTAACTGCGGTGAATTTCTCGACGCAATCGACCTTTCCTGGGACGCACCTCGTATTCCACTTGAGTTAGGGATCGCAGTCATTAGATCAAATGTGTATCGGCCCCGGACTCTAATATGCTTCAAAGCCCCTAAGGAACACCTATAGGTGTGATCTTAGAAGCTTTTTGAAGATGCAAAGGTAAGGTAAGGACCGATTGGTCATTCCGCATGTTCACCGAGATGATCACTAGGGATCAGGCAATTTTCATGGTATTCAGAAAAAAGTTCTAGCTGGAATTCTGAGAATTGATTCGAATTTTTTTCTGGGCGTTGAGATGGGTCCCAAACACGAAAGTGAGATCCTTTTGTCGATATCGAGAAAATTTCGCTTGGTCTGGCTTGGAGCCTTCCACCGGGACAAATTTTCGAGACAAAATGCAACTTGTGATGATTTCCAAAACGTCGAAACAGATCTGCCACGAATCTTTCCTGGAGAAGTCATGTTGGGGGTGCTCAGCACAAATATGAGGTCTGTTAATTGATTTACAATAGATTACGGTATGCTACGTTGGGATTATGGTAGTTTGTCCAGTCTCAGATTTTGTTCACAACTATTCTTTGTGGGTCGGTTGGGGTGCTGAACATGAGTTTGAGTCCAGTCATCGATTTTCAAAATTTTAGGGCAGGTGACGGCATCTGATAGCATCTCATCTACCGTGAACTTCAGTGAGGAGTATAGTATCGAAAAACGGACAACAGATTCGTATTCAGGCCCCCGAATGACCTTGGAAAAAAGGCTTTGAGCAAAATTCGCAACAATTCTTACTAAGATTCCAAAAAATGCTTGCTTGGTAACCATACTCTTTAATCCAGCTGAGGAAACCCACCATGACTTGGTTTAGGGAAGCCTTCAGCAGCAAAAAATATAGATTTAAAAAATTCATAACATGTTCACTAACTGGAGTGAACTCTGTTGAAAACGGTGCCACAGCTACAACGCCACCCCTTCAGTGGCAGTAGGGTAAGTGACAGTAGAAGATTCTGATTCTGAGCAGACAGCGTGTGAAGGGTAATGAGTCTCGAGCTCAGGGGTGCAAAAAAGGTATGAGGAGGCTCCACTACGTTAAGCGTACGATACGCTGTGACAGCATGAAGGCAGGTGAGTAATGTTTTACTGTTCGAAAAAGTGATGTATTGGCTTGTGATGTATGGAACGCGGTCGATGTGAAGAAGTCTGTGACGCTTTCGCAATGGCAGGGAAATCGTGCAATCATTGCCAATTCATCTCAGGAAAAGTGCGCTTTTTATCAAATTCATCTCCTTTTTCGGATCTACGGATTCGTCGCTAAAGCGCAGTTAACGAACGACAGGTCCTTTCCGAATTCGTCATACCAATGTGGCTATTGTGTCAGGCGCACACCGATTTCTGCCAACCCCGGGACTTTAAATTTGAACAAGTTGAATTGATTTTCGAATCAATAAAATGAAGTATCTAAACGATACTCCAGCTTATCGATGTGAAAAACAAAAAATAATGACTAGATAAAAAAAAATCAGTGGCACTGCCTTCAACTAACTCCAATTTCTTGCTCAGTCCGATAACAGTGATCGAAACGCCGAGAAAACTAGTTCGAGGACCGTACTCCAAAACGCGTTGTTTTTAAATGCACCAAAGAGCGAAAAAAGGCCTGTATCGTCCCGTTTGCTCTTAAGACGTGCCAAACTGACTGTGGCATGTAGAATAGGAGCAGAATTCGTGAAATCGGCCGAAAACATGTTTGGTAAGACTAAAACACGGTGTGTGCTGGAGGTACACCTGGTTTTGACGCCAGTGTAACACAGCTTAATCGGTTTGCCTGATTCATTGAAGGGCCGCTTCTTCCAAAAATTCTAACGCGCTCCTCTAGGTTGATGTTCACAGCAAACTCATGGTTTTTAGCGATTCCAGTGTGTTTTCGATATGTGTCGATTGATATCCCTTGTCGATTTTTATCATATCGATCGAGGAAGGATTTCGGTCGGCACATAAGTTTCTAGCTGGAGTTGCTCCAGACATCCCGACGGGTTGTTGGAGAATACTGAACCTGCATGGAGTGTCTATTTTTCTGTCCCTAAACGGCGAAAGACAAAGTTCATGGCACCTCTACTGCTCGCTGTGCTTCTGCAGCGGATAATTTTTTAAATAAATTGACCGTTTTTGGTCGATCGCGTCGCTCCACCGCTGCGGAGTTCAACTTGTTTTACTACATGGTTGTGGAGTGCCGCGTGACATATGTCGGTCTGTGGTAGTCGGTCGCTGCTCTCGCAGCCATCCTCAACGGTTACTGCTAGTCACTTCATCGCAGCCAACTTGGCAGTGATAGAAGTTTTAGCGCCGGTTGTGACTATCGGACACGATATTGTTATTTCAAACCGTAGCGATCATACACCCCTATCTCCTTTGTTTTGCCGTGGGGGAGCCTGATACCGTGTACTAAGTTTTAAATTTATATCCTGTTGATGATAACTCGTAATATCAGTTCACTATACAAGCTGCAGCATTTTTGAAACTAACTCACTAAATGCCGGTCGGTCTGGTAAGTTAAGCTAGAACAATGGTGATTTTAATCTCGACGCAGGTGCTAGTTCAACGCAGAGAGGCTCAGCAAAAGGCCAGTGTTGCAGGCCGTGAATGCGGTATAGACTGTCAACCTTGGTATGACCGACATAAAATCCAACGGACGCTGGTCACACACGCTGACCGTGCCAGATCTTGAGGGATCTGCATAGTTCCTGACACCGGCAAGCATTCGCCGAGCATCAGCATTGAAGCGGCGACAAAAATTTATCGTCGCGGCGTCGGTTGCCACTCGCTAGCAGTGACGCAGGACCGCCACGGCTTCAAAACATCACGGTGCTTCCTCGTCGCCCTTCACGCCGCGTCGAATGGCACGGTCGGCGAATGAGATCAATACCGCATCACCCGGCGCTGTTCGTCGCTGCGAGCAGCTCTGCGAAGTGAAGTGCAGAACCCTTCTCAGAAAAATCAAAACAAGTTACTTGTAATAAAATGTGACTCACTTGAACGTCTCAAGTAACTTACATTTATATTACATGTAACATACATTTATATTTTCACTATGGGTGGCCATCACGTGACGCAGACGACACGCGACGCAGAGGGCGGGTCCATGACCACACGCTACGTGAAGAATGCTGTGCGGGGCCTTCCCTGCTGGTGTGGGGTCAAGCACCTCAAACTTGGGTAATTGAACCAACAGCAACGCCAGTCGTATGCCTGACCCCGCGAGAGTGTCGTACATCCCCCTACAGAATTATAAAACTCAAACCGCAGATTTCATCCACCGTAACCCAATGGCCATGATAAGAGTAAAGGAACACATCTGCATCCTATTTACAACCGTTATAAAATGTCGGTTGGTGGATTATCATGCTCCTTGTAAGCAATTCACTCCGATACTCTGGAATGAGGTTCTTCATGACAGTTTGGTGAGTGTTGCCGAGAGCAACAGTTGGGCAGAACTGAAGCGCAGGAGTTTGGAGCGAAAACTGAAGCAGCTGGGGCAATAATTGGAGGTAAAGCTCCGTAAAAAGCAGCATGTTGGTGCAACTAGTGGGGCACAACGACCTAAGGTGCTACCTTATGCAACGGTAGGGGAAACCTACAAGTCTTGCAATTTGAAGAGAGCAACTTGATGTGGAGTTCCTTAGTGTTGCGTTCCAACCGCACTATCATACGAGACCTTATTCCATGAGTACCGGAATGAGTCCCTTGCAGGGAGCACGATATCATTCTACCGACCTACGCTTCATCATGACGATAAATGGATGGAGTTGTTTTCAATACTCTTATCATGCCCATTGGGTTACTGTGGATAGAATCTGCGGTTTGAATTTTATAATTCTGTCATCCCCCTTGGGAATATCTTCTCGGCCGATTTAAGTTTCTTGCGATTTACGCTGTGCCGTTCAAGTTACATGTAAGATATTGGAGCCGCACAGAACACAGTGTCCTCGCAGGAATCGAAAACAAGTTACTTGTAACATATCTGAGTAGATGTAAGTTACTTGCGACTTATCTCAGGTTATTCAAGATACATGTAACATATCGGAGGTGCACTGCAAGTAGTACCCCGCCGGTATGTTATATGTCACTTAAATGACCTGAGATAAGTCGCAAGTAGCTTACATCGGTTCAGATATGTTACAAGTAACTTGTTTTCGGCCTTTTATGTTACAAGTAAGTTGTTTTCATTTTTCATATTTTTTTCATATTTTTTGTAACATATCTGAGTAGATGTAAGTTACTTGCGACTTATCTCAGGTCATCTAAGATACATGTAACATATCGGAGGTGCACTGCAAGTGGTATCCCGCCGGTATGTTACATGTCACTTAAATCATGAGTTTGTTCTCATGTCAGCAACGTTGTAATTCTCTTGATTGCAGAACCTTTGCAGGATGACCTTCCCCTGGAACTACTAATTTGTATTACTAACCATTTGTCAGTGGCTGGCTGCAACGAACTCGCAAAGGTAAGCTACGCACTGTTTCTTCAGGAAGCCGCGGCGCAGGTGCTATATTGTATTCTTAAGCCTCTTTCACACTTGCCCGACCGATGTCGGACGACTCGTTATCGAATGTGTAATATCTATCTACCCTGCCCATCTTATCTATCTTAATTTTTTTCAAATTTGATAACGAGTCTTCCGACGTTGGCCGGCAAACTATGAAAGGGGCTATAGATGCTGACTGGTTGTTTCTCCCCATTTTTATTTCTGTTTTCTTCGAAATAACTGCTCGGTTTGAATGATAACAATATCGTAGCCTCGTCGCGGCCCAATAAAAAATTACACAACTAGAAATTCACTTTTCGAAACGCTGATCAAAGAACGAACGAAAATAGCTCGTTTTAATGAAATTAGTTTTTTTTATTTTGTAGTGATAATATTTTGATAGATTCATGTTACGGCGAAGTACCGGAATAAGGAGTGCGAGTAGGGAGCTTCGGGGGTCGGACCTGCTCCGCGCGCGGTCGCGTCGCGGACATGCGCTGAACACGGCTCGGCAGCAATCCCTCGGAACAAAGGCTCACAAGCACGCCCATTCCGATCATTTTTCCGCAGGGCTACCATAACCATTCTTGAACAAAACATGATAACGAACGATAACACACGCTCATAACATGCGGGGGATAAAAGGGCAGAGGAGCGGTATGCATCCATTCACACACCGCTCTCTTCGAGAAGCCACTGGCAAGTGGCTCTCAGACATAAGGGCGGACTTATCGCGCACAGAACTTGCCGAATAGTACTTACCGCGCTCAGAAACCGTTTTGACCGCGATCCCAAGCCCAATTAGGACTTACCGCGAATAAACTCGCGGTCAGAGCGATTGCATTCCGGTGCTCGCAATACAACCGCTTCGCCATCCGGTCGGATCGCGCGCAAACGCAGTAATAGGACTGATGTCGCACAAAAATCGGACTGACCGCGTTTAATCATGACGTGGTGTGGGTGGTGTGTTCTGGGCTGATTTGCGTCTCAGTTCACGCGCAAAACCTAAATTCAAAATTGCGCGCATCTTCATGGCGGAGTTAATGGTTTTGTGTCTACCTGTATTTCATCACGGTTCTTTCCTGGTCCATGTTCATCTCGTACTCGTTCATGGATGTTGTTCTTATTGCTTTTTCTCGGAGGGAAGAACAACAACATTGTTGTTCTTTCCGATTTTCCATAAATTTCTCGCTGATGAATCGTGGGACCACCATAACTGTTCTGTATTGCTTCCTTTGAAATTTCCCCGTTGCTAGTCGTGGTGGGACCACCATAGCCGTTGCATATTGCATCATTCTAACTTTCTCAGTGATAAATCGTGGTGGCACCACCGTGGGTGTTGCATATTGAATCCTTTGAGCTTTCTTCTTCTCGGATCGTGGTGGGACCACCTCATTTGTTGCGTATTGGGCCCTTTCAAGCTTGCATATTGTGTCCTTTAAAGTTTCTCTGTTACCAATCGTGGTGAGACCTCCGTAGCCGTTGCATATTGCGTCCTTTAAACTTTCTGAATTTTCTTCGTTGCCACTCGTGGTGGGACCCCCGCAGCTGTTGCCTATGGCGAAAAATACTACGTGGATTGGAGCTGTGGCTCACTACGCGCCGCGGTCGCATTGCGGCGTCGCAATTAGAGCACGCTCACTTCTGTTTCAGTGGGATGTCAGAGTGGGAGCCGAATGCGTAATCATTCGCATGCTCTGGTTTCCTTCCATCATTTGAGGTGGTGTAACAAACACAAGAAATCATTTCACCTCAAGTATTGGCAACCGATTATGATTCAGGGCAGCGTGCATTTCGAGTATAGAGTAAATCAACTAGGTACTATTTTCAGGATAATAATAATATTACAATTTTGTTGTGTTGTCTTCACTATAGTGTTACTATCTCTTTGTTTCATATAACTGATTATCAACGCATTTCCTGATATACCTAATCTAAACCCTCTTCGCACTTTGATACATCGGCGTCAGAACCTGCATAATTCGGAAGATACCTAATTTTTAGTCAGATTTAATCCTCTTTCATTGCCCAAAGGTCATCCCGATTATTTTTTCATCCATATATTTATACGAAATGTTTATAGTGGAGTCCACCAAGAGTGTCTCATTTACTTATCAATAAGAAGCGGTCGGCTGGGGATCAATGTGCATGAATCCCATACCAGCACGCTCGATACCGATTGAGCGAGAGCGGTTGTGCTACAATGAGTTTCATGTTCATTGATCTCCAATCGACCGCTTCTCATTGATAAGTAAATGAGACACTCTTGGTGGACTCCACTATATGTGATCTTGTGGAGAGTGTATTCTGCCAACCGGCTGCGATTCTTCTTTGACACGTGGTGTTTCTTTGCCATATTCCATCCCGAGGACGGTAGTGGAGTAGTTTCGGCCTCAGTTCGCCATTAACGTGGGAACTGGAGCATTGCAATTTTTGAAACATACCCCTCCGTCTTTTTTAGACCGCTTGCTGAATGATAGGTTTTCTCGCAAGTGTTACAGGGGAATGTATTGCAGTCCTTGAATTTAGCGATTTTAGCATCATTTTTCGCCTGCGAAACCTGCGCGTCTGAGCACTCGTGAACCCCCTTATGTGCCTATGCAGGTTCTTGAATGCAAAAGGCTTTAGCTTGCACAACTGACAAAAACATGATGTGATCTCCGTGCCTGAATGATTTCCGTAAGGGTTTCTGAGACCGATCCTCTGTTGGCAGTCTTGTGAGAGATAACTGATAAGCTCAGGTGTTAATCCTAGGAAATACGGAAGAAGAATGTCTCACAATAAGAAATTATTTAAAGTATAGAAGAAGAGAGTATAGTTGTACACGAACGAAATTTTCAAAAAAATTTTCCTTCGTCTTCTTTCGATCGAAAATTCGTCGAACTAAGTTTTTTCAAATTCTGTTCGTTCGAACTTTTGTCGAACGAATTTTTTTCATTTTTCGTTTGTTCGGAATTTTTTTTTTGAAATTTTACAACTATAGAAGAGAGTGATAACTGTTAAAAACCAGACACTATTAACATGATGACGAGTGATGGAGTTTGCCCTCCGTCAGTTTTACCTGACATTTAACACCCATGCTCCATCACTGGAAGTAGGAATCATTGTTGATTGCCAATAATGGCTTTGTAGACAGCGGTCTTGATGCCGCCTGAACACCTGTACATTGTTGCCTTTCATGTTCTTCTTCGTCCCACCACAACCCCATCTAAAGGCGTTGGCGACGTATGAGCGTGCTCTAATTGCAACGCCGCGACGCGACCGCGGCGCGTAGTGAGCCACAGCTCAAGGCCACGTAGTATTCTTCGCCTATGGCGTCCTATAAAGTTTCTCGCTATACAGGCGTGCTATTGAATGAGGTAACATCAACAGCGCTAGACTTCAGGGGCCGGATGCATCAACGCGCCGGGGTGGGGCAGGGCAGTCGGGATCTTTGACGATCGGAGTGCGAGGGGAGGAGATCGTCTATTCAATAGTGCCCCAGCAGTGTTTTTTGCTGCACTAGCTGCTTCAGCCCCCTAGCTGGGTTTTTTGAATAACAGAGATCTTCAAAGGCGCAGACTGCCCTGCCCCTGCCCCAACCCGGCCTGTTGATGCATTCGGCCCAGCTTCAAATTCTACGCGGAACACGGTGTTGACGTTTATGATACAATTAAGCGCTCCGTGGCTAGCCGAAGGTTACGGTAGCACAAGATCCCGAGTGCTAAAATCTCTACGTGCTACTGCTACACGATGTCGTTACACCCTGTCCCTACGAGTTTGTTGATCTACTACGATGTCATTACGCTGGTTCATCCCGGAATAAGCAATTACAATTGTTCCTGTCAATTGCGTCATTTGTGCCGTTTTCATCCCGTGTTTGTGATTTTTCGCTTCAGAATGCGTTGGGTCGTGGTCTCTTGATTTATATTAGCCATAATATGCTCAGCTTTCTATCGTTCCGGCCCGGCTCCAGTTGATTTCCTGTGAAGCTCACGGTTAGTTTAACCTAGTTGTTTTCTGAGTTTCTGATAAAACTTCTTTTTCATGATTTCAGAGCGATGTTATGCCGTATGTGAATCATTTGGATAGTGATCAGTCTGTGATTGTCTGGCACGAAATTCGCCATTTTTGGCACGAAATTGCCACGCTCTCACGACCACGAATTTCTACATTTGGTGAATGCTTGTAAATGTCCCTCTATTGGTCTGTGGGATGGTATCTTTTGTAAAAAATTGGAATTCCTTTTATTCACAGCGCAAGCCACGCTCGCGAGGCTACTGTCTTCGCTTCTCCTCCACTCTCGCTGTCTCTTACCTCTGCGACCGACTCGCATTCGTAGGAAGCATGGGAATTTCTCTGTGACACAGTCTGTATCCGCCTGACACTGGCGTTCGTACACTTGGTTGGCGCCGAATTGTCTCGAAAGGGTAGGATTGGGTTCATTACCCGTAGCCATACTTTTACAATGACATCATTTCGTTGAAATGCTGCGAAAACAGGTACTAGCGCGATTGTGTACGTTATCGAAGGGCCGATAAAGGCAGCGTCCACGCAGAAAACCGCACTTGGTTTTGTCTTCTTAATCCACTGCTTGAACCAAGTGGAGATGGCAAGGCTTGAGACCTCAATGCTGCGTATTCAGAATGCTATAGCATCTTGTAAACCGCTTCGAGGTCTGAAAAGGCTTTTTCCCGGTCGATCACCTAGCGCGAGGAGCAGAAGCGCTACAACAGGCTCCGGTAGGCCAGGGAAATCCAAAATTTTATATTCTTCATTTCGAGAAATCCTCTGACTCAAGCGTGTGTATTGGAAGCTTCTTATTTTTAGAGAAATTCTGACAATGAAAATGCTAAAAGAAATAATCAACCTAACAAGTTACAGAAGCTAAACCCTTTCAGACGTCCAGCATTTTCGACATTTGTGTATTACACAAACCACGTCAGAGAGACGTGGAAAAAAGGAAGCTGAATGCTACGAGATTTTCAATTGGGTTTTTTTTCACGAAAGAAAACCCTGTTATGAAATTTCCCAGTGGGGATCGTCACCATTCTGATACTGAACAATGATTTGTGATGCAGTCGTAAAACTTTTCTGAAATTTTGGGCACCAACAGTATCGTACCTCCGTTTTGGTCCTACACAACGGCCTGATTGATCCGGCTCGAGGACATATCACGTTTCCGAGACACAGTTGTCCCTGAAAAAATTCAGAGTTTGTCCATGTCCCGCTTGTTTAATAACCTTTGAAGATGAGATGTTCGCATCCGTCTTATAGTTTTGTATGTATCCTATAAGCAACACCACGCACGAGCTGTGCTTTATATTTGATAATCTATTTCGGAATGCTCTTTTTTTCATTCGATCGCTTATGATGGCAATTTTGTCGTGTCATCGAATGTTTTGCCATTTCTGTTAGTGTTAAATTTTTGTTTTCTGTTGTACTGTTGTTTTGGTGCGCAATGTCTCTTCTATCATGCTCTTGTATGCTCATTCATTTGCGGGCCCTGGAATTTGTTTGCATTCCGTTTATGATCCTTCCGCATCTCGAGTCTACTTCTCTAAGAATTGTTTGCATTTTTCTCTGAAGATGCACACAATGCGTGTCTGTTCGGTAAATGTATGTTTTCGGTATTCGATTTAGTCTGACGCATGGATCAGGCGGCTGGTCGTGCTGTGTTGGCGGCCTCTTTGCCCAACGGGATTTCGATTCGCGCGCGGCGATCTACCGTCGCAGCCCCGTCCATTCCTCAGATTAAATTTATTACGTTAACTCTATGTATCCATTATCCACTGTAGTATTAAATATCCAGTATCCACTAGGCATTATTCGAATTTTTCTTTAATGATTCACATAACTGTGCGTCCAGTACATTTAAGTGCCTTTGCGATTTGTTCAAAATGCGAACGAAAATGAAATTATATCTATTTTGGTGTTAAGACTGAGAATTAGTGAAAATGGCCTGGAACCATATTCACCGCCGACGCGATATATAGATTTTTGGTCGATCAGGAATGTAAGCACAGCTTCTCTTCATTTGTCGCGGTAAGTATGAATCCGGCCCGTAGCGAGTGAAAATTGAGTCTTGTCTCGATTTGTAGACCAATTGCCGGTATTGTAGGCTATCCAAGTCATTCTTGGGTGACCTCTAAGTGAGCGCCCATAGTTAAGAATAACAAGCGACCTCTTTCGTTACGGGAGGTACGGTTGAGAATGATATAATGATTGTATCCTTGACGATTGTGGCTATCTATAGATGCCTCGCTCTATTGAACTGTAGATAGCCGCGGTAGCTCAAGATACAATCAACAATTAATTTTTAGCCGCACCTCCCCTAGCGACGGTGATCTTTTGTGTTTGTGGCTATGGGCGCTCCATAGAACCCCATACTGTTTACTTTCGAGGGCCACCCGTGGAAGAAAAATTGTTTGGCCCTGTAGGGTTGACAGCACGCAGGCCTACGGCTACGTCCTGAAGGTTTGTGCGCGGTATGTCCTATTATGATGAAAGTGTACTGATCGCCTGCTCTTTTAGTGTTGACCGCGCTCTAAAGACGGGTTGATCGCTCCAATTGCCGGTTTGATCGCCCTCAAATACCGGTTTGATCGCCGTCGATCACGCGATTGTTCCTACTGTGCGTCGCGATAAGTCCGCTCCTATGTCTGAGCTGAAGAGGTGGAAATAGTGCAAACATGTTTGTTGGCTATTACGATGTGCTCATATCCAAGCTGAAACTTGTAAAATTTTTGAAGGAGGGTTACGGTAGCCCTGCGGAAAAATGATCGGCATTAGCGTGCTTGTCAAAGGCTCTCGCCAGTGCACCAATCGTCAGCAATGTCAACATATGAGATGATTTCGTACACGAAATGGAGCAGAGTATTATTTTGAGAGCAATTTACTCAAAAATCGTCAGTAGCCACCAGAACGCCCATTATTTATTAGATTTCTAACTTGGATGCTTTCAAACGAGTAAAAACGAGTCACACGTGAATATAACCTGAACGTTGAGTATTTAATACATGCAATCTCATGAGCATGATAGAAAAACCGGATATGAATAAAAAAAATGAGCATAAGCGTTCCAAGGCGTCATCATGACGTTCGACGTAACAAAGAAAGCGTATTAGCAGTAAATTTTTCACACAACTGCAGCAATTAATAAGAAAACTACTAGCCATATTGGACTAGACCGTTAAATAAACCACTCCGCCAGCGCGTAGCTAGATGCCTCACACGGAAAGCAGAGATGCCCAGGGTTTCGGAGGCATCTAGTCTAATTTTGACGCGAGAATTTACGTAAAATACGGAAAGTTAAGCCTCAGTTGGTGAAATTTTAGCTACGGCGTCCGCATATTCTACGTAAATTCTCGCTACGGCACCCGCATATTCTACGCAAATTCTCGTTGCAGCACTCGGTCGATCGACCCACCCAGCCTTGATCCGTACTAGAAATACAATCCCCGCTGCGACCGAGCGTATCGCCGTTTCTTCCTCACGGCCTGCAGCATACCAGCGGCCAAAATTATTCCTAGCAAGGTCTTCCACAGAGCGAAGCGGGGTCACCCTCCACGACTACCCACAGAGTGTCAAGGTATCCGTGGATTGACTGGGCCAACACTGTTCGAACGGCATCCCTGTGTTCCGCGTAGCCAGCGCGGGTTTGAGATTGCATTTCATCACACGCCGTCGCTAAATCCGTAGATTCTCGCTACCAAATTGTAGCGAGAATATACGGGTTTAGCGTCAGAGAGATCAATGTTTTGATTTTAGCCTTCGTTTTGACATAGAATACGCGCAGAATTTGCACCCTTGTAGCCTCGACACAAGAATATGCGGGTTTTAGCTATCGTAGCTAAAACCCGTAAAATCTCGCTACATGGAATGGGGCGGCGTTTCAGGCCACGCCCTCGGAGGCTTCTAGCTACGCGTTGGCAGAGCAGAAAATGGAGGAAATCGAATGATTGCTCCCAACCATCCTGCAGAATACTCATATAATCCGGTGCACTTTTTCGTTTTGAAGTTTACTTTTTCCGAATACCAAGTTTTTGGAATACAATTTAAATTCGCTTTTTTCTTTGAGAATACACCAACCTCGGGAAGAGCATGCAATGTGAGACCATGCCTGACAAAGGCCTATGTGGACGGTGCAGCCTGCGGCTGCACCGTCGCTCAGGGGAGGAAATCCCCTGCGTGGAGGCTAAATCTATCGTTTATCGGGTATTTGGGAGGTGGAAATCAGATAGAACCCTATGTGGACGTCGCTCAGGCGAGGAAATCCCCTGCGTGAAATCCCCTGCGTGGAGGCTAAATCTATCGTGTATCGGGTATTTCAGGGGTGGAAATCAGTTTGAACGGAATTCTCCTGCGCGGAGGCTGAATCTATCGTGTTTTGTTTTCATGACTGAAACATTAGTGGCTTTCACCAACTAGCTCTGCACCCAAAGAAATCACAGGAAAAATGCCACTAATACTTGAATCATCCGCAGCCCTGAATAGCGAGGAAAATGGAAAAAATGGCGTAATATTGGCGCGTTACCCCGTGAATGAACACAACACATATGTACAGCTCGACGAACATGCGATTTTAAACAATAATGTTAATCTCCCTTTGCAAATACTTGTTTTCATTGTTTCAATGTAAGTAATTGTATTCCCATTAGCACTTATTGATTCCTCATTCGTTTCGCTAGTGAGTGTTGTGATAGGGCTGAAATGATAGTGATTAGCTCGGCCGCGCCGCGACCGCGCGCGGAGCAGGTCCGACCCCCGAAGCTCCATACCGGTATTCCGGAATAAGGGCACAACCCAAATATGGTTTCCGTTTTCATTTTAGTCTGACGCATGGACTAGGCGGCTGGCCGTGCGGGGTTGGCAGCCTCACTGGAGAATGGGTTTCGATTCGCGCGGGGGTGATCTACCGTCGCAGCTCCGTCCACTCACTCATCAAACTAAAATGATTGCGCGAACTCTATCTAGCCTTTCAGGTCAGCAAGCGTCTTCGAGTTGCTGTCAATCACTCGCTGAAGAATATGACTTGTCACGTCCAAGGATACTGGAGAGGAAACGGTGATTGAAAATTTAGACGTCAAGGTCTCGATCAAGTGCTCATTGTAATCGTACGCAGACAAATGACAGTGACATCTTGTCTTCAATAGATTAAATTCGATTAATTTACTTTACTTAATCGGGTGACTTTCTCCGACGCGGACCCATTACCGCATCTTCACCGTGGTGTACCATCTCAATAGTCTACCGTGTCTATTTGTCACGATCTTCAGCCACAGTTTAAATACAATGCAGCTGTCTGTCACTATTCTATTTCTAATGAAGTAAAACATTGCCACTGTAAAGTCTTCCAATGCCCTAAGACTCCAAATGCTCTCTTACAACATTCGTCCAGAACTTTCGCCAAGGTCCAGGGGTGAGTTCCAAAAAGGATTCCACGGGAGGATAAATGAATCGTATAAAAGCCGACCAATGTTAGCTCGAGAGATTGTCCGAAATGAGCCTTTCTGTTAGACTATCATTCGTTATATCTTATCAGACTCATTTTTTCTCCCATGGGAATCTTCTTGGAATGTGGGGCCGTATGCATACCTCTCCCGCTGGAGGAGATAATCAGTACGTATTGAATGTTCATCTACTTCGTGTCCGAACAGGGGAAAGCTAGTGAGGAGCCTGCGAAAATTCGAAATTCTGCTCTAATAAACCTAGGAAAACCGGCTAGCTTCCTAATTGGCCTTGTTGTAAAACAATCTCACGCGTGCGTATCGATCGGGTGGGATTCAGTAGATCCACCGACTATGACGAGGGCCTAAATGGTAGTCTTCGATAGTAATAGCTCGGTTGTGTAGCATCGGAGCGTGAGATTGTTTTACAACAACGCCAATTAGGAAGCTAGCCGGTTTTACTAGGTTTATTAGAGCAGAACTTCAAACTTTCGCAGGGTAGTCTTCGATAGTAATAGCTCGGTTGTTTAGCATCGGGGATGAGTCCCACTGAGTCCTGCTGCGTCCCAACCATAATCATCCTCACCCCACCCGGTCGATATAGGACTTTCTCACGTGATTTGGGTGCATTTTCTTCGGTTGACTGCAACCTGCCGAGTCCCGACGTATCCCGACTCTCGTCGTCTGCGCTCTGCCCCACCTACTGCTGCCGCAGACTGTCGATCGCGTGTTTAGCAGAGGAACTAGTTGGCGCTGGGGGCAACCGGACTCATTCCGTTTCAGACGGTCCAGGACGGTTTTTACGCCCCCGACTCATTCGGACTCAGCAGGTTTCTCGACGAAGTCTGACGGGGGCCTTATGGTCTAGTGCTAATCCTCACAACCGTCCCCTGACTACAGAGTTAGGCCCCGGTCATAGTTGGATGAGCCGACGTCTCCAGCCCGGTCGATACACGCAGAATGCATTGGAAATGGGATGCAAAAATCACTCGGTGTATCTCCCCCCGCACCCCCCAACACCCCCCAACACCCACCCGGTCGATACGTATGAACAACATGGTGAGGTGAAGCTGAGAAAATCACTCGGTGAGAAAATCACCGGGTGGGCGGGCCTATGATAAAAGATTGCGTATCACTAGAAAGCTAACCTTACTGCTACCTCCGTTACTTCACCATACTCTCCTTCACTATTTCTCTGAACAGGTGCAATCCTGTTGGCCACGTAATCATCGTCATATCTAGTTGGATGCACCAAGTGATTTTCTCAACCTCACTCCATCATTTTAAACATACGTATCGACCTGGTGGGTGTTGGGTGGGGTGTTGGGGGGTGCGGGGGGGGGGTGTTGGGGGGAGTCGGTGGGTTGCAGATGCAAATAGCACAAACTGTGACCGGGGCGTTAGAGGGGGGTTGGGACAAAGCCACTTAGCTTATCATCACTGTCTAGCAGATAAGCGGACGTTGAAATGTTTTCAGACAAGTTGGTGTTGTTCACTTCATAGCCATCGATTCACCACCGGTAGGGGCTACTCTGCATTTTTCGGGGGCGGTTAGCATACGGCCCCAATAGGCCGTTCCCAGTCAGGATTTGGAAGCAGTCGTAGCGTCTTGTACAAGGCAATCTGGCGTTCTAGTTAGTATATGCTCAAACAGTCGAAGTCGACTTTCCATCCCAGCTTCAGAAGGCATTGAAAGATGTTGGCAACTTCCTTGTGTTAAGCGATGTAGAAGAGATTCAAGTGTGGGCGAAAATTTGAGTGATGTAAAAAAGATTCAATATTGTGTGAGAGTTTGAGTGATTTGAGTCAATTGACTGGATAAATCTTCACTCAGCCTGTCGTTGGACGAAACTCGAGCCAACAACGTTCTACAGCCATACAATTGAAAACACATTTCTAGTTCAGATCCGAAATTCGAAATAATCTTCGAGCGAATAGGAGATGAAGTAATTCTCGCCCGGAACACAGTGAGATCTTTTCAGATTCGAAATTATTGAAAGTGTTTGGAGAAGCAAAGAACTGAATGGGAGCGCTTCATGGAGAAAGTGGCAAAACGTGCTTGACTTGAAGCCACCTCACTCTAAAATGCAAGGCTAAGCACATAACAAAATGATGTCGTCGTTTATCCCCTCACAAGAGGAACTAAAGGTGACGCAGTCGGCACTAGAATGCAAAACGACTGCAGAG
This sequence comes from Aplectana chamaeleonis, assembly GCA_029168955.1. NCBI lineage: Eukaryota > Metazoa > Nematoda > Chromadorea > Rhabditida > Cosmocercidae > Aplectana > Aplectana chamaeleonis. The sequence continues at coordinate 751,460 of JAPDOI010000212.1, forward strand.
TAGACAAAGTCGAGGCTGCAAGAGCAGAAAAAAGAAACAGTACAAAAGAGGAGAGGATGTGGTCCTTTCAGACATACACGTCGAAGCGCTGATTGGGAAACCTCACCAGGGCCCGTATAATTATAGCATACATACAATTTGCAAATGAGCAGCAGCGTCAAAGGCACAGCCCAACCTCAGAATCGGTTTCCAGTTTTTCTATCTATCTTAAAAACGGTACCACGCTGATTCCAATGGTGTCTCTGGAATCATTTAGGACCTTCTGGGAACGGAGTTATGGCCACTCAAATATTGAGCTGCGGAAGCATGGTGGACGAGTTGTCTGAGGCTTGTAACTCCCATCATTTGCAACCACTGTATGCAAGCTGACCTGAATGAAGAGAGATTCTGGGAATGAAGGGAAGAACGGGACTAATCATCGAAAATTATCGCTCATCTCGCCAGTGTTGAGCTCGAAAGATCGTAAAAGGGGCGTGCCAAAGTGGCTTTTCGAGGTGGGCGCCCCAGGGTGGCTTCCTCCTATATCTCTCTTATCTCGCTTATTCGAAGGAATCGAGAGCTCGCACTCGGCAAGTGGTGTACGGGGTGAGTCTACTTCACAATTATGTGGAAATCTCAGATTTCGTCCCTGAGCTTGGACTGTGCCTTTAAATAGACAAAAAATTGTGCTTTCGATCGCTATATCGCACCTGGCCGAAGGACCGACGCTGAAAGGTTTAAAGGCAGTGTTCGAGATGAAATGAATGGGAGTGAGGCTGTTCATTGTTTTTGAATATGAAAGATGATGAGAAATTGTTAAGCCTAGAACAAGTTACAGTATCCTCTATCCTGATCAGATGTTGAAGATAATGAACAGCCAACACGCCTATTCATTTTATCGTGAACACTCATCAAAATCAAATGGTGGGAAGCTGTCCCTTCAGTCTAATACATCGAGCAGATAAAAAGATTGCTTGCCTATCACACCTACAATCGACACGGATCACAATGATACTTTACGTTGATTGTCACAAGCTCGGTGCACGTGTGTTACAACACATGTGGATCGCGTTTGCACCAACGCAAAATAAAGAACGCAAATTATCAATGCTATCCGTGCCGACTGCACAATTACTACCGTAAGTTTCGTCGCGCTCTGCTACGCGCGACGTTTCAGGGAGAAAACTAATTTACTTGGAAAGCAAAGCGATTTTCAAGGAAGGGTTTAGGCAGACCCTCAATTGCGAGATTTCATGCAAAATCAAAGCGCAGGCCACATGTATGTTTTCCGTTTTCAATTTAGTCTGACGCATGGACCAGGCGGCTGGCCGTGCGGGGTTGGCGGCCTCACTGAAGAATGGGGTTTCGATTCGCGCGGGGTGGTCTACCGTCACAGCTCCGTCCATTCATCAGACTGAAATTACTACGCGAACTCTACATGTTACCAGTGGCCGTTTTCATGAAACTGCGGGAGTCTTCTGGGAGAGCCAAAAGTTCGCCGGTCGCATACATTGGCTTTTCCAGAATCCTTCCCAGGAGGCTCTTGCAGTTTCATGAATGAGGGCACAGGCAACACAAATGAAAACCGCGGGAAAACGGGACAAGGTCTCTCTACACATCGAGGGAGGTAATGTCTGGCCTTTCGCGACTCTAATTCCACTCGGGACCACTTCGCTTGCACTGATTGGCGGGATGGTGGCCATCGTGTGTCAGCACCCCTGAGGAGGCGGGAGGAGCGAGGTTCTTGATTGGAAGCAACGCGGGATTAGCCCGTCTTCCGTCCAATCAGGAACTTCGCTCCTCCCCCGTTTCTCCCGCCTCCTCAGGGGTGTTGGTACACGATGGCCACCACCCTGATTGGCGTGATGTGTCGAACTGCAAAAACGGGACAACTCCTCCCCACGTGTGTAGAGAGCCCCTGTTCCCGGGAAAACAGCCTAATATCGTTCTCTGGGCCAATTCCGGTTCACAATTGCGGACTACGGCTGTTTCATGATGCGACACGTGATAATGGTGCTGGGAGAAGGGTGAATCGTGCCGGGACCAAGTGGTTCCATCACGAATAACAGCTGCTGCTTGATGCATTAGCCGTAGTCCGCAAATTGGGACAGCAATTTGGTCCAGAGAACGGAAAGTACAATTTGGTTTTATAAGAGAAAGTGTTACCTCAACCACGCTTTCAACAATTGTCTGCGCCTTCTTCATATTGCGCGCGGAAGAAAGCGCCTCCCAGCACCGTCATGAATGTCGCCAGTGCGGTGACCACGCCGCGTTGCGGCTACACGACGACCCCACGTGCCGTAGGAATATCGATATCTCGCCCGACTGATCATGCTTTTTAATACCATTATTCTTTACTTGGAGACCATTTTTCTCAAGAACAAAGTCTCATGGCTTACAAAACTTCTAGATGGGATTCACTCAGTGCAAGTCGATCCATCTAGCCCAAATTTTTGAGAAGTCAAAATGTGACATTACCTTACCTTTGAGGGAACTTTGGCCCACAAAGCACAACAATAGGTATCTAAATATGACTGCGGTTTCGAAACACAGAAACATCTTCGTTAATAAAAAACCACAAGCATCAGAAGTTTTTGCCACGTTTGCTAAAATGCTCTCCCTTTTTACAAGCCTTGCGCGGGTATAGTAGTTGTTGAGCACTAGCTTGACCAGAACCTGTGGGAAGTCAAATGCCGAGTTTTAATTGCCGATATATGAATTATCCGGTACAGGCTACCCGTTAAATTTTGGAAATAAGACTCAGAGCGTGAGAGACACAATCTCGTTGCTTTTAAGCGACTGTGTACTTTGCAGGAGGAACTGGCAAACGTTTTCGCACAAATTCATTCATTCAAGAAACTTTCCATCGCCTTGGACGTTGGAGAATACGCTACCGAACAGATGCGAGCACGAAGAAGGTCAGCAGATATCGACAATTTTAACAGAAGTTTCACATTTATGAGCGAAGGTGTGGGAGTGAATTGCTGTTTAGGATGCATGAAAACATGATAAAACGAGTTGGCTGCTCACATTCTTGCTGAACACCCAAAATTCAGTGTGGCATTGAAAAACCAAATCACGCTTGTCTTACCTGAAGTTAAACGAATGCTTGCAGTTGAAGAAGTTTACAAGTTTCAGCTTCTATAGAAATTAGGTTGTGACTCCCACCCCAAATTATCACAGACACACAGTGCGTTCAGAAAGTATAGGGACACCCCCGAAAATCGAGGTTTCCAACAAAACATTGTGTTTGGTGATCAATACTGTTCATCAATGAATTCAGCATTACGGAAAACCTATTTTGATTATTTATATAAGAATTGTGAAATGTTGTAAGATTTTATCTCAAATTTTAGAATTTATCGCCGTTCAGAAAGTATTGGGACACCCTTCGAAAATTCAGATTTTTTAATCCAAACAAAATTTCCCGTTGCAAGTTCGCTACATTAACTCAAGATGAGTACATGTGATATCTTTATTCCTGAAATGGCTCGTGGTACTGCTCTAACTGCTGCTGAACAAGCTCAAATTCGTGCGCTCAGCGTTGCCGGGTTGAGCCAACGTCGAATCGCTACCCAGCTCGGAAGATCTGTCAACTGTATCAACCAGTTCCTGTGAGATCCAGATTCCTACGGTACTGCAAAACGTACTGGACGGCCGAAGAAGATCAGCAATCAAGATTCGCGGAGAATTATTCGGCTCTGCTCCAACAGCACACTGTCGCTGAACCAGATTAAGTCTGAATTATCGCTCAGTGTTTCGAAAACGACAGTCTGGACTACCATAAATGGCGATAAAAACATTGTCCGACAAGTGATGAAGAAGATCCCGTCGTAATTTGCAAACCATAAAGAGGTTCGACTTGAATTTGCAAAGAGGAACATGGCAACTGATTGGGCAAAGGTAAGGCAGTCTCATAAAATCCGGAAAAAATCGAGAAATGACGCAAAAAAGTATTAGGTCATGTTTTCCGACGAGAATAAATTTAATCTTGACGGACCGGATGGTGCTCGATCCTACTGGCGAGATCTGCGCAAGGATCCATTGATTTTCAGCAGACGGAATTTCGGCGGTGGCTCGCTGATGTGTTGGGGAGCATTCAGTAGCGAAGGTGCTTTGGAATTGGCCTTCACTTCTTCTCAGAACTTTTTACTCAAGTTAAAAACTAACTATGGGACAAGTAACGGATGGCTTACGTTACTTGTTTGGAGCTTGTAAATTAGTAGGGTTAAGGTCGTTTCAAGCTGATATTTCAATTGTTCGTAAATTGTTTAACAGTTGTTCATTTGTGGGGATATACGTGTCCACCCCGCGCATGCACAACTTTTAAACTAGTTATGAACTACTAACCAATGGTTGCTTTGTAATTGTCCAAATGTACACATACAACGGACAACTTACCATCTACCAATACTTCAATTGATTTACAACTAAACGAGAAGCTCATTCTACATATTTATTTGAAAACAACAACAAAAAATATAGTATTGCGGCAATGGTTTAGGACGAAGGATTCAGAGAACGGCGTAGACTCTTTCTTCACCATTAAATTCTATCTCGTGCTGAGTTCCGTGTCGTCCTCGCTTCCGTCCTTCTCGGGACCTTGCTGGTGTAGGCGGCGGGGAATTGTCGGATTCACACTCCATGAAATGGTCGTCCTGCGGTGCTGCTTCGGTCTAACTGAAATCACAGTCTGATTGAAATACCGGATCGAAGAATAAAATAACACACCTGGCATCCTCCTTCACATGCAGCGACAGGTCCAAGCAACCACTTTCGGAGTCAGGATTACTCGCGGGTACATCTTTATCAACAGTCATGTCGGGAATAGCATTTGTCTTGTTTCCGGCGGCACATTCGCTATCCTGACGCTACTTGCGCCGAAAATTTATCCTGAAATACAGTTTCGAATTATCGCTTTTATTAAGAGATCAGCACCTTCGCGCGACCTTCTACCTTTGTGAGACCAGCAAGACCTTCGCGCGACAAAGCATCGCGTCGCCTTGCAATGCAATGCGACGCGATCGACGCGGAGCGAATGTCGTTTGCGTGTCAAGGCTGATGTGTCGCGCGATTTCACTGTGAACTCCTAGCAAAGACGCAACGCGACGTCACATGATCGATACGTAGGCTACTTATAACCAAGCGTCGAGCTGCGAATGAATTCTGAAAGCCGCCTAACGGCTTTGAACCTTTGAGTAATACTATTTAATCAATATAAGTTTGAGCGCGTATGCTGCCTTTAGTGAGGGAACATACCATCCCCAGCGTTGCAAATACGGATTCGTACTCGCAAATCAGGAAGAAGATATGTTCCATCACTAAATACAGCATACACGCTGTTGGCGGCGCTATCACACATGTTGGCGACAAGGGGGCTTTTCACTCCACCCTCCATGATTTCGATGCGTATCGAGCGAACCGACTACAGCCGTTCGGCACAGAATAATCGAAGAAAGAATGGCATTAGCTGACCTGTGTTTGAAGAAGCGGTGGTGGTTGCTGTAGATGTCCGAATGGTTCTCCATTAACCTCAAGAGGTCATTCAACACTTCACAAGTATACATGTTGATACCCGGAGTTAACTCATTTTTCCTTCACATCCCTCGATAACGAGAGATAATACATGTTTTCTGACTAGGCGCAAGAGCTTACTCGTTGAGAATTCAAATTTCTCGATAAAAATTCCTAATTCCGGCGCACATATGATACAAGTATACTGAATAGCTTATCTGAGTTATTCGGGATTTCCGACAGAAAGAAATGCTCGAAGTAAGTTCGAGTGCAATTGCGAAAAGACAGCCAGGAGCGATAATTTGTGAAACATCGCAGACAAAAGGAAGGAGTCCGCTCATCGGGTCAATTGAGAAATAGAAGGGATTGGGGTTCTCAACTCAAGCTATAAGTTTAGCAAAATCGTAAAACTTTAGAGTGCGAACATGGTTCAAAAAATTGTCAAAACGACTAGAGGATTCGAATGGCTCAACGAGAGCAAAGAGCTGGCCGTTCGCTTCTCCAAAAAGCAGGCAACTAGCAGGATACAAGCGATTCTCACGGAGCACAAGCAATTCCGGCTGCTGCGAATTATTCAATCGAGAGCGGATTGCTGAAGAATACGATTGACCGCGTTGAACGACTCGCGCACTGCAACGAGGTAGACATGACTGTAGTGTAAGAGACGGGGTTATTTTATTAGTACCCACAAAAATCAGCGACATCCAGCGGATTTCAGAATTCGGAACTCTTCAAGGTCCATATCACTGATTGGGTTCTTGGGTACAGCATAGCAAGATTTCTGGGGTTCACCTTAAATCCAACAGTGATGCGGTAGTTTACCATGGGGGATTTATGTTCTCCATAATGGAGATTTACGTAGCAGTCGACACTTGCCCACTAATAAATGCCATGTTTTTTGGAGTCCTGGAGCTCCACTCCTCATGCGTTTGCTCACTTCTTCGGCCAGCATCTGTTTTTGACAATGTCTATACAAGCAAAATTTCAAACATGTTTCACGGAATCAAATTCTCGTTACACTTACAGAATGTATGCTGTTTTCGATGAATCTCTAGTGTTCCCCAACCGGCGACCGCGCAGGTAACACGTCGGAATCGAAATGAAGCCCGTCTGTCTATTAAATCCCTGTGCACTCGCTTCGTTTTTCGTAACATATCCATGACAAAGTAGGAGTTAAGTTGTGCAGTGTTGTTTTTAGGTAGTCCGTGTAGAGAGCAGATACAATGTCCAGCGTTAGTTGTTCATGATTCCTCCTCTGTTCAAAGGTAGTTTCATACTTATCCGACCTCAAGATAAGTTGAAGATTACTTGCCCGTCGCCCCTTTGCTTGAACATTAGTTGTCTGTGAAGTAAACCTCCGCAAACAATTCAAGATTGACTTAAATAAGTGAATTTATAGTTGTGCACGTCTGGATATATTGGTTTATACTTGTTCGAGGTGTTTTAGTTGGTTTTCGACTTGAGTAAAAAGTTCTGAGTTGTCGCATGAACTCGGAGGAATATCAAGAAATCCTTCGCACACATCTAATGCCATTTTTGTTCGGAACACGACATCAGCGTTTCACTTTCCAGCAAGACAACGCGGCGCTACATGTGTCCAGGTCTACAAAAACCTGGTTTCTACGTCAACGAATCCGTTTGTTGGAATGGCCCGCGTGTAGTCCAGATTGTAACCCGATAGAGAATATTTGGGGCATACTTGTGCGCCGGGTTTATGCCAGCAATAAGCAGTACAGAACGGTAGATGAGCTGAAGGTCGCTATCCTCGAAGCGTGGGCCAATCTGGATGAAAACGTCATCGCCAATTTGATCAATTCTATGCCAAAGAGAATTTTTGAGATCATTGCTAATGGTGGTGCAGCTACTTCATTTTAGATTGTATGCTTAATCCTTTCTTTGTTCAATAATTTTTGTTTTTGTGTTGTGTCCCTATACTTTCTGAACGGCGAAAAAATCTGAATTTTGAAATAAATTCTTATAAAATTGCTCAACTGTTATAGAAATGAACAAATAGAGGTTTTTCACCTTGTTGAATTCATTTATGAACAGTATTGATAGCCAAATATAACATGATTTTGAAAACCTTGGTTTTCGGGGGTGTCCCTATACTTTCTGAACGCACTGTATTGCCTAGCTCCTTCATTTTGAGGCCGAAGTAAAGCTTTTCAAGCTTATCCTGTCAAAATCGCCTTATCATTTTTATATTTTGCCATGACCTACCGTTCCGCTGTTTGCTCCGTCCAGGCTAACCCGGGCGAGCTAGGCCGTAAAGTTTCAAACATAAATACATTTTTAGCCGCGTTGACTACCGAACGACTAATCGCGTTGTCTGACAAATAAACTACTATTATCCAAACAGATCATTCCGATTAAAATGTACTTCTCTAGAATATTTTTTGACGTGGATTCCGAATATGCCTTTCGCAGCCGCCTAGAGTCACTCTGAAAAAGTTATATGCAATTTTTCACTGATTTTCGTGCCTATTGTACCCTCTATGTAAAATGACAGTAATCTTTCGAAAATCTGGAAACGGACCTCATAGTCGTGTTCAGCGCCCAGAACACCCCTCGTAGCAAATTTTGGGTGGAGGAAGCACATTTCCCAAACTTTCTGCAGACTAAAAGCGTTTTGAACTTGTACGGATTTTCGGTAGGGCGTTTATTTATACCGATTAGAGGGCTCTGGTAGCGTTTTAGAAAAATGTTTCAGATTTGACCTAAAAATCTCCCTGGAGGGTTATTTGGGGTGCTGATCACGAGTCCGAGGTTTATTTTTCGTTTTTTCAAAGTTTTCGGCTGAATTCGTTCAAAGCTTCCCACCTGTAGAAAAATTTGAAGGCAAATAGACTTTTGATGATTTCCGGAATGTGACGACAGATGTGGCTCAAATTGTTCTTCTGTGGGTTATTTGGAGTGCTCAACACAAATCTGGTGTCAGTTTATTGATTTTTGACAGTTTACGGCAGATTACGGTGAGTGTACGGTAGTTTAGTCAAAGTCTCAGATTTAATTCAAAAATTCTATGCGCGGGTTATTTCGGGTGCTGAATACGGATTCGATGTTCAATTGTCGGGTTTCGAACTATGAAGGTAGGTTTTGCCCCTAAGTAGCATGGCACATACCGTAACCTACAGTAAACCTCAGAAGCGGAAAAATTGGATAATTTATTGTTTGCTTTTTGTCTGGCCTACCTATGCTGGGGAAGCATACCTGGCTGTTGGCTTTTAGACCTAGGTTTTTTTTTGTGTTTTTTTCTCTATTTGGTTTGAAAAAGCGTTGAGAATGCGGGAAAACATTACATGCTCTGGATTGTGCTGTGTTTCGGATTCTAGTCTCAGTACACAGAAATAGAGGAGTGAATCTATCTTTTGATGTTCGAATTTCACTCGGAGCCACTTCACTTAAATAGAATGGCCGGCTTCAGCAGTTCGAAGCATCAGGCTATTCCATTCAAGAGAACCGTTCCCGAATGAGAGCAGACACCTTCACTTTTGTGCTCTAGGGCTGCACCCCCTGTGTTACCTTTCAAACATTTCAGACCGTTCACGTTCTCACTTCGCTTTCTCGATGGAGTTGAACGAATAGAACAGTTGGAATGGGACTTTGATGTTGCCGTGGAACTAATCGACATTCCGAAGACATGCACTAATATAACTGTCACTAACCAAACCCTTATGAACAGTGCCCTACAATCTATAGCTCGTGGAAGTGACCTCGACACCGAAGAATAAAATAATCATACTGTCAGAAAGTAATTGCAATCAGTTTTGCTTTGCCAATTGAGCCGATAGTCAAAAAACGCCGTATAGAAAAAAATCAAGCAGCATAGAATTGAAGAAAACGGAAAACAACGCTTTATTACAAAGTAGATCGCTCTTTGGATCGAAGACAAATAAATACACAGTCAATGCAAGCACCTCATCTGAAACTACCGCTTACGAGCAAGTCAACATTATCGTCAGAAACTTGAACAAACGATTGATCAAGTGGTGACGTGACGTTCGGCATTAGGTTTTCTGTTGCGTTTCGTGATAGTCTCCCTATACAGGGATCGTGGTCTCGGGCGTTTGTTCTTGCGATAGTAGAGGTTGCATGCGCTGGAAGGTGTGAAAATTGTTAAAGGCAGCGTTCACGATAATCAACCTCAGTGACCTCCCACGGTGAAATGATAGGCGAGAAGGGGACTAGGCTACCGGTGTCGAAAGAACGCAAGAAAACGAGACATGAGTGGCAAAATAGCGGCTGGAAAAAAAAGCGTTTCGGTGTTTCAGAACCGCCCCATGCTCCCGGTCCGCCCCCTTGATGCGAACAAATGAACACTAGAGATAGTGAGATGAGCGATGGTTTTCGATCGAAAGCCCCGTTCCTCCCTTCATTCTCAACCACTTTCTTTACTCAGGTCAGCTAGCACACATCAGCTGCAAAAAGCGGAAGTTGCAAGCCTCGGACAACTCGTCCACCATGCTTCCCTAGTTCAATTTTTGAGGGGCCCTAACTCCGTTTCCAGGGGGTATTGTACAATTCCAGAGACGTCATTGGAATCAGCATGAGACCGTTTTCAAGATAGGCGGAAAAACAGAAGGACGACTTCCATTGTGAACACTGCCTTTAGGCGTCCGACTTGAAGTTGTTGTCGACCAACAAAAGAATTCTGAAAGATTTGAACAAAGACCCGTAGCTATCCACTACGACACAATCGTATCCAGTGATAATTATTTTGTCAACTATCAACCATTTTTTATCCAGTTTTCAAAATTCCTGTCGGACTTTTGAACAAATATCGATAATTGACAAAACAGTAATCATTGGATAAGACATTGACCACAACACTTGAAGGCAGCATACACGCTCGTAAACGCGATTGAGTTTACTACGGAAATAGAATGGTAAGGCTCAGAACAAAACGTTTACGCATTTTGAAGCGTCAAAAACGACTCACTATGACGCTATTCGAGTAGGAAGTTGGTTCCGCCCTGTATTTCTCCGCCCCCAGTATTTGCCTCCTCCTCCAAAACAGAAATGCTGGGCCTTCCCAACCGTCGTCGATTACTGTGGTTTACCTATTAAACCTATGCTATCACCCACAATCGTCGCCGACGCTGGGATTGGTCCACCACCTCTGCTTTGGCGGGGGAAGCGAATACAGGGGGCGGAAAAGTACAGGGGCGGGGCCAACTTCCCACTCGTGTAGCGTCATTGTGGGTCGTTTTTCGACTCTTCAAAATGGGTAGGCGTTGTGTTCTTAGCCATACGATTCTATTTCCACAGTTATCTCAATCACGTTTACGAGCGTGTATGCTGCCTTCAAAGGCACAGTCCAACCTCAGAATCGTTTTTTTGTTTCCGTACCTATCTTGGAAACGGTCCCCCGCTCATTGCAACGATGTCTGTGGAATCGTACAAGACCTCCAGAAACTGTATGCGAATAGAGAAACAAGGGTTGTTTTTGACATTGGGTGAAAGTGGACGAGTTTTACGGCGCTTGGTTGAAACAGCAAATATTCCGTCATTTGGCAACCGATGTATGCGGATGGACTCTTACAGCTTGTTCTGGAAGTCGAGAATGAAGGGAAGCATCAAAATGCAGCCAAAGCCGCCGCATTCGAACGACCAAACTGGGCAAGTTTGTAAAAGGGGCGTGGTTGACCAAAGTGGCTTTCCGGTTATGCATTGCTCGAATTTAGTAGTTTTAACTCGCTTATTTGGACGCTTCTAACGGCGTGCACTTGGCAGGTGTTATAAGGGGCCATACTACACTGTTATGTGGAAATCTGAGATTTCGTCCTAAGCATGTTTGCTGTGCCTTTAACTCTGAATTTGATTGGCCCAAACCGTCGATTCTTTCCACAGTAAAGTGGTCATGATAAGAATATTGAAAACAACTCCATCCATTTTTCGTCATGATGAAGCGTAAGTCGGTGGAATGATATCACTACGCCAGCTGCAAAGAGGCGGGGCATCCCAGCACTCATGGAATAAGGTTTCGTATACCCGTGCGGTTGAAACGGGGCAGCTGAACCTTCAATTCAGCGGAGTGCCCGGCTCCGGATGGCGTAGGCCTTCAGCGCCCGTTACGGCTGCATGATGTAGCACGTTGGGCCCTTATGACTTCTCGAGTGACCAACATGCTGCTTTCTTCAGAAGTTTCACCTACTCAAGTGTTCGACCAGCTGCTTCAGTTTTCGTTCCAAACTCCCGCGCTTCAATGCTAGTCAGCTTTTGCTCTTGACAACACTCACCAAACGGATATGAAAATCATTGCTCCACCACGTACTACCGTACATGAATTCCTACCAATGGTAGACTATGCTATCTACTACGCTGTAGGAACCCACATTTTATCACGTTTGTAAATGGGATGCAGGTGTGCTCCTTCCCTCTTATCATGTCCATTGGGTTACGGTGGGTGGAATCTGCGGTTCGAGTTTTATAACTCTGTGTGCCTTTAAGGATAAAGGGTCATTATGCACTACAGTGTACTGTATCTTTATGTTGGTGTTGGTGTAGCGCTACTATATCGGTGTAAGTATGATTGGCTAAAAGGCTATGTATCACGCCCTGATTTTTGCGTCCTTCTTCATAAAACAATGATGGTGGGCTTCAAGTGTTACCAAAATTACGAAGAAACGTTTGTGAGAAACGAATCAAATAGGTGGAATAGGTCAATGACATTATTTTAACATGGATCAGTACGGTTGGAAATGGCTCATGGTTTCGGAGGAGGACGCAAATTACAGGTCAATCAGACACATATAAGAACTTCTCGCTCGTGTAGCGTCATTGTGGGTCGTCTTTGACGCTTCAAATGCGTAGGCTTTGTGTCCTGAGCCATAGTTATTTGGTAGTCATCTCAATCACGTTTCTGTGTGATACCTAAGTGGCTCCAAGGATGACTTAAGGGTTTCGTGTGCTTCTGGTGCGTTTTCTCAATTTCTATCATTTTAGTTTTGGTGTTCAATATAGCGCTGCTATATCGTTGTCAGTATGGTTGGCTTAAGCTGTTGTGCCATAACGCTGGTATTACGCGGGACTATCCCCTCATGGGCTCCTTGGATCTGTTAGCTCGGTTAGTGGCTTGCTAGTGCGGCTGTCCCAGGTTAGTGAAGAAAGTGACTCCAGTGAACGCGAGGACTCCGTCTGCTTGAGGAAAACAGGCTGCGAAATAATCTTGTGGAAACGGGAACGGATGCATATTAACCATCGATGCGTCACGACCAGTGGGCCGGGGAACCTACTAGGTTTCAACGGAATCCTTTAAGCTGCTGGTACAACAATGTCCAAGGTTGTCATACCCGTCGGTCGGACATTGTGTGGTGCCTTAACACCACACAGGTGAACATATATTATATCGCGTTTGCGACAGAAATCTTCGTTCTTGAAAAAATTGAGATGAATGCTAAATTCGCCTTTTCGGAGAAATTCAATTGGCCTGCCTTGGTACTACGATCCGGTACTCGAAAAGTTTGTACCCTCTATAAACATTGACAGCCTCAATGGAATAAAACAGTTTGCGGTTTTTAGGTTCCAAAAAATGCTTCCACATTTTGATGCAAAATTCGAAGCAGGTAGAGTTTTCCGAGTAGCGATAAACGTCTGTAGGTAGAAAAAAAGCTGCTCTTTTCACTGGTACACTACATTTGATCGAAAAGTTCTTCACGGACAGTGGAGAAACCGGTAGCCAGCGTATGGTGCAGGACTTTCTCAACAACAGGATAGTTTGCTATAATACAATCGCTTCGAGCTACAATCAATATTTTGATTGCACTCTTTACTCATGCGACGGCTGTCGCTTGTTGTTAGGTTAGGCCCCCGCCATAGTTGGACGATAGTCTGGCGCATTCCCTCCTAGGTCGTCCGTAGTCCCAGCTAGGCCTCCCATGCGCCTGCATAAGCCGCGCTCGACGGGATGCCGCAATGGTCTCAATGGTATTATTGATCCAACTCCAATTGGGATAAGACAGGGAGGGACTAACTACGGAGGATCTAGGGTAGGCTATCGAAGGACAATTTCTTTTTCTTTTTCTTTTCTTTTCTTCGCGTGTTTCGCTTGCATGTCAGACAATCGTCTTACTCTGACGCGGAGGGGGGGGTGGGTCGCGGATGCGACGGTGGCTAGGAGCGCACTGTGGGCGTCCCGCCTCTTCTTACTACGCGCGCCAATCGCGCGGGGAGAGGGGTGCATGCCCGGCTACCGCCCCGCCCCTTATAATGCACTGCCTATAAAAGGCGGCAGTCCTCGGTTCAGTGGTACGCCCGGCGCCAAAAGGAGTGGTGGTTTCAGTGCCCGTTGGCAGTGATGACACACCAAGAAACCCCGGAAACCGTGGCTCCGTCATCCAGCAGCCGTTGCTGCTGAGCAAGCCGGCATTCGGGTGTCTTCTTGACTTTAGTCACTCGTCTATACGAACGGCCTGGAGGTAGTTGGAGCCACATGGGCTCCTGGTATTAGTCAAATGGGATGCGCTGTTGACTAGCGGACGACGTGCGATAATGCGTTGCCACGTCCTCCGCCTGTATATAATATGCGTCAGTGGATCAGAGTCAAAGAAACCGTGGTAAAGAAAACCTAGTAGTACCGTGGTAAAGAAAACCTAGTAGTAAGGCAGTGTCCACGATAAAAACCATGTCTGATTTTTCAGTGGAGATCGGCAGCTGCGGGGCCTAGCGCAACCCTAACGTTGGAAAAACTAAGAAAAATGATCTCGGAACGGTCCCCTACGGCCTCAAAGTTGGACACTCATCAGCTCGTCACCCCCCAGATGCACTTTCCACGCCCACCGACGTGAACAAATGAATGCTCGAGATTGTGAGATGAGCGATGGTTTCCGATCAAAAGCCCCGTTCTTCCCTTCATTCTCAACTTCTCTCTTTACTCAGGTCAGCTCGCATACATCGGCTGCAAAAGACGGAAGTTACAAGCCTCGGACAACTCGTCCACCATGTTTCCTTAGCTCAATCTTTGAGAAACCATAACTCCATTTCCAGAAGTTCTTTTGCGATTACAGAGACATCATTTGAATAAGCATGGAGCCGTTTTCAAGATAGGCCGATAAACAGAAAAACTATTTCCATCGTGAACACTGCCTTTAAGGTATTAGTGCCATAAGGATAAAAAGGTTACATATTATTACATGTGTGTTGTGTTGCTATACGCTAATACGTGACCTATGACGTACTCCACAATTCACCCCCGCGTCTGAGGGTCAGGTGATCCCCACATGACAAAAACCTTCCCGGAAAGAAGACTGTACCGGAGGACGTTGTTAGCAGAGAGACACACACCACTACTGTATTCGCACCGAAGCTGAGCTAGGAGCCCGGAAAAGTCCTCTGTCGGTGATAGGGGCCTTATGGATAATCGCACAGAATTATAAAACTCAAACCGCAGATTTCATCCACCGTAAACCAACGGACATGATAGGAGTAAGGGAACACATCTGCATCCCATTTACAACCGTGATAAAATGTCGGTTGGTGGATTATCATGCTCCTTGGAAGCAATTCACTCCGATACTTGTGGAATAAGATGCTTCTTGACAGTTTGGTGAGTGTTGTCGAGAGCAACAGTTGGGCAGCACTGAAGCGCAGGAGTTTGGAACGAAAACTGAAGCAGCTGGGGCAATAAATGAAGTGGTAAAGCTGCGTTAAAAAGCAGCATGTTGGTGCAACTAGTGGGGCATAAGGATCTAACGTGCTACCCTATGCAGTAGTAGGGCAAACCTGCAAGTCTTCCAACTTGAAGAGAGCAACTTGATGTGAAGGTCTTTAGCGTTGCGTTCCAACCGCACGGTCATACGAAACCTTATTACATGAGTACCGGAATGAATCCCTAGCAGGGAGTATGATATCATTCCACCGACTTACGCTTCATCATTACGATAAATGGATGAAGTTGTTTTCAATACTCTTATCATGTCCATTGGGTTACTGTGGATAGAATCTGCGGTTTGAATTTTATAATTCTGTGATAATCGCTGAATTGTTAGAGGCGTCATCAATTCAGTGCACAGCTATCAACATCGCTAGATGAAGTTGTTTGAACTTTTGAGTTTCTCACTTGCATTCAACTTCTCCTTGCTCATTTCGTCTCCACAGAGAAGTGACCGCTGTTTTGCAGTTTACGCATATCGAGTTTTCGTGACAGTTTGAAGCCTGAAAAGCCGTTGTTTTCGTACCGGCAAAAAGCTTTGAATACGCCACATAATGCAAAAGCTCACATTGAATCGTTTTTTCGGCTGATAAACAGTTTGTTGAATTGGTCTCAGGAATATTTGACTGGTGGGCGATAGCATGTTTACACCAGAAAAGCAGCTTCCAGAAAACGGAGCCTGGCCACAGGAGAAGACAGTCTGGTGTGGCAACAACTGCCCAACTGTTTGTGGAAGAAATGTGCCGCCCTCGTAGGCGAATAGTGTTGGATTAGGTACGAATGTAGTAATCGCCTGAGGAATCAGACCAAGTGTGGAGAACCCACTTTCCGTCACCGGTTGATCAGTCTGTAAAATCGTCAAATCAGTGTCAGCATGGTAATTTTTGTCTTTTGGCAACTTGGGTGCTATCCGAGCAGGGGCCTACACAAGATTCATAAGCAGGGCTGTGCGGAAATCATTTTCAAGATTTTCGGAAACGGAAACGGAAGAAAAATGGCTGAAAATCGCCGGAAACGGAAATCCGGAAACGGAAACGGAAGTGAACTAAAAATTATAGTATGATCAAATGGTAGGTTTCGTCGCTGCTCATGGCATGCCGATGTACTTCTGTAGCTTGTGATCTCAATCTATTCCCTCAAGCACCAGTGGGGCTACGGTATAAAACTGCAAGCGAGCCGAGTACAAATAGATTTGACGCATGACAGGAAGACGTGCTGCACCTGCAGGTTCTCCTAGTGAGCTGCAAATCGGTCTGCTCGAGCAACTCCTCTTCTACAGTGCTGCTGATCTCTCTGATGTCGAGTTTCGACATTTGACTGATTTTTCCAGTGCGATCGGTGTTCTACGACGGCTGCGGGTACATACATATGGCACCCACCATTGTTGAGAGAGCAGTTGTCCGTTTGCGGCCGATCCCAGAAGGTGATCTTAAGTACTCAATTTTCCTTAAATCATTTCCGGACGCCGAAAGTGTGGTCCTTATTGCGCATCATGAGGAAAGATTTTTTATAGTGTACCGAGGCGAGGATGATGCCTTTGTTGGGTACCTTGGCAAGGTTGGCGTCCTTGCTGCGGGCCATTACAAGTATCGCGAGTTTAGCTCCGGTAGGAACAGGTGTTGGCTCAAAGACTCTCTCCATTTGAATAACGTGCTGCTGCTAGCAACACATGGAATGAGGGGTCGCACTGCATGCCGACATTGAGGTGAACCTCTCGTCGTCAGCAACATGTGCTGCTAGCTGCAGCACAAACTGCCGAGGAGAAGTGGTCAAAACCCGTTAGCAACACGTGCTGCTGAACACGACGAGCTGTGGGCTATGGCTAGCAAATTCTGTGGAGCTGAATTTGAACCCCGCGAGTGCGTGAGTAGCTGGAGAGACGATGAGGTAAAGTTTCTACCTCTCTGGTCCCTCAATCGGAGGACTCGATTGTTAATAAGTATGGTATTGATGCATGAAAGGGTGATGGCCACCTAATAGTTCAGCGCTTCGAAAAATTTTTGATAAAGAGTTGTAAAGGCAAACTGTAATGGTTTTCAACTGAGATGAGACTGATAACCACGGTTCGACTGCAAGATAACACCACTTACTCACCCGCGCAACAGTGCCTAAATTAAGCCTTCTGTAGCCGCCAAGGTCAAGCCTACGTTGGGGTCGTCCTGTGCGTTGGTGGAGGGGCGTATACCATGTGGCGGTTGGAAGGAGCGGGACACCGATCCAAGCAATCAGGATTAGACTCACGCTGTGATGATCGCAGAGGCACCTCGGTTTGGTGCGCTGGGGAAGCGTGAACATTCAACTTGTAGTACTATTTTCTTCCGTTTCCGGGCCCGAAAACCCGGAAACGGAACGGAACAGCTCAAAAAGTACCGGAAATACGGAATCGGAAACGGAACAGTTCCGCACAGCCCTGTTCATAAGGGCCTTTTCATACTTACAACCTCTCGCTCTGCCAGAGCGGCCCGCTCGGCAAAAGAGGTGAATATGAATGAAAACACGACCTCCCGCTCCTCCCGCTCCGCCAGTGAAGTATGAATTCTCCAGAGACCTCGCCAAGGCAGAGCAAGAGGGGCGGAAAATCGGTGGGTTTGTTTTTAGAAATGAAGCGATGCGCGTGGTCTTTGATAAGTTTGATAATATATGTTGGTTTTGCTGTATGTAAAGACTACTCAGGGGTGGATTCTACAGATTTTCTAAATAGACAATGACTGATAACGCTATCGGAAAACCCATATCAGAGGCAACTTCCATTTTTAGGATTGAATCTTGAAAGGCCCCTTCCAACTAGACTTGAGCCAAGAATCATAATCACCCGACAACCTCGTCGGTTTCTTACGTACCTTCCGCGTGGAGGCGTGCATTTCAATCCTTGTACTGCGAATTCAAACCTAACAGCAACTTTCTCGAACATGTGCAAATGCACACTCCCATTTTAATTCTGTATACTTTCTACGACGTCCTGCTCACTCCCACTTGGGTCCCCCACAGCTTTCGCGGCGTTCGGCGCACTCCCATATAGGTCCCACACACTTTCTACGGCGTCCAGCGCACTCCTATTTGGGTCCCGCATACTCTCTGTTGCGCCCGGCGCACTCCCACTTGGGTCCCGCACAATTTCTATGGCGTCTTGCGCGCTTTCACTGAGGCCCCGCCACACTTATATGACATAATTTAGTGCAATAAGTAATGCTACCAACAAATGCCTCGGCGGTGCGAGAGAGAAGTATGAATGCTCCAGAGACACCACTGTGGCGGGGCAGGAGGCGCGGCTCAGGCATTCGGGGGTGCTGAGACGCGGATCTCTGGGCAGTTGTCACCGGTTGGCGAACCGTTTCAACGTCATTTCATGTGTATGACGCCAGATATTCGTCAGGATCATCAACATGTTTAGACAAAAGTATTAACAATGTTGCTGGTATAAAAGGCTTCTCATCTCACAGTGTGTTTCAGTCGGCTCTTCGGAGTCGGATCTGAAAGGTGGCCTCGAGTCACTCACCAGAAGATCCACGGGATACCGGAGGATAATTTTTGTCGCCGAGGGGAGGGGCTCCCCACGGCTCGGGGGGGGGGGGGGGGTACCCAACTGCGGGGCCACCTCTCCACGGTCCACGGCGGAGTGCACCCACTGCGGACCGTGGCAGTGGGGTGACCCCCCCCCCTCCTCTGGAGTCCCCAAAGCGGATTACCCCAGTGGCATTTCCTAAGAAGAACTTATTATCTAACTGTTTCGCTTTGCTACGGATTAGTATGATTTGGAAATGTGACATTTGTGAGAAACTCGTTAAAAGAGGTGAAATGTCTTATGCTACTGATTTGGCATGGGAATAAACCCAAAAGAAGCGCTAAAAACTCAGTGAAATGATTCATCGTTGATTTGGCTGTGCACTTGTTCACTAAACAACAAACTTTGAGTGTGACATTGAAAAACCAAATCACGCACTTGTCACTGAGCATTTATGTATTCGTTTCACAGCAATTCTCTTAGTTGACAACTTTCGCATTAAATCACTACGTGATGTTATTTCCGCTTTCATGGGAACACAACATAATTTTGCAAGGACCTGAGACTTGTTAACCTAAACTGCAAGCGTTAGGTTGATTTCAGAAGAGAAGCGCGTGATCTGGCTTTTCAATGTCACACTCAATTTTTGTTGTTTAGTAAACAAGTGCACAGCCAAATCAACGATAAATCATTTCACTGAGTTTTTAGCGCTTCTTTTGGGTTTATTCCCATGCCAAATCAGTAGCATAAGACATTTCACCTCTTTTAACGAGTTTCTCACAAATGTCACATTTCCAAATCATACTAATCCGTAGCAAAACGAAACAGTTAGATATTTTCACTTTATTTTAGCGAAGGTTTCCTTTTAAAGGCATATTACACCCTCAGATATGACTTTCATATGTCCATGCAGTTGTGTAGTAGACCCCTCTTGCATAACACTTGCCCACCAATTCTAGCGCCACCACAGTTCATACCCTTTTTCTTGGTTTCCAAACCCAATGACGACTAGATGAAACAATAAGAACGTAAAGGCTAACCGAACATTGCTCGACACGACGCGGTCGCGTCACGGCTCTATAATTTTCTATAAGTTTCTAGCCCAATTTTGTTATATCTTGACCACCGGTGGTGCTGTTTACCTACTTCCTAGCCCAGGCAGATCCTGAACTGCTCACCCCTGTAGAAGGACGGTTTGTGTATGAAAACACACCGCTCTTCACTTCTTTTTATACCCTACCCTTTATTATCATCAATTTTGTTTACGACTTTGCACGCCAAGGGTCGTAGAACGTATGCGGGTCCCAGTGGGGACCCGCACACGTTCTCCGGCGGTTGGCTTGCTCCCAGTTAGATCCCGCCGACTTTCCCCGACCCTTGGCGCGCTCCCAGTTGGGTCCCGTACACTTTCTCTAACGCTCGGCGCATTTTTAATTGGGGTCCTGCACACGTTCCCCGTCGCTTGGCGCACTTCCAGTCAGGTCCCACGCACGTTCTCCGGCGCTTGGCGTGCTCCCAGTTAGATCCCGCCCACTTTTCCCGGCCCTTGGCGCACTCCTAGTTAGGTCCCGAACACGTTTCCCGGCGCTCGGCGAGATTTCAGTTGGGTTCCGCGCAGGTTCCCTGGCGCTTGGCGCACTTCCAGTCAGGTCCCACACACGTTCTGTGGCGCTTGGCACATTTCCGTTGGGGTCCCGCACGCTTTTCCGGGCGCCTGGTGCCTTTTCAGTCAAGTCCCGCACACATTCCCCGGCGCTTGGCGCACTCTTGGTTGGGTCTCGCACTCTCTTCCCTGCGCTTTGCGAATTTTAATTCGGGTCCTGCGCACGTTTCCTGGCGCTTGGCGCACTTTCAATCGGACCCTACACACGTTTTGTGGGGTTTGGCACACTTCCAGTTGGGTGCCGCGCACGTTCATTTGCGCTTGGCACATTTCCAGTCGAACCACGCACAATAAACGGTGTGCATACGGTTCCTGAAGGACGTAAAGCAGACCTTCTCTAACGCTGGCAATCAGTTCACTCTTATCACAATACCACTCCATTTCTCTCAATTGCCCAACCATGTTTCTTATCATTCAAAGTTTCACCGGACTGACACACACACACACACACACACACACACACACACACACACACACACACACACACACAGACACACACTCACACAGACACACATTTTAAAATTCACAATTTTTTCCATATCTCGAGAACCACAAAGCGGATTTTTCTGAAACTTGGGCAGTGTTAAAAACCTTTACTGCTCTACATTTTGTGAAAATGACAAGTTCGGAACTATCTTCCAAACCGAGATTCTGTAACGAGGGGTTTGCGCAGAAGCAATCCTTTTCCAAATCAGGTGCGCGCTTCGCGCGCACCACAATTGGGTCCCGCATACGTTGCCCAGCGCTTGGCGCACTTCTACTTGGGTCCTGCACACGTTCCCAGGCGCTTGGCGCACTTATAGCTGGGTTCCGCACATGTTCTTGGCGCTTGGCGCACTTCTAGATGGTTCTCGCACACGTTCTCCGGCGCTTGGCGCACTTCTGTTTGGGTCCCGTGCACGCTTCCCGTCGCTTGGCGCACTTCTAGATGGGTCTCGCACACGTTCTCCGGCGCTTGGCGCACTTCTGTTTGGGTCCCGTGCACGCTTCCCGTCGCTTGGCGCGCATAAATTTGGGTCCCGCACACGTTCTCGGCGCTTGGCGCACTTCTAGATGGGTCCTGCACACGTTTTCTGGCACTTGGCGCACTTCTAGATGCGTCCCGCATACACTCCCCGGCGCTCGGCGCACTTCTAGTTGGGTCCCGCACACGTTTCCCGGCGCTCAGCATAGTTCTAGTTGGGTCCCGCATACGTTGCCCAGCGCTTGGTGCACTTCTACTTGGGTCCTGCACACGTTCCCCGGCGCTTCGCGCACTTCTGTTTGGGTCCCGCACACGTTTCCC
The DNA here is from genome assembly GCA_029168955.1 of Aplectana chamaeleonis. Lineage (NCBI taxonomy): Eukaryota > Metazoa > Nematoda > Chromadorea > Rhabditida > Cosmocercidae > Aplectana > Aplectana chamaeleonis. Next base: position 773,052 of record JAPDOI010000212.1, read on the forward strand.
ATCGCTTGGCGCACTTCTACTTGGGTCCTGCACACGTTCCCCGGCGCTTGGCGCACTTCTAGATGTGTCCTGCACGCGTTCTTCGGTGCTTAACGCACTTTTAGTTGGGTCTCGCACACGTTCCCCGGCGCTCAGCACAATTCTAGTTGGGTCCCGCATACCTTGCCAAGCGCTTGGCGCACTTCTTCTTGGGTCCTGCACACGTTCCCCGGCGCTTGGCGCACTTCTACTTGGGTCCTGCACACGTTCAACGGCGCTTGGCGCACTTCTAGATGTGTCCTGCACGCGTTCTTCGGCGCTTGACGCACTTTTAGTTGGGTCTCGCACACGTTTCCCGTCGCTTGGCGCACTTCTACTTGAGTGATGCACACGTTCCTCGGCGCTTGGCGCACTTCTAGATGTGTCCTGCACCCGTCCTTCGGCGCTTGGCGCACTTCTACTTGGGTCCTGCACACGTTCCCCGGCGCTTGGCGCACTTCTACTTGGGTCCTGCACACCTTCCCCGGCGCTTGGTGCACTTCTTCTTGGGTCCTGCACACGTTCCACGGCGCTTGGCGCACTTCTACTTGGGTTTTGCACACGTTCCCGAAGCTTCGCGCAATTCTAGATGCGTCCCGCAATAAGCGGTGTGCATACGGTTCCTGATGGACGAGAAGCAGACCTACCCTAACGCTTGCAAGCAATTCACTCTTATCACAATACCACTGCATTTCTCTCGATTGCCCAACCATGTTTCTTATCATTCAAAGTTTCACCGGACTGACACACACACACACACACACACACACACACACACACACACACACACACACACACACACACACACACACACACACACACACACACACACACACACACACACACACACACACACACACACACACACACACACACACACACACACACACACACACACACACATTTTAAAATTCACAATTTTTCCATATCTCGAGAACCACAAAGCGGATTTTTCTGAAACAAAAAAAGCCTTTACTGCTCTACATTTTGTGAAAATGCCAAGATTCGGAACTATCTTCCAAACCGAGATTCTGTAACGAGGGGTTTGCGCAGAAGCAATCCTTTTCCAAATCAGGTGCGCGCTTCGCACCACAGATATTAACCGGTTCGGACACTCAAATCCTTCGAACCCTTAGAAAATCCGACCCGGTTGGCCAATAAGTTCTTCTCGTCCCCGGGGCATGTCAGGCCGGAAAATTTTTGTGATGGTGCGCTCACGGCGAAATTTCAGTTATGGTGCGCGTCTCGGAACACTGCCGACGGTGAGCGCACCTTGTCGCTTTCGGACGCCCCGTGGGGAGCCACGGGCCGCTGTTCGGGGCGCATCTTGGCACCCCCGAATGCCTGAGGGGAGAGGCGGAAGGCGCGGGAGGTCGTTTTTCTATTCGTACTCACCACTTTTCCGCGCGGGCCGCTCTGGCAGAGGGAGAGGTCGGAAGTATTAATACAGAATTATAAAATTCAAACCGCAGATTATATCCACAGTAACCCAATCGTCATGATAAGAGTATTGAGAGCAACTCCATTCATTTATCGCCATGACGAAACGTAGGTCGGTGGAATGATATCATGCTCCCTGCAAGGGATTCATTCCGGCACTCATAGATTAAGGTTCCGTATGACCGTGCGTTTGAAACGCGACACTAAGGACCTTCGGAGCAAGTTGCTCTCTTCAAGTTGGAAGACTTGCAGGTTTCCCCTACTGCTGCATAGGGTAGCACGTTAAGTCCTTGTGTCCCACTAGTTGCACCAACACGCTGCTTTTTAACGGAGCTTTCCCACTCCAACTGTTGCCCCAGCTGCTTCCGTTTTCGCTCCAAACTCCTGCGCTTCAGTGCTGCCCAACTGTTGCTCTCGACAACACTCACCAAACTGTCACGAAGACCCTTGTTCCACAAGTATCAGAGTGAATTGCTTCCAAGGAGCAAGATAATCCACCAACCCAGATTTTATCACAGTTGTAAATGGGATGCAGATGTGTTGCTTTACTCTTATCACGTCCATCGGGTTACGGTGGATCAAATTTGCGGTTTGAGTTTTATATTTCTGTAGTATTAATAGGCCCTAAATAGGAATGAAGAAGGCTCCGATATCAGATATTTAATGCCGATATCCACGGAACCACCATCTGAAGCCTGGAGGACACCGGTAATGGTTTTTGCTCACCAGGTGAATGCCGGTGGTCAAGCGATCCCATTGTCTGAGTGGCAATGGACGCTCTCTTAGTAAAATCAGGCACTTGCTGCGAACATCTCTAGATGCGGATCGTGATAGGATCCAGCGGATTAATGACAGACCTAGTGCGGATTCAAGGACCAGGCTTAGACGCCTCAGGTGGCGCAGGTCACTCTTTCTACCACTGAATCATCATGTATCTAGCTAACCCGGTGAGTAGGCACAAAGTTCAAGGCATTCTAGCTAGTATCGGACCTGCTTATTCAGGATAGAATTAGCATACAGTCCCTGAATGTGATCATCTCCACATATAATGTCAAAACTGCACCTGATGCCTCCCACTATTCAGTTGCTTGTTGTCATCCGTACTGCTTACAGTAGAACTTTGTATTGAAGGCTCCAAGATATTCAGCAATGTCTCCGCAACAGAGTCCGACTTTTCCTTGCAGTCTCCAGCTGCAATTTCTGAGGACTCCATGTTTTTGGGATCCGGCTCCTCTTGTTTGAGTTGAATCCAGTCATCATCACTTCTGACGTCGATCTGTGGCTTCTGCTTACTCTCTGAAATATGCTCGACTCACGCCTGTTCCAGGTGTTGACTTCCACAACTTACCCTCATGCTCGACCATTCTTGGAGCCACCGATCGAAGCAAGACACCTTGTTATGACTGAGGCTGACAGGGCCGAGACTACGCTGTTTGCGATCACGAAAACAAGCATTCTTATATGGCTGTTATACTCTTTGACATAAGGCCAACGAAGCTAAAATATCTCTTCGAGTTCCGTCAGACGCGACGGAAAACCGAAGATTCTCAACTAATAAGTGAATTTCCTCGTGACTTCTGCGAATCGGTGAGGTTAGGCCGGTATGATATTCCGCAGCTGTCATGCGTGGCAAAAAGTGGAATCAATCAATCGGGGCAGTAAAGCGCTTTGCGAAAAGTCTATTGTTTTGATTAGCACAACGGCGGCTCGTGTAGTGGAATGAGGTGAGTTGTTCATCAGACAATGGTTGCCACCTTAGATTCGGACCACATTTCCGAATTCTCCAGCCCAGAGAATTGGGATCTCGCTTCCGTGTTCATACCATACGAAGATGGGACGGTGTTTCCACGATTTCTTTATTCAAACAGACAATTGCGAACAAACAACATGCATGTTATGAAATCTGCCCCAACCTCATGAGCTCCGCCTGCTCCTCGCTACTTTCCGTGCATGTGATCTGAGTGATAGTGACTGGGGTCACGACACTTCCGCCCCACAGTTAGCTGATTGCATGACGGTGATCCAAACAAACATCGGTGTGTTGCTTTGCGTTTTTCTTGATGCCAAAAGAAGAACACTCCGACACTCACACCAGGCGTCAACGGGGATTACGATTTGTTAAGTGAAGCAATAACTTCTGCATTTCACACATATTGACAAATTGTTTATTAAAGATAATACTATCATGACAGATCTGCCCACTGGCTTCAGCCTGCCGGTGCTCTCGTCGTCGTCCTTCGTCCCCGCTCCTCGCGTTTCATTTCCTTTTATCCGTAGTCTCCACCTTCTGATCGGCACCACTAATCTGAAACATGCCAGTACAATGTGATATCACTCAAGAACTTAGACACACTTACAGTGTGTAGGAGACCACTCTCTCGAGACGCGAGCGTCTTGTGGCTGGGTGCGTGATCAACTGGTGATCGTGGGTCGGCGCTGAGTAACAGCTGCGCTGCCAGTATTGCATGCGAAACATTACAGAAATCGTGTAACGATTACAAAAAACCACAATTTATTATGATCACGAAACATGGGCTATCCTTCTAATCTATAGAATATTTGCGAAGCTATTAAACGATGATGGCTTACTGATGATGACCTACTCGTTGCGGAAACACTACGGACAAAGCCCCGGAACATGATGGCCTACTCGACCGATGGGCTTTTTCGAGATAGAGTGAAAACATGAAACTATTTCACAATTCGACTGATTATTAGACACTGGGCTCATCTGAGAGCAAAATATATGTATAAAGTTTGAAGTCATGCATACGTGATCTACGATCAGACAGAGTTGCGTGCACATTGCAATCAGTTGTGAATTGATGAGTATATGAGCCGCAAGCGAAAATGCGATGGCTGCCAACCAGACAACCATCGTCTCCACAACCAGCCAAGTTCGAGTCACACACCCAAACTTTCTGAGACGTTACGGCGGCGATTCTTGCATTGAACGCAGAGACGTCACAACGCCAGAGATGCGACGATTCGGCGTACTTAATCGGAAAAATATTGTTAGGATTCTAAAGAACATCAGCGGCGCTTCAAGTCGCACCACGAAGAAGATTCCACAGACGAAAGAAAGTAAATGGTGAACTTGAGGCAGCACTCGGATGAGCGAAATATTCGGCGGTTGAGCGTAAGTTCAAGATCGTTACTGTAAATGGATTAGGAATGAAAACTTCGGAAGTACGAGTCTCTGGACATAAGGCTTCGCCTTCAAATAAGTAGACGCTGCAGGTTCGACGACGGTGTCTTCAACATCCACGGCAGTGTAGTTGATTTTTCCGTACCCAGGCTCGCCAAGAGATGTTGTTGTAGCGGGTAACGGCTGCGATAAGACCTGGAAACGATTCACAATTTGAGAACTGATGTCAAAAGGAGCCACATGACTCTGGTTTGGTAACGTAGAAAAATGTCGGCGCACGCGGTTCTGGAGTTCGAGTTTGAACAGCCTGCGGCGGCAAGCTAACACGAGAAAAGATATACGGCCCGCTTAAATCACCTAGTTCGGCTCAAACTGAACGACGGTAGTGTATGAGATAGTTTGAGACGTCCGACTGCACGAGTTGTAACGGCTAGGGGCACGGCGTGCTCTTGTACAGAAAGTTCGACTTTGTTGAACTGTTCCTCGAGTGATCGAACTTTCAGGCGTTCCGGAGTGGCGGCACGGGCATTTTTCTCGTCTTGTTGATTCTTTTTCATTTTGTAGTCGTCCTGCCTCCTCTGCGAATAGGGTTTTCCACGATGTTCTCGATTGAACGGCTTACCTTTGGGTTGGCCGACGGCTACAGGCGCAGGCTGATAGGAAGGTGTAGATACGTCATCCATTTAAACATCCATGACTTGACAACAAACGATGCGGTACTCAGCAGAATGTAGCGAGGATTCGGATAACTTCGCGGGTGTTTTCTGAAGTAACGTCAAATTCCTTTTCGAGCCAGTACAATTCAAATTCTATACAAGAATCTGAGGCGGGTTCAAGAGCACCCAAACTTTCACCGTAAATGGTTGATGTGCAATCGAGTTTCATCTCGAGTTTTGAAATTACGGCATTTATGATATTTTGGTGGGAGCGCATGAGGATGTAGAGTTTCCTACGCGTTGTGGGGAAACTTAAATCTATCCTTATAACGTTCACACTCGATAAGTGCTTGACATCATTCAGATACCGTGCTAGTGTAATAATGAAAATCTGAAAATATCGGACAGCCACAAACAAACCAGTAAACCGATCAACGTGTGAGCTAAGGAAGTAGAGGGAAGCTTGTGGAGGCGCTAAGGAGTACCTCTCGTCGGCGAACAAAAAAGCATGGCATTTGAAAAAGTTGCGATAAGCTGCGTGCGCGCGAAAGCAGAAACATTTCTCGAGAGAAATTCGTGGAAAGCGCTTGAAGAGGAATTCTTTTACATGCAGTTTCCGAGATGTCACAGCGATAAGGTAACTGTAAAATTCAAAGTGAAATATGTATAAACAATAAATTTCGAAAAACTGTGAGGAACCGATGAGAGATGGTTAAAAAGAAAATGACAGAGACAAAGTCCGCAACCAGCAGCGAGATTTGAGCATCCAACCTGGCCCGCCCCACTGGAACTCAGATCACTAACCTTCAAGCATGAAGCTAGACAACTTGGATCCCGACTGTCACAGCGTTACAGAATCATCATGTCGTGACCTAACCCATAGCCTGTGCATATCTCGGTCAAAGTGAGGCTTAGAGTCAAAATGCAACTTACGATTATTGCGAACGCTGAATAGGTCGCGATTGAAGTCGAAGAGGTAGAGGGTAGAACCTGCTATGATCCATGTCAAAAATTGTGTCAAGAGTCTTGGGATCTCGCTTCCGTATTCGTACTATGAGAAAATGGGAACGTAGTTCGACGACTTCGTTATCCAAACAGTTGCGAGCAAGCGACATATGTATATGTTATAAAATCCGCCACTATCTCATGAGCTCCGAACGCTCCTCGCTACGCTCCCCCTATATGATCAGAGTGATCGTGACTCAGGTCAATTCATACGGCCGCTACATAATCGCTCCGTTGCAAAATGAAGAGCGACGTTGACATCATCGAGACAATATGCACATTTTCTTGAAACTTTGGAAGTGTGATTAACAACGTACGCTCGTTGGGCTGAGGAAAGCGTTTCGAGAGGTGAAGGTTGTTTAGGATGCCTGAATGGAAATCGGTAAGAGTTCCCTCCGAACCTGTTACTTCAAATTTAAGTGTTTTCTCAATGGCCCGTAGTAAACCCGCCACTCAGTCAAGGTCACCTGAGTGAGAGATAAGACGAGCCCGAAAAGTTTCAGACACGACTCAGACGAGTCCGAAATTATAGCGATTCGGCAGATCATTGGTCGACCGCAACACTTGAGCGAACGACATGGGATGACCAGAATCGCTCTTTGGTTCACTAGAGGGCAGTTCTATGATACTGCATAAAAGTAAATTGTGTGAACTTCGTTCTAGTACATTATAATCCAATCACGGCATGGAGTACAGTTCGGTCGGTTGGCGAGTGCACATTGCCGCCGGTGGGCGCCGGCGCCCGCCGGCGTTCGCCGGCGGTTTCGAGCGTTTTCTTTGCAAAAACCGTTTCCGGCGAAAAATTGATGCTCTTACCAAAATTGTAATTGACTGTATATTCTCATGATCATTAACACTAATTGATAAGAGAAGATAAGTTTTGAAAACAAAACTTCAAGTGTCTTTTTTTCAGATTCTTCATTTTCATCAGACTTTGGCCAGCAAAAAATGTTTTCTTATGTAACGGCTTCTGATTTTTCGTCACTACATGATTGTAGATTCAAGGTACTGCTACGTGCCTTCATTAGAGGACACTTAACGAAGAATTCAGTGAGATATTATACATCGAATAGCGATTCCTACGGGATTTGACTTTTCAGCAAAGACTTATGCTATCATATTCCAAGAAAGAAGCGACATTCGAGTGTTATTTGTGCTAATATCAGTTTCAGGTTTTCCCAACAATTTTTCAGAGTGGGAAGTTCTATCGAGTCTTGAAAAAATTACGATTACGAGAAGTTGCGTGACCTGGTTATGTGCCATTTTCAGCTTCCTAGAAAGTAAGAAATCGATTTTCAACGTAAGCAAACTTTACATAAATAGAGTCCATTTGGACATTTGCTCATGTTCGAGTCTTTAACCGACAACCGAGAGCATAATTACGCCCAAGTCGCTGGCACTGTTTGTCACCAAAGGCAACACTGGCCGCAGACACTTTTGCGCCCGATGTTGAGACGATTTACCCAATTACTAGAACTTGTATGTATCCAGCTAATATGAATTCTCCTCCTAGCATCAATTTAAAGTGGTAGGCAGCATCGGGTTTCCAAAATTTTAAGATGATTTTTAAGAAGTTCTAGACCCGACGAGGTCCCATTTTCTGTCCCATATTATGTTGGAAATTCGAAAATAGCATTAGCAGCTGTAACAAAAAATAGAAATCTATTTTGCCATTCACTCATTTCTGAGTTTTTAGATGAGGTTATAATCGAACCAGGGTGGCGCTCTACCCGACGAAAGGCAACCCCTGCCGTCGACATTTTGCATATCCTGTGTTGGTGCAATTTTCTCGATAACTAGAACCCACTCATTCTAGCAGTGAGCAAAAATATTTTCGGAACAACCAACCTCAGAGTACAAAAGACATTTGAAAGTTATATGGCAATTTTAGAAATTTAAAACTTTAGAGTTTTTCAGCAGATTTCCTCGAATTAGCGTTCTATATCTTCTCTTTCTAGGAAAGCTGAGAAAACCAGCTAACAATGACTGTGCAGAGGACGTTTCGTAGACAGATATTCCAATTTTTGGAAGAGCTGAAGAATTTTTCGTTTGTTTTATGTTAGTCAAAACATGACTCTTCGGCCAAAAACAACATTCTTGTTTCTTCTCCTGTCTCCAGTCGGGCTCATATGGGATATGGAATCGACAAATAGTCGCCAATTCAGTATACACCCATACATCGACACTTTAAACGGAAAAGGGATTAAATACGCTGGGTTAGAAATTTGAGCATTTTTGGGCTCGGAGAAGTTGAGAGCGCCCGATGAGGCACTCTGGCATGGGCGGGGCTAGTGGGGCGGGGCCAGGCCGCGGACGAGATTGTCTCTAGAGTGGCTCCTTTGTATTTTCCATGTTATTCAGCAGTATTCCACTAAACTCCAAAGTTCTAGACGCTGCTTAACAGGTCTGTTTCCTTCCCATGACTTTGTCCTATAGAAGAAACGCTTATTCCAAATGCATTGGGTTGCTAACTCATGAAAGTTTGCATGTTTACATGTCAACATGAAACTTTTCTTGACTTACAAATTGATGCTATACATTACCCATCTTTCCGCAGCAGTGATTCGATGAAAAAGAAGGTGAGTCTCTTTCTCCTAATTTCTTTCTCTCTCCATTCCTTTGAAACATACCAGTGATTTAGAATTCGTGTATAACTCTATTCGCTTTAATGTTGTTTAACACTCTGAACCTTTTCATTTTCCATTGCGCGGCCTAACAATAGTTCATAAATCTCAAAAGTCTGATTCTCAATATTATAATTTTTAATTTAAAAGTACGGAGAGCTCAAAAATATCTTCTAAGAAATACGGAAACCTTCACTATTACCTAGATTTTCTACACATTCAGAGTCTTCCTCGAAACAAAATATTAATTCGTAATATCTGCAGTTAACATGGTTTTCACGCCCTCAAGCGGAGAAAAATATTTTTTAAATAGTAGTGTTGATACACACCATGCGGAATTTTTTCTCCATAGCTTGACTCACTTTTATATTTTTTTATGTATCCAGTTACATATCATGCCATATTGAGAAAATTTTGGAGCCTCTTGATAACTTTTCATTCTTCGAGTAGCATAAGTAAAACTTAAAAAAAAATCATAGATATGTCTTGTTTTGCTAATGCATCTCCAATGAAATTTCTAGAACATTTGAGTGTTTTCTAGAACATTCTTCGTTAGCATTTTATTCACCAACTTTTAAAAAATTAGGCGGTGTTCAAAAACTCAGGTAAGCGTTAGTTTTGTTAGACCGTAATATTTCTATAGATTTACACATATAATTCGTGTGAAGAAATTTAGTGAGCGTTAATAAAGAATATGAGAACTCGGATCTGTTTTCTAAGCCCTCTCTTGATCGAATCAATTCCTAACCTGTCTGAAAAAGCTGATATAGAAACTGTCTGTGATTTACAGAATCAGATTTTCAAGCAAAAACGTAGAGGAACATTCATCTAAAACTGAAAAAAAGGAGTTCGTGTAAAATTTGTCGTCCCATATTTCTTCCAAACTTTTCGAAAAAGATTTTCGCTATTTTTCATTTATAAATGCTTATGAATGCATCTAATTCCCAGGAAAATGTAATCGAATTTTTTTGAAATTTGTTTTTACCTTATTTCATTTATTTTTTCATTTGCATTTATTTTCGCATCGAAAAATGATATTCTTAAATTGGCAGAAACCCTAAAAAATAAAGGAGAAGAACAACGTTTGGTTGGTATCACCGATTTTTACCCTTATTTCACTTTTTTTTTAAATAATGAAGCGCGCTTTGGTTTCTTTAAAACATGCAGTCTTAATACGAACTGAATTTCTTTCTATCCTAAAGTCGAATCTTTTATTCTAGTCATTCAGCTAGGACAGACATGCCTATTTTGATCTATATTCTCAGCCTTTGCATTCAGTCTAATAAATTTGGCTCATATCGGTCGATATCTGCATCATTGGATGGCTCTCAGCCTCAGCATATCCATTGGGCACAACACATCACAAGACAAGTAACCAAGGATCGTTAACATGTCCCAATGGCAATTTCCAAGCAAGGGTGGGTAGCAGGGTCATCAGACTACGGACATCAACGATAATTTAATAGATTGAATATGAATACTAAGGCAGAGAATAAGATTGGGAATCAAAAAATACACTGTTTTCCTCAGGAACGACAAAAAACAGACAAAGGAGGAAAAGGGGTGTTTTTCCAGGAGGAAAAGAAATTGTTTGGGAAATCAAAGTATAAACAAATCATAAAAATTCGCATCAACATCACAAAAATTCAAGAATTTCGTTGCTTTTCTTTTTAAACATTCTCAGAGAAATCTGTTTTGTAATCCGAATGAGAAAATGTTTTTTTTTCGAACGGTCTTCGCTACGTTAATTTCCCCGAATCAGTCTCTTGCTTTCTTTCGTGTGAATGTAATCCAGTGAATATATTTCCTGAAATTAGTCATGAAAATGCAAAGAGAAAAAAATCAAATTGCAAAATTATTAAACTTGAAAATCGGCATGGAAAAGCGTTTGCGTCCATCTGATGGCTTTTGCGAACTAATAAATATTATTTTTCTGGTTCTATATTCTGCCTTCATTTTAATAAACAGATTTCTATTTATATTTATAATGCTCTGAAAATTGATTTAACTTTGATTTCAAGGTTTCTGTTGAGTTGACAAGAAAAAAAGTCGTGCATATCCTCTGTTTCCGAGTGTGATTTATTTCCGTTCATCGCGTGCGTCTGCGCGCGTACGCTGCGTCTCCTTCTCCCCACACTTTCTCGCTGTCTCGACCTTCGCTCCGCACAGGTGCGAGAGGGAACAGAGTAAATCTGGCTCGGAACCAGAGGATACTTCATTCAAGAATGATTGCTTAGATGGAAGCGCTATTCCTTCCCAAAACAAGTTGGGAAAATCAAAAATAACATTTCAAATTCAAAAAAATATTATGTTACCTTCTAGATGACATTAGCTTTCTTTGCTGCAGGATTTTTTTGGAGGATCAGTTCACTCTTTTAGGAAAAAACAAATTTTGAGCTGAATTTTTAACAAACAAAATTTTTGTATTTATTAAAAAATCTATTGTTTCGATTGAAATTGCAACTTTATTATTCAATGCATCCCATAACCAGATAGGATTTTTCAACATTACATGTTTCTTCTACCCTGGAAAATAAAACAAAATCAGAAAAAAAGATGTATAATTTTATGATTTGTTTATTCTTTGATTTCCCAAACAATTTCTTTTCCTACTGGAAAAACACCCCTTTTCCTCCTTTGTCTGTTTTTTGTCGTTCCTGAGGAAAACAGTGTATTTTTTGATTCCCAATCTTATTCTCTGCCTTAGTATTCATATTCAATCTATTAAATTATCGTTGATGTCCGTGGTCTGATGACCCTGCTACCCACACTTCCATTGGAAATTGCCGTTGGGACCTGTTAACGATCCTGGGTTACTTGCCTTGTAATGTGTTGTGTCCAATGGATATGCTGAGGCTAAGAGCCATCCAATGATGCAGATATCGACCGATATGAGCCAAATTTATTAGGCTGAATGCAAAGGCTGAGAATATAGATCAAAATAGGCATGTCTGTCCTAGCTGAATGACTAGAAAAAAAAGATTCGACTTTAGGATAGAAAGAAATTCAGTTCGTATTAAGACTGCATGTTTTAAAGAAACCAAAGCGCGCTTCATTATTTAAAAAAAAAGTGAAATAAGGGTAAAAATCGGTGATACCAACCAAACGTTGTTCTTCTCCTTTATTTTTTAGGGTTCCTGCCAATTTAAGAATATCATTTTTCGATGCGAAAATAAATTCAAATAAAAAAAATAAATGAAATAAGGTAAAAACAAATTTCAAAAAAATTCGATTACATTCTCCTGGGAATTAGATTTTTTTCGCATTCATAACCATTTATAAATGAAAAATAGCGAAAATCTCTTTCGAAAAGTTTGGAAGAAATATGGGACGACAAATTTTACACGAACTCCTTTTTTTCAGTTTTATATGAATGTTCCTCTACGTTTTTGCTTGAAAATCTGATTTTGTAAATCACAGACAGTTTCTATAACAGCTTTTTCAGACAGGTTAGGAATTGATTCGATCAAGAGAGGGCTTAGAAAACAGATCCGAGTTCTCATATTCTTTATTAACACTCACTAAATTTCTTCACACGAATTATATGTGTAAATCTATAGAAATGTTACGGTCTAACAAAACTAACGCTTACCTGAGTTTTTGAACACCGCCTAATTTTTTAAAAGTTGGTGAATAAAATGCTAACGAAGAATGTTCTAGAAAACACTCAAATGTTCTAGAAAATTCATTGGAGATGCATTAGCAAAACAAGACATATCTATGATTTTTTTTAAGTTATACTTATGCTACTCGAAGAATGAAAAGTTATCAAGAGGCTCCAAAATTTTCTCAATATGGCATGATATGTAATTGGATACATAAAAAAATATAAAAGTGAGTCAAGCTATGGAGAAAAAATTCCGCATGATGTGTATCAACACTATTATTTAAAAAAATATTTTTCTCCGCTTGAGGGCGTGAAAACCATGTTAACTGCAGATATTACGAATTAATATTTTGTTTCGAGGAAGACTCGAATGTGTAGAAAATCTAGGTAATAGGGAAGGTTTCCGTATTTCTTAGAAGATATTTTTGAGCTCTTCGTAAATTTTCAAATTAAAATTATAATATTGAGAATCGACTTTTGAGATTTATGAACTATTGTTAGGCCGCGCAATGGAAAATGAAAAGGTTCAGAGTGTTAAACAACATTAAAGCGAATAGAGTTATACACGAATTCTAAATCACTGGTATGTTTCAAAGGAATGGAGAGAGAAAGAAATTAGAGAAAGAGACTCACCTTTTCATCGAATCACTCCTGCGGAAAGATGGGTAATGTATAGCATCAATTTGTAAGTCAAGAAAAGTTTCATGTTGACATGTAAACATGCAAACTTTCATGAGTTAGCAACCCAATGCATTTGGAATAAGCGTTTCTTCTATAGGACAGTCATGGGAAGGAAACAGACCTGTTAAGCAGCGTCTAGAACTTTGGAGTTTAGTGGAATACTGCTGAATAACATGGAAAATACAAAGGAGCCACTCTAGAGACAATCTCGTCCGCGGCCTGGCCCCGCCCCACTAGCCCCGCCCACGCCAGAGTGCCTCATCGGGCGCTCTCAACTTCTCCGAGCCCAAAAATGCTCAAATTTCTAAACCAGCGTATTTAATCCCTTTTCCGTTTAAAGTGTCGATGTATGGGTGTATACTAAATTGGCGACTATTTCTCGATTCCATATCCCATATGAGCCCGACTGGAGACAGGAGAAGAAACAAGAATGTTGTTTTTGGCCGAAGAGTCATGTTTTGACTAACATAAAACAAACGAAAAATTCTTCAGCTCTTCCAAAAATTGGAATATCTGTCTACGAAACGTCCTCTGCACAGTCATTGTTAGCTGGTTTTCTCAGCTTTCCTAGAAAGAGAAGATATAGAACGCTAATTCGAGGAAATCTGCTGAAAAACTCTAAATTTTTAAATTTCTAAAAATTGCCATATAACTTTCAAATGTCTTTTTGTACTCTGAGGTTGGTTGTTCCGAAAATATTTTTGCTCACTGCTAGAATGAGTGGGTTCTAGTTATCGAGAAAATTGCACCAACACAGGATATGCAAAATGTCGACGGCAGGGGTTGCCTTTCGTCGGGTAGAGCGCCACCCTGGTTCGATTATAACCTCATCTAAAAACTCAGAAATGAGTGAATGGCAAAATAGATTTCTATTTTTTGTTACAGCTGCTAATGCTATTTTCGAATTTCCAACATAATATGGGACAGAAAATGGGACCTCGTCGGGTCTAGAACTTCTTAAAAATCATCTTAAAATTTTTGGAAACCCGATGCTGCCTACCACTTTAAATTGATGCTAGGAGGAGAATTCATATTAGCTGGATACATACAAGTTTTAGTAATTGGGTAAATCGTCTCAACATCGGGCGCAAAAGTGTCTGCGGCCAGTGTTGCCTTTGGTGACAAACAGTGCCAGCGACTTGGGCGTAATTATGCTCTCGGTTGTCGGTTAAAGACTCGAACATGAGCAAATGTCCAAATGGACTCTATTTATGTAAAGTTTGCTTACGTTGAAAATCGATTTCTTACTTTCTAGGAAGCTGAAAATGGCACATAACCAGGTCACGCAACTTCTCGTAATCGTAATTTTTTTCAAGACTCGATAGAACTTCCCACTCTGAAAAATTGTTGGGAAAACCTGAAACTGATATTAGCACAAATAACACTCGAATGTCGCTTCTTTCTTGGAATATGATAGCATAAGTCTTTGCTGAAAAGTCAAATCCCGTAGGAATCGCTATTCGATGTATAATATCTCACTGACTTTTTCGTTAAGTGTCCTCTAATGAAGGCACGTAGCAGTACCTGGAATCTACAATCATGTAGTGACGAAAAATCAGAAGCCGTTACATAAGAAAACATTTTTTGCTGGCCAAAGTCTGATGAAAATGAAGAATCTGAAAAAAAGACACTTGAAGTTTTGTTTTCAAAACTTATCTTCTCTTATCAATTAGTGTTAATGATCATGAGAATATACAGTCAATTCAAATTTTGGTAAGACTATCAATTTTTCGCCGGAAACGGTATTTGCAAAGAAGACGCTCGAAACCGCCGGCGACCGCCGGCGGCAATGTGCACTCGCCAACCGACCGAACTGTAGGTTAAATTTTTCAAATCATTATTGATTCTCATGACAAATGCATTGCTCCCAATGTCTTTCTTTGATGCGTTCCTTTATACGCTGCTCTGCAAACGGAAGTGTTTGGGAGAGGTTTGATTTCTTGGTATTAATTCTTCATGAATTGTTCAATTGTTGAATGTTTTCTTAGCTGCGACCTCTGAACCTCTCGATCAGTTCTCCATGTGGTTTTATATAAACTCCTTCCAGAATTATCTAATTGACCATATTTCTGGATAATAACATTTTGAAAGATGTCGATTCACTGCCTCTCTGAATGTTGTTTTAGAAGTTACATTTGAGTTTCAGGTAAAAAAAAACTTCCTTATTCGTGGGTGGAAAAAGGTTTATTTCATAAATCGGTCTAACGAATGCTCTAAAATCTGATGAGAAAAAATGGAGTAGAGTGCAGTTTCGAAAATTACTGATAAAATTGCAGTTTTAATCAAGCTATCAGCTAGTAGGGCAACGACCACTAATTTTTTTTACAAAGGCGAGCTATTGAAAATATTTCGAGTTGTTAAAAAAAATGGATAAAATGGTTTTGTTGCAAGTACTTGCATGCAAGGTCTTCATCCTGGGGCTGGGTATATACTACAGTTGTACACGAACGAAATTTTCCAAAAATTCTTCGAAATTTTTTTCGTTCGTTTGAAAACTCGTCGAAGGAATTTTTTTCATATTTCGTTCGTTCGAAACTTTTTCGAACGAAAATGTTTCTACTTTTGTTCGTTCGAAATCCGATTTTTGGAAATTTTTTTGAAATGCGTTTGATCTGAAACCTTCCGAAAAAGGTCGAGAAAAGTTCAGAAATTTTCGAAAAAATCGAAATTTCGATTAGTTTCGAATTTCGTTCGTTCAACCTCCGAAATTTCGGAAGTTTTTCGAAGTTCGTTCGTTCGAAATTTTTCAATTTTCGTTCGTTCGAAATTTTTTCGAACGAAAATTTTTCGATTTTCGTTCGTTCAAAATTTTTTCAAAAGAAATTTTTCATTTTTCGTTCGTTCGAATCTTTTTCGAACGAAATTTTTCATTTTCGTTCGTTCGAAAAACTATTGTACGAAAAAACATTCGATTTTCGTTCGTTCGACATTTTTTTCGAAATTGTACAACTTTGGTATATATGCATTTTCGGCTCTAATTCAGATCGTTTTCTGGGAGGGGAAATCCCGCCCACTTTCTCGCGGCTTAAGTACCATAGGCGCAGCAAAAGCTGACAGGATAGACCTACGGCGGGAATGTGGGCAGAGAATCCACTCTCAGCAAGAGAAGTAAATCAGTACCGTATTTTCCTCGTGGCGCTATCGGATATAGGTTAACACGATTCGCGCTATCTTGATGTGCCCAGCTCTACACAGCTGTGGGCTAAAATCCAGCCCGCAATTGCGTCCCGACACGCTTTGCGGCCGCGCGCTTTCGAGTCGGAAGTTTCCAGCGCCGCAGCCGCCAATCTATTGACTCTAGGTAGGTTTTAGAAATTGAAAACTAAACCAAATTGGCGAAAACTGTATAACAAAGCCATATTGAGCCGGCTTTGGCGCTGGAAACTCGACGGAATCGAACACGTGCGGCCGCAAAGCGTGTCGTGACGAAATTTGGCACAGAGAAGCACAGTACGCGTCAACCACGGGTCCGACCCCCTGAAATACAATAACGGGTCACGCCCCGTTCCTGATTTTAGAACTCAATGGCGGCCTGAGACAACTTGTCCATCAAAATTTCATCATCAAAGTATAGGCAAACTCAGAAGCCATAATTCTGTTTCTATCGGCTTTGAACGATTTAAAAGAATCATTGTGATCGGCGTGAAATTTTCTTCAAGAAAGCATAAAATCTTTATTCATAATTCGTTCCCTGGATAATTTCGCTCCATTTTCTTGCGTGTTCTGTGCCTTCATGGTGATCGTCTCAAACATAGCGCAAAATTCCCATGGTTCCTACTCGAGCTGGTGCGCAGCGGCGGTTAGAAACAGTTAGAGAGCGCATGACAGACGGAGGAAGCAGAATCGCCCGCCTCGCTGGCGCGATGAGTCGTGAGAATAACGACGTTTTACAGAGTATAGTTACAGTCTCGTTCGCCCCAGCAGCTGGCGCCAGTGGGAGCAGGAAAAGGGGGACCCCGTCGCCTACGCCTAATTATGGTGAACACTGCCTTCGACAAAATATATTAATCTTAACAAATTTCATTTTCCGCGTCATTGTTGAAGTTTATTCCGGACATTGCCTGCACTGTCACCCATATGCTGCCACTGATGCCCTAATTATACGCTCTAGAGATTATGGCCGTGCTGATTGAATGCGATGGAACAGAAAGGAGGAGAAATGTGACTTATCGAAGGCTGTACCCAGTGGTCCAGTTTGAAGAAAACGACACGATCTTCTACTCCAAATATCGTTTCCTTCCCGATCAAGTGAACCATATAGTGAACATGCTCGCGCCTCTTCTCTCCGAAAACGGCTTCCAGCCGTGGGTAATCTCTAAGAAAAATCAGGTGGGCAAGGTATAAATAGTAGATTTCTGTGTGAGCGACATCACAATCGAGAATTTTTCAAGGTGCTCATAACACTTCGTTACTTGGCCACCAACAGCCACCAGACAGTGGTGGCTGACTTTTGGAATCAGCCAGAAGTGCGTGAGTGACGTCGTGTCGCGAGTTCTGGATGCCATTACTCACCCTGACATTGAGCAGTACTTTATGCGATTTTGGATTGACGACCGCGCGTGGTGTCGACAGAGATCTGCAGAATTTGCAAGAAGGAGCAGATTTACCAGTGAGTGAAAATGAGAGCTGTGTTCAAGTCCAGAAACCGATTCTACCTGTGTATGCTGATTTTTCAGACGTCATCGGATGTATAGATGGTTGCCTGATAAGAATTCAACGACCACAGCAGCATGGCGACCAGTACTACTGCAGGAAGGGCTATACTGCGATAAATATGATGGCAGTAGTAGACGCGAGGGGTCGATTTCTGTACATAAACGCGAACCACCCCGGAAGCCGCCACGACTCTGCTGTCTGGCATCGTTCAGAAGCATGCCGTATGTTCACCGATGGTCGCGTACCAGAGGGTTATTGCTTATTGGGCGACGCTGGATACGCGAACTCAACAGCAATCATGACGCCTTACCGACAGACGCGCGCCAACGCTGATCGTAGGAAAACCCATTTTAACAAAGAGCACACGAAGTGCAGGAGGGTCGTTGAGCAAGCGTTTGGATCACTTAAACGCCGGTTCCCGATTTTACATACCATCGCGCGCATTGAACCGCCGAAGGTACAGAAAGTGATCAAAGCATGCGTGCTGCTGTACAATATAGGTATGCATATGGGTGCACACACAGGTCAGCCTCTAGGTTCAATAAAAGGACGGATGCCCCATCCACCAGGAAACGCGGACCTTAGGGAGTATGTTACTAACCACTTGTAAGGCCTACACTGTGTTTGTAGGTAACTTTCCTCTGGTTCTTTAATAACGATCGGACATTACTGTCTTTCCCTAACACAATGTTGTTTACCTTATTAGCATATAATATTTATTAATAAACATTATTCTACTCGCCGTTCATGAATCACAGCATCAAGTTGAACTCATACTGAGGCCCTTCCCGAATTTTATCACGCACGTGTTTCGCAACTAACCACGATTTCTTGAAATGCAATTTTGCGAGATACGGAAATGAAAGCTTTTTAGCTCAGAGAAGAATAACAACAACGTAGAGACTATTCTTATAATCAGCCTAGAGTTCTGTTTGAGTCACCCGGCCGCAAAATAGATGTTTGCCCGTTCTCTAACCCTGACTATCCTTAATAACCAGCCTAGGGTACTATTTGGGCCATTCGACCGCAAAATGTTTGTTTGCCCGTTCTTTAACCCAGTTTCACAAAAAATAGAATATAACAAAAACAGCAATTAGCCTAGAAAATTAACAACAACCACAGCAATAACAAATCAACAACAACGGAACGCAATAAATCAACGCGATAAGATCGAAATCAACTAAGAGATGCAGATGGCTCCAAGTTGCCATCTCCATTCAGGCCTCCAGATTCTCTCAGCTGCCTAATTTCGGCTCTGCTTTCCTGCACATACTGGACGACGTTGTTCAGAGCGTCTGTGATTTTGTCAAAGAATTCCATCTGTTTCTAAAAGTTCCAAATATTGCTCATGAAACGGAGTCCAAGGGTCCAAAACTTTCACCTACATCAAGCACCCTATGTTGCTTCGATAGAAGCGTTACGCGAGTTAGTTTCGGTGATCCTTGCCTCATGGTACGGAAATGTTCCTGGAAAACAAACTGAAATTGTTCTCGTTTCATATGGCAGAAACTAGAACAGTCAAAAACACCAAAACGTCATCTGAAGCTAAACCATCAACTACCCACGACGTCCTAATGACGTCATTTGAAGCCCTACCCACTTTGCACGACATCCTGGTCACATCATCCGAAGCCCCACCAACTACCCACGACGTCCTGATGACGTCATCTGAAGCCCCACCAACTACCCACGACGTCCTGATGACGTCATCTGAAGCCCTACCCACTTTGCACGACATCCTGGTCACGTCATCTGAAGCCCCACCCAGACGCCCTGATGACGTCATCTGAAGCCCCACCAACTACCCACGACGTCCTGATGAAGTCATCTGAAGCCCCACCAACTACCCACGACGTCCTGATGACGTCATCTGAAGCCCTACCCACTTTGCACGACATCCTGGTCACATCATCCGAAGCCCCACCAACTACCCACGACGTCCTGATGACGTCATCTGAAGCCCCACCAACTATCCGCGACGTCCTGATGACGTCATCTGAAGCCCCACCAACTACCCACGACGTCCTGATGACGTCATCTGAAGCCCCACCAACTACCCACGACGTCTTGAAGACGTCACCTGAAACCCTACTCACTTTACATGACATCCTGGTCACGTCATCTGAAGCCCCACCCAGACGCCCTGATGACGTCATCTGAAGCCCCACCAACTATCCGCGACGTCCTGATGACGTCATCTGAAGCCCCACCAACTACCCACGACGTCCTGATGACGTCATCTGAAGCCCCACCAACTACCCACGACGTCCTGATGACGTCATCTGAAGCCCTACCCACTTTGCACGACATCCTGGTCACGTCATCTGAAGCCCCACCCAGACGCCCTGATGACGTCATCTGAAGCCCCACCAACTACCCACGACGTCCTGATGAAGTCATCTGAAGCCCCACCAACTACCCACGACGTCCTGATGACGTCATCTGAAGCCCTACCCACTTTGCACGACATCCTGGTCACATCATCCGAAGCCCCACCAACTACCCACGACGTCCTGATGACGTCATCTGAAGCCCCACCAACTATCCGCGACGTCCTGATGACGTCATCTGAAGCCCCACCAACTACCCACGACGTCCTGATGACGTCATCTGAAGCCCCACCAACTACCCACGACGTCTTGAAGACGTCACCTGAAACCCTACTCACTTTACATGACATCCTGGTCACGTCATCTGAAGCCCCACCCACGACGCCCTGATGACGTCATCTGAAGCCCCACCAACTAACCACGACGTCTTGAAGACGTCACCTGAAACCCTACTCACTTTACATGACATCATGGTCACGTCATCTGAAGCCCCACCCACGACGCCCTGATGACGTCATCTGAAGCCCCACCAACTACCCACGACGTCCTGATGACGTCATCTGAAGCCCTACCCACTTTGCACGACATCCTGGCCACGTCATCTGAAGCCCCACCCACGACGCCCTGATGACGTCATCTGAAGCCCCACCAACTACCCACGACGTCCTGATGACGTCATCTGAAGCCCTACCCACTTTGCACGACATCCTGGTCACATCATCCGAAGCCCCACCAACTACCCACGACGTCCTAATGACGTCATCTTAAGCCCCACCAACTATCCGCGACGTCCTGATGACGTCATCTGAAGCCCTACCCACTTTGCACGACATCCTGGTCACATCATCCGAAGCCCCACCAACTACCCACGACGTCCTGATGACGTCATCTGAAGCCCCACCAACTATCCGCGACGTCCTGATGACGTCATCTGAAGCCCTACCCACTTTGCACGACATCCTGGTCACGTCATCTGAAGTCCCACCCAGACGCCCTGATGACGTCATCTGAAGCCCCACCAACTACCCACGACGTCCTTGATGACGTCACCTGAAACCCTACCACTTTACTATCCGCGACGTCCTGATGACGTCATCTAAAGCCCCCTACCCACGACGTCCTGATGACGTCATCTGAAGCCCTACCCACTTTGCACGTCCTGGTCACATCATCCGAAGCCCCACCATTAACTACCCACGACGTCCTGATGACGTCATCTGAAGCCCCACCAACTATCCGCGACGTCCTGATGACGTCATCTGAAGCCCTACCCACTTTGCACGACATCCTGGTCACATCATCTGAAGCTCCCACCCAGACGCCCTGATGACGTCATCTGAAGTCCCACCAACTATCCGACGTCCTGATGACGTCATCTGAAGCCTCACGACGTCCTGATGACGTCATCTGAAGTACCCACGACGTCCTGATGACGTCATCTGAAGCCCTACCACTTTGCACGACATCCTGGTCACATCATCCGAAGCCCCAATTAACTACCCACGACGTCCCGATGACGTCATCTGAAGCCCCACCAACTATCCGCGACGTCCTGATGACGTCATCTGAAGCCCCACCAACTACCCACGACGTCCTGATGACGTCATCTGAAGTCACCACGACGTCTTGAAGACGCCCCACTCACTTTACATGACATCCTGGTCACGTCATCGTGACGCCCTGATGACGTCATCTGAAGCCCCACCAACTATCCGCGACGTCCTGATGACGTCATCTGAACCCCCCCCAACTACCCACGTCGTCCTGATGACGTCATCTGAAGCCCCACCAACTACCCACGACGTCCTGATGACGTCATCTGAAGCCCTACCCACTTTGCACGACATCCTGGTCACGTCATCTGAAGCCCCACCCAGACGCCCTGATGACGTCATCTGAAGCCCCACCAACTACCCACGACGTCCGACGTCACGACGTCCCGATGACGTCATCTGAAGCCCTACCCACTTTGCACGACATCCTGGTCACATCATCCGAAGCCCCAATAACTACCCACGACGTCCTGATGACGTCATCTGAAGCCCCACCAACATCCGCGACGTCCTGATGACGTCATCTGAAGCCCCACCAACTACCCACGACGTCCTGATGACGTCATCTCAAGCCCCACCAACTACCCCCGACGTCTTGAAGCCGTCACCTGAAGCCCTACTCACTTTACATGACATCCTGGTCACGTCATCTGAAGCCCCACCCACGACGCCCTGATGACGTCATCTGAAGCCCCACCATCTAACCACGACGTCTTGAAGACGTCACCTGAAACCCTACTCACTTTACATGACATCATGGTCACGTCATCCTGAAGCCCCACCCACGACGCCCTGATGACGTCATCTGAAGCCCCACCAACTACCCACGACGTCCTGATGACGTCATCTGAAGCCCTACCCACTTTGCACGACATCCTGGCCACGTCATCTGAAGCCCCACCCACGACGCCCTGATGACGTCATCTGAAGCCCCACCAACTACCCACGACGTCCTGATGACGTCATCTGAAGCCCTACCCACTTTGCACGACATCCTGGTCACATCATCCGAAGCCCCACCAACTACCCACGACGTCCTAATGACGTCATCTTAAGCCCCACCAACTATCCGCGACGTCCTGATGACGTCATCTGAAGCCCTACCCACTTTGCACGACATCCTGGTCACATCATCCGAAGCCCCACCAACTACCCACGACGTCCTGATGACGTCATCTGAAGCCCCACCAACTATCCGCGACGTCCTGATGACGTCATCTGAAGCCCTACCCACTTTGCACGACATCCTGGTCACGTCATCTGAAGCCCCACCCAGACGCCCTGATGACGTCATCCGAAGCCCCACCAACTACCCACGACGTCCTGATGACGTCATCTGAAGCCCCACCAACTATCCGCGACGTCCTGATGACGTCATCTAAAGCCCCACCAACTACCCACGACGTCCTGATGACGTCATCTGAAGCCCTACCCACTTTGCACGACATCCTGGTCACATCATCCGAAGCCCCACCAACTACCCACGACGTCCTGATGACGTCATCTGAAGCCCCACCAACTATCCGCGACGTCCTGATGACGTCATCTGAAGCCCTACCCACTTTGCACGACATCCTGGTCACATCATCCGAAGCCCCACCAACTACCCACGACGTCCTGATGACGTCATCTGAAGCCCCACCAACTAACCACGACGTCTTGAAGACGTCACCTGAAACCCTACTCACTTTACATGACATCATGGTCACGTCATCTGAAGCCCCACCCACGACGCCCTGATGACGTCATCTGAAGCCCCGGGCGTAAAATGGGCGTGGCCAAGTCCATGGCGCCATAATGCCCCCCTCTTCCACATAGCACCATTTCGGATTCTGGAAAAAATTGACGGTCGGGTGGGATCTTTCAGATTTCGAGGGTACCTCAAATTCGTGGGTTTACATACTAAATTAGCCGTGGAGCACGAAAACTGCCTCTTTCTGCTACGGCTGTGGAAACCAGGGTGTGTGGGTGAATCTGCATCCAATCAACAAAGGTCGTCGGAGGTGAGTACTGAACTTGTCGGAATTCGTACTCATGACACGTCATCGATCAATAATCAATATTATCGATTTTCGCGCTTCTTGCACAAAATGCGGCGAGCAGTGGTGATTGCTGATGAGATTGGTTTTCTTGGTTGGGGAAATTTGCTCATCAGTCATTTTCGATAATTACCAATAAATAATATTGATTTTTTTGCCTGTTGCACAAAATGCAGCTATGATTTTTGATGGCTCTAATTCACTTGTTTGGGAAATTCTTCTCATCATACAAGATCAAATATTAATGATCAATAACATAGAGTTCTCACATGTTGCACAGAATGCGGCAATCAGTGGTATTTTTTATGATTTTGGGTTATAAGTTTTGAAAATTGTACTCATACGACAATGTCGTCTGGTAGATGTTTCATCATTCCAAAATAGAAATCGTTGAGCAAAATACAAGTCAGGAAGGGAACCTTCGGGAAAATATGTGAAATTTCAGTAAACTCCAAATACCGTGCGGTACCGATTGCCACGATAGCCGTAAAATGGCGTGTGTGATGGTGTAGATGCAGAATCCATGGTAACAGCGACGCCTATTTTATTGATTAGCTGCGGAAATCTTGAAAAAACTTTCACGTCTCCTTCGGAAAGCGGTAATTTCAGGTAGAAATGTTCATGAAAGTGGCAGTGAAATGTGACTGAGAGTTGATAAGGGTACTGGCTTGGTAATTGAAGGGATTTTGGGTAATCAGACAAGAATTTCAACCTCGTTTGTTATCTATTCACTCTGACTATAAGGCTGCTCGGTTTCATTTCTTCAATCAGAGTTTTGACCAACAGTAAGATCGGCCCACACCCGAAGTTTTCCTTCCTTGCCGATTTTTGGTTTTCGATGTTTTTTTTTCCGAATCGCAGCCAACACTAAAATCAACCTCCACCCGGGGATTACCTCCTTTGCCTAACGGTGCAGCCGAAGGCTGCACCGTCCATCCAGGGTCTCAAATGATTTAAACCACTCCGAATTGCAGCCAACACGAAAATCAGCCTCCACCCGGAGATTACCTCCCTTGCCTGACGGTGTAGCCGAAGGCTGCAACGTCCATCCAGGGTCTCAAGTGATTTAGACCACTCCGAATTGCAGCCAACACGAAAATCAGCCCCCACCCGGGGATTACCTCCCTTGCCTGACGGTGCAGCCGAAGGCTGCACCGTCCACTCTGGGTTTCAAGTAATTTCAACCTGATATCTCTATTCTTGCTTCCGCGGTTGCACCGATAATCCCTTTTCCACCGCCAAACAACCGTTCCTATGTGATTATTTATTGAGAATGCGGTGGCACTGGAATTACAGGCGTGATTCCCGGTGTGAGTTGTGTAATTGCACCATACACTATATTTTACGGCTATCGTGGCAATATGTACCGCACGGTATTTTTCGTCTAGTGAAATTTCTGGAAATTTAGCTTCCTGGCTAAAGAAGCGATTTGGTAATGGTGAAAAAAATTTCAAAAATATTTCGAAATTTCTTAAAAAGTGATTTGGCGTGAAATAGCGTGGAAAAATAAAAAAACAAGGAGCCTGGAACTGAAGTGAAATAAGTTGATACGTAAATCTACATCACCTCGCCTCCGTCGGGGGCGCGCGCTCGCGTCGCGGCGTAGCATTGGAGCGCTCTTTCTCACCGTAGATTGCAGTTCCTCGCCCGTACACTACTCCAGCTAGGTGAATTGCGATATTTAGTGTATGTGAGGAGTACACCGGTCTCCAAACAACGTTTAATGCTACTATGCCGGATTAGACCTCGCTTAAGGACGCGATTCTCGCAAAAAATACTGAGGAACTGCAATTGATGAAACTTGCCCCTACTGGGTCTGCAAGTCATAAATTTCAGTCGGCGCCGCGTCAAGAATTGACAAACATTGGAGCGAAACCACGTCTTCAGATGGTAAAGCTGTATCCTGTAAGGGCGAATAGGGTACAATTTTGCTCCTGTATGTTCATGGAAGATATACACATTCAGACAGGGAAACTGAGGAAAAACAGAGCGAAGCCTAACAACATCAATGACCTTCATGAGCAATTACAGGAGATGGGGCTCAGGTCGCCAGGTGACGGAGCTGGACCGTCCAGTTCCGTATTACTCACAAAAAAGCAAATGCTTAGATGTTCTACACTTCTAGAATGTAGATTATTCTTTCTGGCTTGCAGATTACTCTAGAAAATTTTCAAACCATATCGTTAAACGGCGTTTGAGAGATGAATATCGGGGCACCACCTCCTTACACCATCGTATTGTCATGAACAACCTGTGAAGGTACACATATTGCAATTAGTATCCCAAACTCGCTTTTAGTTTCATTAATTCCAATTTCTCAGTATTTTTTGCGAGATTCGCGCCTTCAAGTGACATCTCCTCCGGCATAGTAGCAATAGACACTGTTTGGAGGTCGGTGTACTCCTTACATGAACTAAATATCGCAATTCACCTAGCTGGAGTAGTGTACGGGCGAGGAACTGCGCTCTACGGTGAGAAAGAGCGCTCCAATGCTACGCCGCGACGCGAGCGCGCGCCTTCGACGGAGGAGAGGTGATGTAGATTTACGTAACATCGTTAAATAACCAAAAATGCGATTTGGTGCTTGATGATTTCACAAGCTTCTCCGTTCTCATCATCATCATCATCGTTAATCCCATGAAAACGAAGTCAAGCGCGCAACGGAAACATTAAGCCATTTTTTAAAGCTGTAATAATGGAATCAGCATAGGTCAAACTAGGTGAACTCCATTCGATATCGTGCTTGATTTTGTTTGATAAGTTCAACGGAGAAGCTTGTGAAATTTTGACCTCCTTAGCAAATCATAGAAAACAGAATGAATGGAATGAATTCATAAAGAAAACTCACACATTGCTGGTTCTTGCGGCCATCTCGCCTGAAAAAAGACATTTAAGCAACTCGAAAAAGCGAAAAAAAAACTGACGAAACAAAGGAGTGCGAAATTATTAAAAATAGAGGTAGGAAAACAGAAGAAATAAGAGGGAAGGGTCGGCAAAGAGGGGAAAACAGGGAAAAAGCATTCAATCAATGTCGTCGAAAAAAATTGGACAGGAGGCGTCGAAAACTTGCGCGGTCTGCGCCCATTGCGCTACATAAGACGCAATATTACACAACTCTGCTCTGAACTGCTTAAGTTGCTCCGTCGCTCCTTAAAAAAGTCAGACGTGTCTCCTCGATGGCCACGCTATCTCGTCCATCTCTAACCAGGGATTCAGTCAGAGCTGACTGAGTCCACTCAGTCAGCTCTGACTGAGTTCTTGTTTGTGGCTGACTTTTTCTACTCAGCCTAGGTCACTATCCCTCATCGCACACATCTGAAATGTGTGCCACCTCGTCTGAGTTATTTTCAGAACTTGGACCCAGTCAGTCCCAACTGAATTTTTCTTCGGCTTTACTACGGGCCTATATCTGCCAGTTGCTATGTGCCTGGCGTTTCAATAACCTTTACAGGAAGAAAAATCTCATATATCAAAAGTCGCTTGATCGTGTAAATCAATGCTTGAGATTCAAAAGATGGGCGTCTTTTTGAGCAGTGCAAAGTGTGACAGACCCGCAAAGGGTTTTTTTTTTGAAAGAGGCTTGCGGGGATTAGTAAACCGTAAGCAAGCTTGGTGCAATGGGAGTGTGCGCCGACCCAAAGACTTTGGCCGATACCGGTACGACATTCAGGTGAGAATACGCGATGATTGGTCCTTCGATGGCGAAAGACAGTCCACACCTCGATCAGCAGCGCGCGGTTTAGGTTATGACCGGAGTCACTCACTATCTCTGTTGTTAGTAGCAAGTAGTAGGCTCAAGGTTCTCAATTTTGCTCACTTCAAACTACGATTGAATGGTTTCCTTTGTGGTGCTACAGGAATGGAGTAAAACTAGTCTAGTTGAATTCAGAGCTCACGATAAAAACAATCTTTGAATTCCTGAAAGTTTAGGTTCCTGGCAAAAGTAAAGATTTGGCATGGCCATTTTTTCGAAAAATTAGAAATATACTCAGTTAAAAGAGGAAGGTAAAGGAGAATGAAAAAAAGTTTTGAAATATTCCTGAGAACGATTTGGCGTAGAATAATTCGGTTTTTGGAAATGTAGTGAAATAGTTGAAAGTATGATTTGGCAGTCGAGTTTGAACCAACTATTAACAAGAGTTGTGCAAAACGAGAGATCGCATTGTATGAGCTTATCCTAGAACATATCAAAGCAAAATCACGCGTGATAAGGCAAGCAGTAAAAGCTCGTTTGGGAGCTGGAATGATGCGGTCTTCACGTATTAAGTGAAGTAAAATCAACTGTTTGTCCCATACCACGCGTGATTTTGCTTTGATATGTTCTACGGATAAGCTCATACAATGCGATCTCTCATTTTGCACAACACTTATCAATAGTTGGTTCAAACTCGACTGCCAAATCAAACTTTCAACTATTTCACTACATTTCCAAAAATCGAATTATTCCACTCCGAATCGTTCTCAGGAATATTCCAAAACTTTTTTTTCATTTTGCTTTACCTTCCTCTTTTAACTGAGTATATTTCTGATTTTTCGAAAAAATGGCCATGCCAAATCTTTACTTTTGTCAGGAACCTAATTTTTCAGGAATTTCATTTATTTTTCCTAAAGTTTCCCTTTCTAACATGGTTTATGCCTGGTGGTGTTAATTCAAAGCAAACCCACTGATGCCCTGCCCTCCCCCACCCCCCTTCTATGACGTCCTGCACGCGCGCACTGATGTCCTGCGCACATTCTGTGACGTCTGTGACATCTACAAACAATGTCACCACTCTATTAAAGGCCTACAAAGTTTATGTCAGACCAATTTTGGAGTGTGCGACTACAGTTTTCAATCCATGCAGGAGAAAGTATATCGTTAGTAAGGAAAACTGTCAGAATAACTTCACCCGGAAGCTTTACATTAGGAGAGGTGGGATAGTGTACAGTCGAATCCCCAAATCGAAGGCAAGGAATCGTAGGTTCAAACTCCCTTGACTTGAATCCAGAAGAAAGCTGTTTGATGTGTGCGTGGTGCACAAGCTTTTGAATTTCAAAGTGAAAATTAATTTCTCACAATTCTTCAAGCTCTTTCGATCAAGGACGAGAGGACCTCGATTTAAAATAAGGGTAAGTAGACCAAAAACTAACACTACCGCACACGCTTTTTTCATCAGGGCCGCGTCAACGTACAATGCGCTTATGAGTTCGATTTCCGAGACAATGGAGTTTCCAAGGTTCAAACGCTTTGCTAAATCCAAGCTTCTTAACGGTGCAGTTTCCTGAGTTGTCTGGACTAACTTTCCCGGAAAGCTTGTTCTTACTCGTTGAAACTTGTATGCTTTGTTTTGTGATGTATTTCATCATTGTTTTTTTCCTTGCTTTCATACTATTGTCTTAAGCATCGTAATAAATCAAAATCATCGAATCCTGCACACTCCCACTAATGTCTTGCACACTCCCACTGATGTCCTGCACACTTTCTGTGACATCCTGCACACTCCCACTGATGTCCTGCACACTTTCTCTGACATCCTGGACACTCCCACTGCTGTCCTGCACACTTTCTGTGACATCCTGCACACTCCCACTGATGTCCTGCACACTTTCTGTGACATCCTGCACACTCCGACTGATGTCCTGCACACTTTCTACGGCGTTCTGCGCACAACCATTTAGGTTACAAGCACGCTCATGCCGATCATTTTTTCCGCAGGGCTACCGTAACCCTCCTTCAAAAAATTTCCAAGTATCAGCCTGGATATGAGCACATCGTAATAGCCAACAATCATGTTTGCACAATTTCGACCTCCTTTGCCACTTTTCAGTGGCTTCTCGAAGAGAGCGGTGTGTGAATAAATGCATACCGCTCCTCTGCCCTTTAATACCCCGCATGTTATCAGCGTGTGTTATCGTTCGTTATCATGTTTTGTTCAAGAATACTCAGACAGTAGGTGCGGACTGACCGCTGGCAATCAAGGCCTCTCCGGGCTTTACGTCGGCAAGTTGCGGGCGGATTGCTGCCTTTCGTCGTCTCAGCGGGCGGATCGCTGCGTTTTGGCGGGCGGATAGCGGCACCTGGGAAAGTTGATCACGCTAGCGGGCGGATCGCCGGCAAGCCCTGAAGCGGCTATCCGCCCGCAACCTGCTGGCAATCCGCCCGCCACTGCTGTGATAGCCAGCGATCCGCCCGCTAAAATTTTACACGGTGAAAGTTGTCAATCATTCAATAAGTCGAAAGAGTGTCTGAGATCATCAAGAAGGTGATAGCCGTCATTACAAACGAGCTGATGTCTGTACGTCAGGAGAACCTTTCTCTCAAACGTGAGCTTGATGATTTTCGAAGTAAAGTTTCTGTTGTGACTTCTACTGATACTTCAATGCCTCCTCCGATTTCTGCTTGCGCTAATTCATCGCCCTGTGCAAATACCGATTGCTCATATGAGAAGATCGAAAGAGCTCGCTCTATTGTAGTAAGTGGCATTTCTGAGCTAAGAACTCCGAGTAGTAAAGCCCGTGTGTCTCATGATTTCCATAATATTTGTAACGTACTTGACTTTCTCAAAATTGATTGTAATCCCGTTTCAGTCTATCGTTTAGGTAAGCCCATTCCGGGCAAAGATAGATTGTTGAAAGTAGTATTGCCCGCATCTGTTTTTCAGCGGATGGCTTTTAGCCGTTCTCCTCGCCTACGCTATTTCTCTAACAGTGGGATGTTCCTCCGGGAATCTCTCAGCAAGGAAGAGTTACAGCGTAGGACGGATGCTGCTCGTATACGTCGTGGTCCATCATCACCTGGGGATGGAACTGCCACGCAGCTTACGGGCAAAGGTCCATTGGGCGTGCGTTAGAGTGTTGGAACGAATAATTTTTCTTGAATATTCGAATAAACGAATAATTCGAATAATCCACTTCTTTGAATATTCGATTATTCGAATAAACGAATATTCCACTTCTTTGAATATTCGATTATTCGAATAAACCGAATAATCCACTTCTTTGAATATACGAATATTCGAATTATTCGAATATTTTTCGAATATAATCGAATAAACGGATATTCGGGCAACACGCTAGTGCGTACTATCCCATTCAACCCAGCATTCAAACCCGTAGAAGACGTCGCTTTTTCGTTACAGAATTCTTGATGACGAGGGTGGGTGATCGATTTTGCCATATCTCGTATGCTGTATCGACCCGTCGGGGTAGAAGTCAACAGCATCAAATACCCACTCTTGACCCAAAATCTCCGGTTCTTTTCGATGAATTTTTCAAAGGAACGATTTTCCTGTGGACAAGTCATGAATTGTCCAGGGCTGAGATCAGCTTTCCCGATCTCATCGCTGTTAATCAATAATCGTTTAGCTAAGCGTACCAGAACTCGATAGTTCAGTTCACAGTATCTTATAAATTTTTGAAGAGATGCTGTGAACTATCTTTTTGCTGCTTGGAAGAAATTGCAGAAGTGAGCTTGGAATGAGGTCGACTTGCGTACCAAGTTCAACGCATTCTCCACATGTTTGAAGCCTAACCTGAGCGCTGATGGAAGTGAGCTACTGTCAGCATTTTCGGAGCACCCCGTATATTAACGTTTTAGTTGAGTTAGAGAAATCCGGACCTCACACGCAGCTTTGTGCTGCTAATCGTCTAACAAGTGTGTTTCGTGCAGACTCCACTCGACCTTTCGAACATCATTCTCCTCAGAAAAAATCGACAAAGCTCGGAAGACCAAAAATTGAGACCCTGAATATGTTCGGAAGTCCGAGTTTAAAAGAAGTTGAATTTTGTCGTTCGAAATGTGGATGTGAAAAAAATTTCGAGTTTGCTAAGTGTACTCAGAATAGAAACAAAATGACTACAGAAGCCTGAGTACTCTTGACGTCGGACCTCACCCACCGAGAAGATTTTTTATACATCAAACCAGCTGGCGGCTATCAATTTGCCCGAGTATGTGCTCTGTAAATCGTTTGCTGGAGCAACCTACTGTCCTTATCTGAGCAAAATCCGGTTCGCACTAGCGGACAACCGCTTCTGCAGTACGCGTCGCGAAGATAGTGTGCCGTACCTAAGTGGGAGTGCGCCAGACGCCATAGAAAGTGTGAGGGACCCAAGTGGGCGTGCGCCAAACGCCATAGAAAGTGTGCAAGACCCTAGTGGGAGTGCGCCAGACGCCATAGAAAGCGTGCGGGACCCAAGCGAGAGTGGGCCGGAAGCGCTAGAATATGTGCGGCACCCAAGTGAGAGTGCGCAAGACGCCCCAGAAAGTGTGTTGGAACTAAGTGGGAGTGAGCCGGGCACCATAAAAGCTGTGCGGGACCCAAGTGGGGTCGCGCGGGAAGCCGTTGAAAGTGTGCGGGACCGAAGTGGGTGAGCGCAGGACACCAAAACCATTTTGTGCGTACATAAAAGAGCGTATGACTCCTCTTTCCTCACGTCCTCTCCCCCTTAGAAGCTCATTTCAACTGCGTAGTTGTTTATTCGCAGTAACTTATCTAAATCGGGTTTATATATCATGGAAATGAGAGTTAATCAAAATCTGCATCCAGGAAAGACAAACGTCATTCTGGGGTGCGTTCCAAGAATGTTCCCACGACGCTTTGGGAGGAAAAATGGCCGTTTCATGGACAAATTTGCTTCCCTTGGCTACGAGTTATAACTGTAAATTGCCTCCACGCGGCAGTGGCTACGTTTCCATGGACGTGTTTCGCCACGGGAACGTTCTTGAAACGCACCCCTGCTTCATTAGGCAATAGAAGTAGCAGTAGCAGGGTGTCGGTTTGTCATGGGGGCGCTTACTAAATCTCAAACAGCGGTTGTCCTTATCATGACAGAAATGAATATAAAGTAAACTCTGGTACCGCCGTAGTGACCTGTTGATTTCGATCAATACCAGCAGCGGAGCGGTGGGCCTCGGTGAAATATAA
The DNA here is from genome assembly GCA_029168955.1 of Aplectana chamaeleonis. NCBI lineage: Eukaryota > Metazoa > Nematoda > Chromadorea > Rhabditida > Cosmocercidae > Aplectana > Aplectana chamaeleonis. Next base: position 805,712 of record JAPDOI010000212.1, read on the forward strand.
CTAGTGATAAGGAGGTTCCGACGAAAAAGCCACCGCTCCGCGCTGTGATAATCGAAATCAACAGGTCACTACGGCGGTACCAGAGTTTAACTACCACTTCAGGACCTCATAAAACTAAAGAAGGGTTGGTGTGTCACTGCATAGAAAAGGAGGTTAACACTGTTTGCATGTTTGGGATGCTTTGTAATTTCTTTGAGTGTTGCCGCCGAAACCAGCTTATGGGCCTGCTCAGCCGGACGCCAGCAGCAGCCGCTGTACTGCGCTTATCTTTGTCAAGTTCCGGTCTGCAATTGCGTCTCGACATGCTTTGCGGCCGCACGCGCTCGAGTCAATCGAGTTTCCAGCTCCAAAGCCGACTCGATATGGCTTTTTTATACAGTTTTCTTCAATTTTGTTTAGTTTCCAGTCTCTAAAACCCACCTAGAGTCAACATATCGGCAGCTGCGGCGCTGGAAACTCTTCCGACTCAAAAGCGAGCGGCCGCGAAGCGTGTCGAGACGCGATTGCTGACCGGAATTTGACCCAGATAAGCACAGTACTTTGCAAGGGAAGACGATTCTAAAAACGAGAAACCGGCGTGAGAACTTCTGTACTCAATCTCACATAGTGCTAACGGATTTCGGTTTATTTGCCTTGAACTCAAGATGCCGGCGCAGCTGGGCCCCAACGGCAGATACTGTACAGCAGTGCACATACTTGCTATAACGATATATTTATGAGATGCTGAAGAATTGCTAGAAATTACGATTCATTACTCTAAGATGTTTGAAATGTAAAATCAGTGCAATATGGTTTGCGAATATTCAAAGTATTCATGCTGAGTATTCGAATATTCGAATAAACCGAATATTCCACTTCTTTGAATATTCGATTATTCGAATAAGCGAATATTTCACTTTTTTGAATATTCGAGTATTCGAATAACCCAAATATTCCACTTCTTTGAATATTCGAATATTCGAATTATTCGAATTTTATTCGAATAAACGAATATTCGGGCAACACTCTAGCGTGCGTGCCTGTGCCAGCCCCACAGATATGGCTCCGACTTCTGCTACTAGCTCTGCTAGTCAGGAAAACTGGCTGTTCCTCCTCGGCATAATTTTGGTCATCTGAAATGCTTTTATTCAAATGTGCGGTCGATTTCAAAAAACTCGGATTATGTTAGCTTTGTTCTTTATCGAAATTATGACATCTATGCTTTTTGTGAGACTTGGCTTAAATCAAATCTCTGCCTTCTTTGTTAGGAGACATTACAAGAGAATACGATGTAAAACGTTGCGATAGACAAAAAAAAGTGGGAGGCGGCGTCATGATCCTTGCCCATCGCAGGCTTTCTTTATCCATAGTACTTTCTGAAGCTTCTGAAAATGCATACGAAATACTCGCTGTTGATATCGTCTATGAGGGTACCAGTTTCAGGCTTGCTGTTGTGTATAGGTCGCCTAATTGCATATCGTCCAAAACCGAACAGCTAGCCAAAGTTTTAAGTGACCTGGCTGCCTGCGAGCTTGACACCGTCATAATTGGGGATTTTGATTTATTTTAACATGCCAAACATACATTTTAATAGTGAACATGATTCCCTGACGTCTCAAATGTCTCCGATCGGAAAGTTGATTTTTAGTCATGATCTTGTACAACTGGTGCAGGGTCCCACTAGAGGCGAGAATTCGGTGCTATGTGGGGAGGGGGGGGGCACTGTTGTATCGCACTTGGCCACGCCCATTTTTCCATGCCGCAATGACTCTCCTGATTTTGGCAGGGGAGGGAAACCCGTGCTCAAATTTAGTGCGGCACAGTAAAATGGGCGTGGCCAAGTCCATCGCGCCATAGTGGCCCCCCCCCCTTCCCACATAGCACCGAGCATTCACTTGATCTGGTTTTTTCGAGTAGTAAAACGCTAATAGATGATCTAAGTATCCTTCCTCCTGTGGGTAGCAGTGATCACAATAGCATTTCTTTCCAAATTCGTTGTTTTGAAGCTCAGACTACACCTGTGTATCGTAGAGTATTTTCAGCATGTGATTATTTCCTTATTTGTACAAGTCTGACCCAAGTTCATTGGGTTGATTTGCTTGAATCAGTGAGCACTGTTGACGAAAAATATGAAGTTTTTCTTGGGGTTCTCAGAGATGCCATTGACCGTTTCGTTCCTTGGAAATTGGTTTCCTCGGGCAGTTCTACTCATCTTCCAAAGCATCTGCAAAACATGCTGACCCATCGTGATTGTTTGTCTTATGAGGCAAGGCGTACTAATTGCTGGTCAGAATATAATTGCTTTTCACAAAACTTTTTGAAGTACCTGAAAAAGTATAATGAATCCGTTGAGAAGAAAATTATTGAAAGGGGTAGTCCGCAGAGTTTTTATGAGTACTTGAATTCTAAAATCCAGGATAGGGGGCATATAGGCTGTTTGCAAAAGAATGGAACTATTGCGTCGTCGGCTTTTGACAAGGCCAATATGTTAGCCGAACATTTTTCCAGCACATTTGAGAATGATGATGGAGTCATACCAGAGGTTTTCTCAAATATTGCTGAGCCCTTGACTCAATTTCCTTGGTTCAACGGCGAGAAACTTTACAATCTCCTCATTAATTGGCCCAGCTCCTCATCGATTACTTCTGATTTGATTCCATTCTTTTTTATTCAAAAAGTAGCTGTCCCCATTAGTGGTCCTCTTGCTTACATTTTTAATCAATCTTTGATGTACAGTCAAGTTCCATCTCGTTGGAAACATTCTATTGTCATCCCTATATTGAAAAAACCACCTGCTTCTGATCCTGCAAATTACCGGCCCGTTAGTATTACGTCAATATTTTGTAGAGTTTTTGAAAAAGTTCTCAAAGAGCATATTCTATGTCATTTACTAGCCAATAACGTAATTTCTAGTAGTCAGCATGGTTTTGTGCCTGGCCGCTCAGTGGAAACAAATCTAAATGTTCATCTCGATTGCTGAAAAGGAAACAAGCAGAGCTAAAACTTCTCGACGAAATTAAGATAGCCCGATCGAAGAATTCGAGTAGATTTTGGAACTATTGCAATTCTAGGCTGAAAGTGAGTTCGTCTGTTGGTACAATAATTTATTTCGAAGGGAAACCATGTTAGGCGGACCATGATAAGGTGGAAGTTTTCGCCAAGTATTTTGAGACCTTTTACAAGTGTAGAACTATTATATCCTATCCTCTTTCTGAATCTTCTGATTTTCTCCTAGATTGGATCGACATAAACAATGAGAATGTCTATCGCACAATAAATAATCTTCCTATGCGGTGCTCTACTTCCCCTGATAGTATCCCCTACATATTTCTCAAAAAAGCGGCTTTTGGTGTAACTCCAGCATTGACGGCATTGTTCAATAGAATTATGCTGAAGGGTGACATACCGGAAATTTGGCGTTTAGGTTTAGTTAGACCAGTCTATAAAAAGGGTAGCAGAAATGACTTCAAGAACTACAGACCGATTTGTCTCACTGCGTCAACAAGTAAGGTTATGGAAAGAATTGTGTGCGACCAAGTTCGGCGTTTTATCCTTGAAAATGACCTCATTTCTCCTTGCCAACATGGCTTTCTACCCAAGAAATCAACTTCAACCGCGCTACTTTCTTCAATTCCGGCTTGGCAAAACGCTGTAGACAAGAAAAACACAGTTTTCACAGCATACATTGATTTTTCAAAGGCGTTTGATTCTATCTCTCTTTCACTGTTGGAATATAAATTGGAAAAGTTTGGAATCACTGGGTGCCTTCTTGAATTTATTAAATCTTTCCTTTCTGATCGACGGCAAGCGGTAACTCTTAATGAAACCTGCTCTAGGAGGTACAAAACTGATAGTGGAGTACCTCAGGGCACCTGTCTTGGTCCTCTGCTCTTCGTTCTCTATATCAATGACCTACCTAAGTGTCTTCCTTCCGGAATACACTGTTCAATGTATGCAGATGATGTCAAGATTTTTAGTGTAAATGATGCAAAGGTTCTGCAATTGGCATTGGACGCGATAGCCAACTGGTCCAGAAAATGGAAGCTCGATATATCAATTGACAAAACTACCGTGATGCGCCTAGGGGCACGCGACTTGCCAGCTATCCCGTTTTCAATTAATGGCATCACACTTTCAGAATCTGAATCAGTTCGTGACTTGGGCATAACATATTCTTCCTCTCTTTCATTTGACGATTACATAAACAAGATAGTGTCGTTAGCATATTCTCGGTCCAACTTTATTTTGCGTGCATACGAGATGTAAAATTATTATTCCAGCTATTTGTAACGTACGTGCGTCCCATTCTAGAGTACTGTCCTATGGTTTGGAGTCCGTCAACCCGTGTAATGATAAAGCGCATAGAAAAAGTGCAGGCGAAATTCACAGAACGTATTTTTTTCACGAAAAGGGATTTTTAACATGTCGTATAAAGATAGGCTCAACTACTTGAATGCAAATACACTGGAAATGAGACGGAAAATTTTTGATTACGACTTCGTATACAAGCTTTCTGCTGGATTAGTAGGGTTAGATTTCCAAACTTTGTTCAGTAAATCTTTTACGGTGAACCGAACACGGGGCCACAGTCACAGAATTTTGAGAGAAAAAACCAGATCGGCGGATTTTCGAAATTCTTTCACACAAAGGGTAATCACGTTCTGGAATAGCTTGCCAGCTGATGTGGTTAATTCGATTTCAGCTGAGTCACTCAGGAATAAAGTTGAGAGAATGATGGTCGCTTAAGGATGGTTCTGAAAAGTATTACGGTGAAGTTTCATTTTTTGGTTTAGCTTTATGGTGAGATGAGTTGAAGAGTTTTTCGATTTCATTTCATCGTATTCCCAAATAAACCTTTTTCAGCGACTCCATCACTGCGATATCTTGCTTTGTTACTTACTGCCACTTGTCGTTGTTTATCTCACTACTCTGTTGTAGCCGTGATTGCGCCTCTTCTTTTTCATTATTGCTGGCCTGCGAGCCTCTCATTTATTTTCCATTTCATCATTATACATAATTATGCCCCTGACATAGCCCGAATCGACGACGAGTGGGGTTCAGTGCAATTGGCGGACCTACGAAGTTGGTATCCGGAGTTCTGATCCACCCTCTTGAAGAACTTGCAGTGTTGGCGGCCACTGCCCTTTTGTGCTGATTCGACACCCACAACCCCTCAGCAACACCTCCCCAATTGGCAATTGTTTTGGTTTGAGATGCATTTTCGTTTGTTATGCTCAACCTTTTATTCTTAATTTATCTAAGTAGATTTCCTTGAACTTATCGGACAACGACTGCTCCTGTGTTAACTTTATTTGTTTGTTTTAGTTTCCGATAATAAACATAAACATAAACATAAATGAATGTTTGGACGACTGGACTTTGGCACTTGATAATCGGCGCTCTTGTGATATCATTTATTTTGATTTCGCAAAAGCTTTTGATCGTGTACCTCACTCAAAACTTTTGGCTAGACTGAGGAGTATAGAGCTTCATCCAATCCTCATAAAGTGGATTGAGAACTACCTTGCCCAACGTACATTTCAAGTCAGGGTAGAACAATCGTTCTCAAATATCGCTAATGTCAGAAGTGGTGTACCACAAGGAGGGGTTTTATCTCCAGTGCTTTTTAACATCTTCACGGCCGACATCCCTACCCTTGTTCATAGTACTGGGGCAATTTGTAAGATGTATGCTGATGATATAAAAATCTACAGGGTACTGTCTGAACCGAGGGACACAAGGATAGTGCAGGAAGCTATAAATGTCATGGTGGGCTGGGCTAATAAGTGGCAATTGCCTCTTTCCCCCCACAAGACGGCTTGTATGAAATTAGGTTCGCGATCGGCCAGGTCAAGCCAAACATATATGATTGACTGAGTAGCTGTTTCAGAAGTTAATGAAGTAAAAGATCTCGGATTTACATACAACGACAGTCTTGATTTCACGGGCCACATAGGAGCCAAGTGTAAGCAAGCCCTACTGCGTACTTATCATATTTTCAAAGGTCTTTCAATGAGAAGTAAACCGGTGCTGTTGCATGCTTACAGAACATACGAAAACGTTTACCTTCAGAGCAGGCAGCGCCTTCCTCAAAGCCACGAAAAGTAATCCAGCCACTAATATGACTTATGCTCAATTCAAGCGTATGATGTCTAAATGTCTTCACTGCTACGAGTTATCTTAGTTTTTTCTTGTTTTCGACGGCACATTTCTCATTTTCTCATAGAATTTCTTCTTATACTTGGCGTCTGTTACAAGTTTTCTAGCATTTGCATTGTTATGTATGTTTTTTTAACGATTGCCTCATGTGGTCGTAATAAAACGAAACTAAACTAAACTAGTCATTGACAAGTTCTTTTCTGTTATCAGTATCATGCTCAGAGTAAGCAAACCGAAGGGTATAAAAGGCGCTCCATCGCACTGAATGCTCACTCGGCATTTCGAGGCCGATCCTGTAAGGTGACTTCAAGTTACCTTTGTAGGATCACTCAGAAGCCGAAGAATAATTTTTGTCAGCTGAGGGGATGGTCCCCACGGCTAGGGGGGGGGTGGTCCCGCACACGGAGACCGTGGTTGGAACCACCGGAAACCAACATGTGGCATCGAGGGCGGATCGCTGGCTAATGGCGGGCGGCTCGCTGGCTACTGGCGGGCGGATCGCTGGCTACTGGCGGGCGAATCCCTGGCTACTGCCGGGCGGATCGCTGGCTACTGGCGGGCGGATCGCTGGCTACTGGCGGGCGTATGGCGGGGGGATGTCGTTCCGACCGCCAAAAGTCAGCGGTCCGCCCGCACCTACTGTCTGAGTAGTTTGATTGATTTGATTTATTACACGGTAGAACCGTGTGATAGACAAACAACAAAACGAAACACCTAAACGGCAACTGAAAAAGATTGAAGATAGAGGACAATAATAAAGCAAATCGATAAACTGACTACGAGGCAACACCGGCACCATGAAGGGATGAAATCTTATAAACATCGCTCTTGGGACAACAGATAACTCTGAAGCGCCTTCTTGAATTCAGTGAACTTCCCAACTACCAAGCCTGACCGAAGTAATTAGTTGAATTCAGACCCCGCCCTATTGACAAAAAAGTGCTGTCTTACATTCCGCCTGGCCCCAACGAGGCTCAATTTCACCGGCGCTCCCCTGGTGGTTGACGATCTCAGGTTGAACAGCCGGCTAGCCTTGATACCAGCACTCCCATGAATGATTTTATACATCATTATCATATCAAACCTTCTTCTCCTGTGCTCTAGAATGGTTAGGCCCAACTTGGCGTTTCTGGTGACATGACACACGTTGCGATTAGTCTGAAATCACGATGTCCTGAAGTGAACTCTACGTGTAAAAGTATTCTGGACTTTCTCCAGCGCATCGATGGATCCCTTTTTGTATGGATTGAATACCACCGTGCCATACTCCATAAGTGGACGTATGTACGTTTTATACACCTCAGTCAGGACATTTGCATTGGTAGTTGAAAGTGCTCGAAACGCGCTGTGCATCATCCTGTTGGCCATGGACGCTCATGGAATTCATGAAACGCTAACCACGTTTTAACCATGGCTAGCGTAACCATGGCTAAGCACATCGTGTGCGAATCGATCTGCCTCAAACCATGGCTAAGTCGTGGCTATCGTTTCGTGAATTCCACCCCTGGAGGCAGTGATCATCGAAACTAAGATCATCCTTGATAAGAAAACCAAGGTCCTTAATCTCGCTGACCTCGCTCAACTGCATACCGTCCATAGTATAGAAGCTATTAACTCGCCTCTTACCAAGCTTTATCACCTTAGTTTTTTCGCTGGAAAGCGGCAATTTCCATTCAGACGACCATTTGGCTACATCATTAAGAGCTTTTTGCAAACACTCCGAGTCTATCCTGGTCCGAATAGGATTATACAATTTAAAGTCGTCAGCGAATGCCGAACAGCCAACGTTGTTCAAGGATATAATCGAGGGAAGCTCATGCGTATAAATATTGAAGAGAATAGGTGAAAGCACTCCACCCTGGGGCACACCACTAAGGACTGCAAAGGGAGAGGAGAACGTACTGTTAAGCCGGACTCTGAAAGTTCTGCCCATGAGAAAAGCACGAATCCAAGCCACTATACGCGGATGGATACCAACTATTTCTAGTTTGTTCACTAATTTGCGATGAGAAACTCTGTCAAACGTCTTGGAAAAATCGAGGTAAATAACATTCACACCAACATCATTGTCCAGCGCACGAGTCCAGTCATCAAGTGACTGCAGCATCGCCGAAATTGTGGATTTACCCTTTTAGAAACCATGTTGGTGCTCCGAGATGATGGAGGCTCCTCCAGATAAGCCATAATTCTTTTCTTCAATACTTTTCCAAAAAGTCTTGCAAAAATAGATGTGATACTGATAGGCCGGTAATTGTTGGGATCAGAAAATGGCTTCTTCTTTGGTATAGGAGTAACAAAGGATGTACGCCATCTACTCGGAACATCTCCACGCATAAAACAGGTTGAAAATGTGTGCAAGCGGGCTAACTATGATATCAATCACCTTTTTAATGAAACATAATGGTATGTGATCCGGCGTGTCAGAAAACGAATTAGGCCATTTGGCTAGTAGCTCCGACAATTCCCCGGGGTGAAACCATACAGAGTCAGGCATAACAGGAAAAAGAGAAGGACTTACACTGTCATCCAAGTCAGTATCCTCAAGGAATGATTTCTTAAACATATTTCTGAAAGTTGGGCTCCGCAGAAAAGGTCAAGGATTTGGCATTGCTCTAAAATGTCGTGAAACTGTTCCATTAGATTTGGCTATCAAACTGATTTTCTAAATGTAGTGAAATTGTTGCAAACGGATTTGGCAGGAGCTCTATGAATTATCACAGTCAAATCACGCGTCAGGCCCCGGTCAGAGTTGGTGCTATTTGCATCTGTATCCCCCCGCACCCCCCCCCCGCACCCCCCAACACCCACCCGGTCGATACGTATGTTTAAAATGATGTAGTGAGGTTGAGAAAATCACTCGGTGTATCCAACTAGATATGACGATGATTACGTGGCCAACAGGATTGCACCTGTTCAGAGAAATAGTGAAGGAGAGTATGGTGAAGTAACGGAGGTAGCAGTAAGGTTAGCTTTCTAGTGATACGCAATGTTTTATCATAGGCCCGCCCACCCGGTGATTTTCTCATCCGCCGTCATCCACGTATTGCATGGATATCGACCGCGTCGGATACACCGAGTGATTTTCTCAACTTCACTCCATCATTTTAAACATACGTATCGACCGGGGGGGGTGTTGGGGGGTGTTGCGGGTGCGGGGGGATACACCGAGTGATTTTCTCAGCTTCACCTCACCATGTTGTTCATACGTATCGACCGGGTGGGTGTTGGGGGGTGCGGGGGGGATACACCGAGTGATTTTTGCATCCCATTTCCAATGCATTCTGTGTGTATCGACAGGGCTGGAGGCGTCTGCTCATCCAACTATTACCGGGGCCTCAGAAGGGTTTTTTCTTGGAGCGCATATTGAATCGAATGAGAACAAGCATAAGTCTAGCAACAAAAACGTTTCCATACAATGCGAACCATGAAAGCGTTGATGACACGAAGACATAGCGTCAGCAGGTAACAAATTGTGTTAGAATTCGTTTTCATGATTTTTATCTAATCGGTGAGGGAAGGTCTGGTACCTTAGTGGGAGCTACACTGAAAAGGCAGATTAACATTCGAAAACCTTATTTCTAGCCCATAAGGCGACATTTCGTTCAGCAGTAATTAGGAAGTAGTTTTTTTGTTTTTATCTTCATTTGCTCGCCAGAGGACCTTCTGACGCGTGATTTGACTGTGATAATTCATAGAGCTCCTGCCAAATCCGTTTGCAACAATTTCACTACATTTAGAAAATCAGTTTGATAGCCAAATCTAATGGAACAATTTCACGACATTTTAGAGCAATGCCAAATCCTTGACCTTTTCTGCGGAGCCCAACTTTCAGAAATTTCACAACTTTTTCCAAGGGTTTCCCTTCTACAATATCGTCAAGCTCTGAAAGTCAAGTTGTTTTTTTTTTCGAAAACATAGTGGTAGAAATGATGAAACAACCGCTCCGCTGCTAAGACTGCAAGATATGTAATAGTTGCAACGCGGCTTCCTACAAATAAGATAGCATTCATTTCCGAGCTACTCGCAGTCGTATTATCACTATCGTAGATGCGAAGCGGTTGTTTTTCGAAAAAAGCAACTATCAAAATGAAGAAATCATTCTCAAAACCGCACCATTCTATGATAGTGAAGCCCAACCCTGCGAGTAGCGAGGAAATGAAGGATACTTTTCGAATTTAAAAGTCGAAAAAATCAAGAAATGAGCTTTAAAATGACCCAACTGTACAGGGTCTAGGCACTATCCTTGACGGGGGGGGGACCCACCATTCAAGACAGAAATGGAATGAACCGCCAATTGGTAAGGTTACCAGTCGAAGTATTTCCATAGAGCTCTTATAAAAACAATGATTGATAGCGCAGTATCAGGCATCTTTTATCACAGTTTTTCATCATTTCTATGAGTAAATCTTGGGTGGACCCACTACGTCTAGGATAGACCCAAGGTCAGCCGCTCTAGCCAAACATCACCGGTTTATGCTGATGTGGCTCGTCTGCGCCGGCCCATATGTCTGATTCGGAACAAGAACGATAGTTAAAGGCAGTGGTCGCGATCAAATATGCATGTCGTCTTTTTCTCTCCAAATCCTTTCCTGGGTCTCGAGTAGTAGGACCTATAAGAAAAAATCGCGAAAAAACCACTGTTTTGGGGCGAATTTGAAAACTGAACTTTCTTTGTCTTTTGATGGTGGACGAGCCCTCTCCACATCATCGGCATCGATGACCTCTTATATCAAGAACATCAGCTAGCTTGAAATTGAATGTCAATCAATGAACCTTCTAATTTATGTACACATCTAGTCAAAAACATTGACTGAAGTGATGCTTTCATAATTCAACTGTTTTTATTCGTTAAATTTGCATTTATTTCGTCCTCACAATGTTGATGATTTTTGACTGCTCGGCATGAGATTGCGATCTTTTTCGTCATCGCTGTGCACGTGTGCACGAACTGGCTTCTTTGGGCCCTAGAAACTCTAATTCTAGCCCGTTTTTCACCGCTCTACCTTCATAGTTTTTCAGCTGTTTTTGATCCAAGCTGATTTTTGTAGTTTTTTCGATAACGTTTTTCATCGTGACCACTGCCTTTAAGTGCGCCAAAAGAGGACTACCGTAATCTTAGGAATGATGTTATTCGGCTCTCGTAAACAAATTTGATAATACCCAATTGATCAAGGGTAAAGTATAAAAGAAGTGAAGAGCGGTGTGTCTTCATTCGCACACCGTCCTTCTCCAGAGGTCAGCAGTTGAGGATCTGCCTGGACTACAAAGCAGAAAAACAGCACCACCGGTGGTGAAGATGTAGCGAATTCGGAGTCAGAACTTAGAAATTTATAGAGCCAACTCGAGCGAGATTACGATAGCCTTTTTCTGGCGCACTTGCCTATCGCCCTTGTTGATTCGGAGGCATGACTTGCATACGGTGTCCTGGACATTAAACTGAGGTGCTGCGCAGGTCCTTTGATGTTCTGCACACTCCTACTAAGGTCTTGCACACGTTCCATGATGTCCTGCACACTCCTACTGAGGTCCTGCACAGGTCCCATGATGTCCTGAACACTCCTACTGAGGTCCTGCACACATTATACGACGTCCTGTACACCCCTACTGGGGTCCTGCACACGTCCCATGATGTCCTGCCCACTCCTACTACGGTCCTGCACACGTTCAATGATGTCCTGCACACTCCTACTGAGGTCCTGCACAGGTCCCATGATGTCCTGCACACTCCTACTAAGGTCTTGCACACGTTCCATGATGTCCTGCACACTCCTACTGAGGTCCTGCACAGGTCCCATGATGTCCTGCACACTCCTACTGAGGTCCTGCACAGGTCCCATAATGTCCTGCACACTCCTACTAAGGTCTTGCACACGTTCCATGATGTCCTGCACACTCCTACTGAGGTCCTGCACACATTCTACGACGTCCTGCACACTCCTACTGGGATCCTGCACAGGTTCCATGATGTCCTGCACACCTCCTACTAAGGTCTTGCACACGTTCCATGATGTCCTGCACACTCCTTACTACGGTCCTGCACACGCGTTCCATGATGTCCTGCACACTTCTATGCGAGGTCCTGCACAGGTTCCATGATGTCCTGCCCCCTCCTACTAAGGTCTTGCACACGTTCCATGATGTCCTGCACACTCCTACTGAGGTCCTGCACACATTCTACGACGTCCTGCACACCCCTACTGGGATCCTGCACACGTCCCGTGATGTCCTGCCCACTCCTACTGCGGTCCTGCACACGTTCCATGATGTCCTGCACACTCCTACTAAGGTCTTGCACACATTCCATGATGTCCTGCACACTCCTACTGAGGTCCTGCACAGGTCCCATGATGTCCTGCACACTCCTACTGAGGTCCTGCACACATTCTACGACGTCCTGCACACCCCTACTGGGATCCTGCACAGGTCCCATGATGTCCTGCACACTCCTACTAAGGTCTTGCACACGTTCCATGATGTCCTGCACACTCCTACTAAGGTCTTGCACACGTTCCATGATGTCCTGCCCTCTCCTACTACGGTCCTTCAAACGTTCCATGATGTCCTGCACACTCCTACTGAGGTCCTGCACAGGTTCCATGATGTCCTGCACACTCCTACTGAGGTCCTGCACACGTTCCATGATGTCCTGCACACTCCTACTACGGCCCTGCACACGTTCCATGATGTCCCGCACACTCCTACTGAGGTCCTGCACAGGTCCCATGATGTCCTGCACACTTCTACTAAGGTCCTGCACACGTTCGATGATGTCCTGCATAGTCCTACTGAGGCCCTGTATACATTCTACGGCGTCCTGCACACCCCTACTGAGGTCTCACATAGTCAACCGACACTTCAGCACACCCTGCGCCGCCTTCTTATCGATGGTGCGCTTGGAACGAATACGCGCCGCGGTCATGTACATCAATCCCGCACAGCGTCCTCTTCCAAGCCGGGCGTTTGAAGTACACCACCCTGGAGAGCAAGGTGTTTATATGGAGTCTAAGAAAACAATGACTTATAACGAAAAACCCACCATTTTCATAAACTAATCTTTAGAAGCCGGTTTCCGAGTTTGAACCGCCCGTTAGGGGCCCAGAAGTCATTATGGTGAGTTCTGACAATTATTTTCGTCATTCCCGTAGCCGATTACCTCTAGTCACAAATTTTCGATAGATTTGGTCCATGCCTTCCAAAAAAATGGTTTTCGACGGACGGAGGTGGAGGCGGAGGCGGAGACGGAGACGGAGACGGAGACGGAGGCGGAGACGGAGGGGGAGGCGGAGGCGGAGGCGGAGGCGGTGGTGGGGAACGTTTTTGCGTACTTTGAGAGGTCATAACTTTAGAAAGCGGGGACCAGTTGGTATGAAAAGTTGCACGCATATGTAATTTCTTGCAGCGCATCGAATGGTGTACAGCTCATACCTCTGGTGACGGTATCAATAGGTGATCTCGTTGTAGGGCATCCGCGCCGGAAGAGATCAAAGCCAAACCCTGGTGCGCGCTTCGCGTGCACCACAATTTGCCAGAAGTTGAACTTTTTGGCCATCTTTCACTGCTCTGGAACCATCCTCTCTCACAAGACATCCAACCTGAGATTTATTTTTGAGTTTCGAATTAAGTAATCTGTCGAATGAATTTTTATTTTTAGACTCGATAACTTTCCTCTCCTTATTACTGTTATACTTCTTCAAACGTTTTTCAAATATGGCCGCAACTCTTTTGTATTCGCACCAATCCTCAGCCCTGTTACTACTATTTGCCATGTTCCAGGCTTGAGATTTCCTGTGAGAGAGATTTACCAAGTGCTCAGGGAAGTACGCCTTCTTCGCAGACACCACACTAATCGGTACAAATAAATCAATGTTACGGTCATATCAATAGTTACGGTAGCCCTGCGGAAAAAATGATCGGCATGGGCGTGCTTGCATTTGGGTCCCGCACACGTTCTACGGCGTCTTGCGCACTTTCCACTTGGTCACCTCACAGTTTCTACGGCGTCCGACGTACTTTCGTTTGGGTCTCACACACTTTCTACGGCATACTGCGCACACCAATTTGGGTCCCGCACACATTCTAGGTGCCCGGCGCGCTCTCATTTCGGTCCCACACATTTTCTACGGCGTGCTGCGCACTCTCATTTGGGTCCCACACACTTTCTACGGCGTTCGGCGAACTCTCATTTGGGTCCCGCACACTTTCCACGGCGTCCTACGCACTCTCATTTGGGTCCCACACACTTTCTACGGCTTTCTGCGCACACTCATTTGGATCCCGCACACTTTCTACGGCGTCCGGCGCACTCCCACTTGGGTCCCGCACACTATCTACGGCGTTCTGATTCGCACTTCTGATTCACACCGTGCGGCGTTCCAAAAAGTACTTCCAAGATCCCGCCGCATTGATTGAAGCGTTGCCCCGTCTCAGGGAGCGTTCAATCCTGAGCAAAACCCTATCAGTAACGGTGTTTATTTCATTAGTTCATTTTTACGAATGAGTAAACGTCGGATGGTTTATAATAACATGTTTACGTGTTTTTGTCTTTCTTGACCCTCAATTTTGAGGTTCCACAAAAATTGAGCTACAAACTTCAAATTTTGACAGGAGCTAGGTGCAATCATAACCAACTTTCTGACCAAAAATGAGCTTTCTAGCTCAACGATAAGTGTTCCAACAAGATCATGTACGCCAACTGAAAAAAAAGGAGATGAACCCTTTTTTCGACCAAAATCACGTGGTTTTGCCAATTTTTCTCGAATCTCAGGTAACCATTCCGGACCATTTTTTGAACAGTCATTCAACTTTCTCAAGTATATTAAATGCAAAAAGAACGGACTTCCTACGTTTACTCTGGATCCTGAGACTGAGATCAGGGGGTTGCGCGATGGCGAATCAAAGCCAAAAATCAAAGCCAAATCTGGTGAGCGCTTCGCACTCACCACAATTTCCACCGGAAATCAAGAGCTCCGAGGGGCATGCTGATCGAATTCACAGAATGACAGGCACCTAAAAACAGTTCGACTGGTAAATGCGACAAAAGGCCGCTACGCTCACGCCGTCGCTGAAGCGCCGCGTGCAGTGCGTTTAGGCAGCCGGACTGCTCTTGGGCGCGTTCCTTTATGTGTATTCGGCCTACAAGTCGGCACGAAGCCCATTACAACAACAATGTCAGCTAAAAGCGAGCAGAAAATCGTTTTTCAGTTCCAGAGCTTGAATGTGGTGTGCCCGCACCACCCACAGCCTCTGTGGCGACCGAGGAAGTGGGAGGGGCGAGCACAACACATTCAAGTCCCGGGGCCGTATAATGCTATTGGTAGCTCGTTTCAAGCCGGTTTTCGACACTGTTGTTGCAATGGGCCTTGAACCCTTCGATTTCTGGTGAAATATTCAATGCGCTTTTGATCGTTGCCTTCAAAGGTTTATCATTTTTTTCATCTTTATACCATCTACTCTGCTCTGTCACAGAGTAAACCCTTCATTTCAGCTAATGATCTCGAAACCGAGAATATTATTGAACACTGCCTTTACTGACAGCATTCCTGGTCGGAGCGTTCTCGATTTACCGAGCAGTTGAGTGAGAGCGGTGCTGGGGATTCGGTGATGCAGGGCGATAAGGCGCTCCCCCGGAAAGGGAATATGCTGGTTCAATCTCGCCCGGAGAGAAGCATTTTGCGATCAACTCAACAACTTGTGTAAATCTGAAAATATCGTTAAATTCTAAAAAAGCCAGACTAAGCATTTGCGGATTGGATCAACATCCTGTCCCAATTAATACCACCAGCCCACCATTCCAGGATTAGCGGACCGATTTACACGGGTTCTCAACTGGTTCACATGTCTAAAAAAGGCTGCATTTACGCTACAACTTTGATATCGCTTGGTTTTGTAATCTTAGAACTTGCAGTAATCAGTATGCTTCCCAATAAAGGCTTGTGGTACTTTTAAGGGGTTAAGAATTTGATTATAAAAAAAGACATTTCAAGGCTCCCGAACAACCTAGAACTCGAAGAAACTCCTCTGATTACCCAGTGAAGATGTTTTCATCAGTTACCGATTGAATGGGTGCAATTATACATTACATGAGCTGGAACTTTTTAAATTAATTATTTGTAGCAGCTTCGAATCGCTGTCCAACACAGAAACTGCGGTGAGGGCCAATACTGTTGTTTTAACGTATTTTTGTCGAAATTTTGCCGTTTTAGACGAAAATTTCGGCAAACGGCAAACGGCAAACCCCAAAAATGGCCGGCAAACGGCAAACGGCAATTGCCGCACACCCCTGGTGGATATAGTACAATGAAGTGAATGTGCAAAAATTTCTACAACGACCTTTTTGCTTGGGATGTTCGGCTGGAAGGAATTGAGCCGTATCTTGACCGAGAGGAGATACCACCAGTAACATGAGTAGACGATAAATAGCGGTATTTTGGTGGGGTCGGAAACAAGGCCAAAAGTCTCAGAACAGCAGGAATGCTGAAAGCGCTAGCTGTATGATTCTTGAATTATTTGAGCACGTGCGGAATCTCTTCAGCTAGGATATCGTCGAGTACTGGCTGATGAGTAGGAAAGGCGATTCAGAGGATCTCGGCAGTTATCGTCAGATTACCTGAGATGAAATTGGATTGTCTGTGTTTGAAAATCGAGAAACTTTTCGCATAGGAAGAAACTTGACAAAGGCGCGTCTGGTGTACCACCTCTGCACGTTTTCAACAAATTCATCATCCTCGGCAGAAAATGGTGACCACAGCTGTGTCCTATACTCCAATCCCGGTCGGCAGTAGACAATGAATACTCTCTTAGAGGCAGAGTTCACGATAAAAAATGTGTTTCAGTTTCCACTAGGAATGGGTAATAGAGGGGCACACTGTAACGTTGACGTCGAAAGAACGCATGGAAATGAGCCAGAGGTTACAAGCCTCGGACAACTCGTCCACCATGTTTCCTTAGCTCAATTTTTGAGGGACCATAACTCCGTTCCCAGAAGGTCTTGTACGATTTCAGAGACATCATTGGAATCAGCATGGGGCCGCTTTCAAGATAGGCGGGGAAACAGAAAAATGATTTTCATCGTGAACACTGCTTTTAAAGTGTTTAAAGGCAGTGTTCACGATAATCTTCGATTTTGAGATTAATCGTTAAATCGATTGTTTGGCCCCCGAGTAGAACTGAAATGACGAAGAAACCGAGAAAAACGCACCAGAAGGGCACGAAATCCTCAAGTATCAGCCCGCCTCTTAAGTATCAATGGAACTGTTCGTTGTGACAATGAAATCTTTTGTGAACCCGCCTTTTGCAATTCTCCATTCTGTGTTGCTCTGTTCTTTCCTTCGGGCCCTAACTAATACTATTTTGCCCAAATTATTCTTCCATTTCCGATTAGTCCCATTTATTACCGGTGACAACCACCGTGAACATGTTCGTCCAATCAGACTAGTCCAGGCCTGAGAGGAATGTCACTGAAATAAGACGAATTAGTGCGTTTCTCGTCGTTTCTTCGTGATTTTGGTAACACTTGGTTGCCAACGAATTGTTTTGGGTGGAAAACTTGGAAACGAGAATCATCGTGAACACTCCCTTTAAGACAGCGGTATTGGAGCCATCTTAGAATACAGTTAGTTATACGAGTAGCTTTTCTAGACTTCCTCGCAATGGGATTTCCAATAGGCATCGGAGCTAATGAACACACCCAAGTCCTTTTTGCTTTCGTCTTCGGGAAGCACAACGTCTTTTAGACTTAAGGGGCGGCACTCGTGTTGAAAGTTGATATTTTAGTACAGGCTGCACTCTGCACAATTCTTTTTTTTTTCGAAGGATCCGGGGCTTTCGCCATTTCAGACGATGACAAAGCAAACCTACATACATAGAGCCTAAGCCTGGCTGTAAGTCAAAATATCCTGTGTTTCCGAGTGGAAATTATTCCCGTTCATAGCGCGCTGCGTACGCTGCGTCTCCTTCTCCCCTTACTTTCTCGCTGTCTCTACCCTCGCTCCGCACAAGCGCGAGAGGGAACAGAGTAAATTTGGCTCGGAACCAGAGGATAGGTAACATCGGCATGGATCCTGAAGAGACTTTGCGTTCCCCATTGGAGGTTGGCGCAAACTCGGTGCACCTATGTTATAGCATATGGCACCGAGTTTGCGCCACCCTTCAACAGTGAACGCGAAGTCTCTTCAGGATCCATTCCGACGTTACATAAGATGCAATCTACAGACAAACTTAAACTTCCGCCGCACACACCGATCGATGGAACAATGACTGTTGTTCAGGTTAAGAAACATAAAAATAGATCCAAAACAGCCTTTGCCGAATCTAACTAGATCTCAGAAACCTTTGAAAGTTCCAGCTGAAAAATCTCTCGATTTGTTCTATTAGATTTATTACAAGGTACAACGGTGTGACGACAAACTATACAACGAATCATGAATTCGGCAATTTAGAGAGAGAAACCAATTGACAACAATTGAGAAAAATTGGTACACTGACTACTAGGTATAAAACAGCATCATCAGGGAACGATATCCTATAAAGGCACAGTCTAAACTCAGGGGCGAAATCGAAGATTTTCACAACATTGTAAAGTAGACCCAACCTATATAACACCTGCCAAGTGCGAGTTCTCAATTCCTCCGAATAAACGAGATCTAGGGGGAAGCCACCCTGGGGCGCCCACATCAGGAAGCAACTTTGGCACGCCCATTCTACGACATTTCGAGTGCAACAGTGGCGAGATGAGCGATGGTTTCCGAACAGAAGCCGCCGCGTTTTTCCCTTCATTCTCTGCCTCTCTCTTTCCTCAGGTCGGCTTCCACCTATCGGTTGCAAATGATGGAATTCACAAGCCTCGGAGAGCTCATCCACGATGCTTCCGCTGCTCAATTTTTGAAGGGCCACAACTCCGTTTCCAAAAGGTCTTGTACGATTTCAGAGACATCATTGGAATCAACGTGGTTCCGTTTTCAAGATAGGCGGGGAAACAGAACTAACGACTTTTATCGTGAACACTGCCTTTAAAGTGTTTAAGACAGCGGGGTTGGACTGTGCCTTTAAAGATTTATTTTGGGACAAAAGATAGGTAACTCTCACGCGCTTTTTTTTAATTCAGTGATCTTCCCAACTAGCAAGCCTAACACAAGTAATTTCTTAAATTGAAACCAGACTCTGTCCTGTTTCCAAAAAAGTGCTGCCTGACGTTTCGCCTGGCCCCAGCAAGGACCAACTTCACCGGCGCTCCCCTAGTGGTTGACGGTCTCAGGTTGAACAGCCGGCTAGTCTTAAGGCAGTGTTCTCGATAATCTTCAATTCTGAGATTATTCGCTATATTGATAAAGTGGCCCCCGGGTAGAAGTAAAATGACGTAGAAATTGAGAAAAACGTACCAGAAGAACACGAAATCCTTAAGTATCACCCCGCCTCTTAAGTATCCCAGGAAATGTTTGTTGTGACAACGAAAACTTTTGTGGACCCGTCCTTTGAAATTCTCTACTCTCTTTTGCTCCGTTCTTCCCTTAGGGCCGTAACTAATCCTGCGTTGCATAAAACATTCTCCTATTTTCGATTGACCCAATTTTCCACTGGTGACAACCACCATCAACATGTTCATCCAACCGTTTCTTCGTAATCTTGGTAGCAATTGGAGGCTAACGCATTGTTTTATGTGAAAAACTCGGGGACAAAAATCATGGTGAACACTGCCTTTAAAGGTACACGCTCGTAAACGTAATTGAGATAACTACGAAACTAGAATGGTATGGCACCAAACACAACGCTTACGCTTTTTGAAGCTTCAAAAACAACCCACAATGACGCCACAGGAGTGAGAAGTTGGTCCCGCCCCTGTATCTGCCCGCCTCCTGTATTTGCGTCCTCCTCCAAAACAGGGGTGCTGGGCCATCCCCACCGTCGTCGATGTGTGTGCTTTACTTATTGTACCTATTCCACCACCTACTAACGTCGCCGACGGTGGGAATGGCCCAGCAGCCCTGTTTTGGAGGAGGACGCAAATACAGGAGGCGGGCAGATACAGTGGCGGGGCCAATTTCCCACTCCTGTAGCGTCATTGTGGGTCGTTTTTGAAGCTTCAAAATGCGTAAGCGTTGTGTTCGGTGCCATACCATTCTAATTCCGTAGTTATCTCAATTATGTTTACGAGCGTGTACGCTGCCTTTAAAGGCACAGTGTGTAGTGCGGTGTGTCTCTCAAGACTGGTTCAGTGGTAGTCTTTTATGAGAATAGACAGAATAACCTCTTACACGCTCACAAATTCCCTATTTATATGGTCTTATCGACCTGCAGAGATAATTGAGGAGATACCACTGAGCGGGATCTTCTTTGATGCGCGTTCTAAGTGACATAATTGAGTGTGAATAGATAATACATGAGCCGATAAGCGGCTTGGATACAAAGAATCACATATCGTGCTGTGTGAACAGCACACTCCCGCGGGCCGGGAAGAATAGGCAAAATAACATGAAATGCAGCTGAGTCAAATATCACTGCAGCCGAGGTCTTCTTGATGTTGTACACTGGCGAAGGCATCGTGTTTGATCGGTCAGCGGTGTATGAGTGACGACGGCTTGTAGGGTTGAGGCTGTTGTTGCTGCATGGATATTGTCTGTTGACTGCTTGATTGATACGATGGTGGTTCTGTAATGATATGTATATGTATAAAGGCAATACAAACGAGGACAAAAAAAAAGGGACTAGTTTGAAAGAAAAAAAAATGCCATCGAAAATGTGAAGAAATGAAAAAAGGAAAGAAGGAAAAGATTAACCGACCATTTTCAGAATTTTCGCTTCTTAGCAGCAGAATGGAATTGTCCACGAGACGGACACAGGAGCAGATTATGCGGGAGACGGCATGATTGACAAGAGATGCCGCAGTCGGAGTCATGCGATGGCTTGAGACATCGTTCGCATAGACCCAGTTTAGATGCCTGTACGGCTCTGGACACTGGATCGGGAAATCGGGGGCAGCGACCTGAGTGATGTCCGTCGGCGTTCTCTGCCAAGGAGCAAAAAACGCAAGCAGACTTAGGAGCCGATCGATCCGGGAGAAGTTGGAGTGCAGCCTCAATACGGTCGAGTCGCCCAGAGCTGCGTGCCAGAATATTGATGGCCGATTCCAGTTTGTTGTCGAAAGTGTTGAAAGCGGCGGCAATAGGACGAGGGCAGTCAGCAGAATCCAGTTCGTCGAGAGCAGCTTGGAAGTCGGACATGTTGGTCATTTGCCCTGCTCCTATTCGGCTTGTTTATATACCCACTGGATTTTGCCATTGGCTGCATTTTCGGCGCCATAACTCTGTTTGGAGAATAATGCGCTCCATTGCCGATTTTTGGCGCGAGATTCGAATTGTGAATTTGTGGACGCCCTTATGTTGTTCCGGCGCTGTTTTTTTTTGTTTTTTGTTTTCAATGGTATGTACAATAGATTTTCTGTGCATGATTTTTTTTTTGCATTATGCGTTTTTGGTGGAACAGATTTTGTGGGCAATGACTGCGATTTGTTTTAGTACTGACCACACTACTGTCACAAGGCATTTCATCAGGAGAAATGCGTATTTGGCGGCCATCACTACTAGCGTAGGTCCAAATAAGTAAGTGAGACCGGTGATTACTAAGAGTGCCGTGGCTGCCGCCAAAACGGATTTCCAGTGATTTTTCATAATGTTGATTAGCGGATCGATATTTGGTATCGTGATGTCTGAAAACCATTGATGTCGTAAAGATACACCACGGGACTTAGGCTGGAAGACTGAGTTTTGGGGGCCTTCTACGTGGTAGTGTAGGGTCGCGCTAATTTGAAGTTTGGTTGGAATTTCCGAGCAATGTGCGTTGCACTGTTCATCGACAGTAGGATGTTCGAAGTGCAGCACAATCTCATTGGGTTCGTTCGATGGTCCGCATTTTGCAAGGAATTGCTGGGTTTCGCAAATAACTGTGATGGTAGCGTTCATGGGTGCATTACAGTTGATTGTGAAATGTGCACCAAGTTCGCAATCATAACATCCTGTTAGGTGGGAAATCTGAAGCCCACATTCTTGATTGAATACTAGCTTTGCTGTATCTTGTAAGACTTTCGACTCGATACGTAGCACCAGTTCCTCTTCGTTCGACTTTGCCACGATATGGTTCCTGTTCATGAGTATCCTGCAATATGGGGTCTCCACTGGCAAAATGTTCTCCGTGTTATTGCTTAGTTTGCGAATTGAATTTTCTGGACATTGGCAATTATGAGCGAAGTTTTCGCAACTACATCGGACACGATTGGTGCAAGATGCAAAATCCACAAAAGCTTGCACGGGGTTTTTGCAAGCGACCGGTATTTGATAGTTTAGTGGCAGTAAGTAAGACAGACCTGTTACCTGAAATCGCGAAGCGGCTGTAATATAGAGAGCCCGCGAATTTTTGTATTGAAGCGACTGTGATGTTAAATTCGCCCATTTTTTCTGTTACATATGGTGGGAAGGAGTGGGTTGATGTTATCGTTTTGTTGGCGAAGGTAATTTCGACTGCAAGTCTCACAGTCGGATTCCATTTGAAACATCGTACCACTTCGAATATTCTTGTGTTCAGAGGTTTGTGTGCCACCCTATAGAACCAGCATGTTGGCACCGGCATGAAGCATCCGCATATTATTCCGCCAGAACTGCTCAAGCATCCTGAATGGCCTGAATATTTTGCAGTATGTTGCAGTTCTGGTACTACTTCGTTGTGACCGATGGTCTCGCATTTATCGGTGGTGCACGATCCTTCTTGGGCACATCGTTTGACGTAGTATACCTGAGTTCCGGTAGGTTTTGTGAAAAATTCTGTGTTCTTGGTGCAGCTGAACTCGACATTCTGTTTGATAAACTTCGCTCGTCCCACAGTTTTGTTAGCATGGAGAATTTCAATGCAAAGTTCAGACTGGAGTTTATTGAACAGAAGTTCTCTGTATTCCAGGTAGCACTGATTTTTCTCATTACATACTAGCTCGGCTGAGTGGCGCATGTACTCGTGTTGGCACGCGCTAGCTGTCCTGAGGGCCATAAGTATAGCTAGTACCGATATAAGTGTTGATCTAGGGAGTGTTGCGAGCTCAAAACTGCAAGCTGGGGCGCTTGGTTGGTCCCTTCCCAGATTTTCTATAGGCGTTGATGGTATTCGTAATTTTGCTATTGCTTTTGGCTTTTATTATTGCCCACGAGATTCCCATCGTGGCAGCGATGATCAAATAGATCAGAAGGGCCAATGTAGCGATGGCTCCTGCTGGCCAGCAGTGTGGGTTACCCAATAAGGTCTTCGAAAGGAAGTATTGATGGTCGCAAATATTTTGGCCTGTCGCAAACTTTTGCTTGTTCGCGCACACCTCCGTCTTGAAGCGTCCTTAAACGAACGTTGATTCCCCGTTCGGTAGGGGATATGGGCAGAATGTATTCCTTTGATCGAGTGGTGTTGTTCATCAATTGGCATTCTTTATCGATGCATAATTCGAACGAGCCATTGAGCGGTGGTATGCTAACGACACCATTTGAGCAGGAAAAAGTAGTTGAGCCGCTGTGTGCCAGCGTAGGTGAGATCACCGATAACAATGTGAGCAATAGCAACGATGACTTCATTGGAAGAGACGCTTTTCGTTGTCCAATATTGGTTTCATGTTTCTGAAGAAATCAAATGCTCGTGATTTCGAACCTCGAGGTAGCGATTTTCTCGCAGCACTTGAAGCTGTTGGCTCGTCGCCGATTTCTTCTGTCCCATCGTTTGTGGGTTCCCTTGAAACACTGCGAATTTCAAGTGGGTATATTTTGTTGAGTGGCCTATGAATGATCCGCTGGTTTGGCATCAGAATCTCTGCTGATCTGGTCAAACCATCAGCTGATGGTATTATTTTTGTGATTTTACCATAAGGCCAACTTCCTCTTGGCAGCAAAGTCTTGTTCAATTATGACAATTTCGCCAATTTCTGGGCATATTCTGGGTAGATGTCTGGACTGTTTTAGCTGGATCTTTTTGCATTTCTCTGAGAGATGTCAAATATTCTGATCTCCAAGATTCCCAGAATTTGTTTGCAGCGTTTTCAGAATAGCGAATAGCTTCCGCGGCTTGCTCACGAGTTTGAATAAACTCTGGGTCGTAAGATGGATCATTCTTGTCCAAATTGTCGTTTTCAGTAGCGAAAATTGACATTTCCTTGTAGGAAGTCGATAGGACGAAGGGGTATTTCTGTGATATCGTCCATATTTAGTTTTGTGAGCGGCCTTGTGTTGAGTATGGCCTCGATTTTTGCTATGACAGTACTCATTTCGGTAAATGTCAGCTTTTTTTCGGACCAATAGATTTGTTGAGTGCCTTTACTGAAGCAACTAGTCTTTTCCCATACGCCACCCATCCAAGGGGCTACTGGCGGGTTAAAGATCCATTTTATTCTTTTGGAGGTGCAGTAGCTCATCAGAGAATCGCCCGTGACCGCACTGTTTTCGAACATGGTTGCGATTATTTGCTCGCCATGCTTGAAGTTTGTTCCACAATCTGTTCTCATAACTTTCGGAACACCTATTTTCGAGATGAATCGCGTGAAACTGTTCAAAAATGCACCTGTCGACATGTTCTCGACAACTTCGAGGTGGACAGCTCGTGTTGTTAGGCAAGTGTAGAGACAAATGTACATTTTCTCCTGGGTTGTTGAATTGAATGGACCTATGAAGTCACATCCTGTGTTTTCGAACGGTTTACTTGCTACGACTCTATCTACCGGAAGACAAGGCATACAAGGAGCACCAAGTGCCAGACCCTGATATCGCTTGCAAGTTGCGCAATTTTTGAGATACCTTTTAAATGCGTGAGAAGGACGGGGGATCCAAAATCTTGGCGTGCAATCGTCAGCGTGTGCTCCTTTCCACAGTGAGCGTTTTCACGATGAATTTGTTGCACAATCAAACGCACAAGTTCAGATTTTTGTGGTATGTAGATTGGCGATTTGGTATCTTGGGGAATCGCTGCGTTTTGGAGGCGCGATTGATGTCTTATAATACATGCGCGTCCCGAATCAATGTTTTGTCGGGGTATCGCTTTTGCAGATCTCTCAAGCAGTCATGTTTTTGTTCTTGAGCAAAGACAATCTGCTCTGATAGCTCAATGTCAGTTGATGTAATTTCCTCTGATGTGCTAAATTTTGAGAGGGTTTCCAACTTGATGCCTTGAGAGCCTTTTTCATTTGTCACCGTTGCCCATTTTTTCAGGCCTTTGCCAATGATCGAAATCACTCGCATAACTTTATTCAGGCGTGAGAACCGTGACAGCTCAATGATGCCAGGTTTCTCGCCATTCGATTCCACTACTGTATTGGCTGTGATTACCGCTTCTGCTTCCTCTGTTTCTGTTGGGAAGTCAGAAATGGATTCAAGCGATTTTATTGGCCATAAGTCTTGGCTCTTCTCCAGCCACCGGGGTCCTCATACCCAGGCGTGATTAGTGATTGATTCCGACGTTAAACCTCTTGTACCGGCATGTGCCGGATTGTAAGTGGTTTCAACGTGGAAGAATGACATGGGGATTCCTTTGTTCTCGGCGGTTTGCGTGATTTTTCTGATTTTTTCTCGCATTTACGCTTGAAATATTGGTAGCTTTTTAGTCGATTTCAACCACTATGGAGCTGTTTCACTGTCTGTTACGATCGAAATTGTATCAATAGATAATTGCATGTTAGAAACAATCGATTGGCTGAGTTCTGAAGCCATTAGTAGTCCAATGAATTCCAGCCTAGGTACTGTTTGACGGATTTTCTTCGCGGCAAGTCTAGTCTTTCCGCTAATTAGGCTTGTTACTGTTCCTGATGGAATGTGCTGGCCATAGGCGCACGTCGCTATAGCGGCCATGGTGGCATCGGCAAATACCCATAGATGTATTTGCTCTGCTGGTGTGGTAATGGGTCGAGGAATCGATATTTTAGAGCGGTTGACCTCACTGCATAACCGATTCCATTAAATGATTGTTTGTGGGCTGAGATTTGTTTTCCAATGAACCCCTGTTTCAAATACCTCTCATCATAGATTTGAGGTTCACTAGTAGAGGTCCGGCTAATCCGATTGGATCGTAGACCGAATTTATTTCGCTTACGATGTCTTTTTCGTTAGCTTGTTGATTTCTCGGAAATTTGTGGTGATTTCAAAATAATCAGTATCAGTATCGTAATGGACTCCGGTAAGTTTCGATTGAGTTAATTCTAGCCTGTCCTCTTTTGGGATCCGTAGGTTGACTTCAATCGAGTTTGAGACATATTCTCGTAGATTCATACCGATTCTCGCGAACAAGGTCTTAGATTCGCGATATTTGGTCATGGCCTCTTTCTACTGTCTCGGCTAGCATCATTATATTGTCAACGTAGAGATTTTTGGAGATCTCCTTCTGCTAGCTGGAGAATCCTGACCATTAAGGTAGGATATAAGTGCCATACTCAATATGCTCGGGGAAGCCGTTACGCCAAAAGGCACTCGACGAAATCTGTACTGTATTAGATTGTCGGTAAATTGACGTCTTTTAGCCAAAGGAATCTACAGAGGTCTCTGTGAGCATGTAGTAGACGTATTTTAGTAAATGCCGCTTCGATATCGCATATGAGGAGGATTCTGTTCTATCGTGACGATATCATAATGTCATGAATTTCGTTTACGAATGACTCTCATTTGTGAATTACGTCATTCAGTTAGAGTTTTCCCCTTCGTTTTCAAGATGCGTCGAAGACGATTCGTAGTGGAACTTTCTTGCCGGGTTTCCACACTCCTGAGTGGGGAATGTGGTATGTTCCAACTGCGCTAGAATCGGGGGCCTGGAAGCTGGAAGGATTCAACCATGCCTTCACTGAAGTATTTTTGTATGATTTTGGTGTACCACTGACGTTGTTCGCCGTTGCACTGTAGTGTTTTTTGAAGGTACTCGAGACGCCTTATGGCGATTTTGTAGTTGTTTTCGAAGTCGGGTACGTTATCTTTCAGCGGGAAAGAAGCTGTTATGTAGCCATTTCTGAAGCAGATTTTCTTTGAGTATTGTTCGAGATACTCGTAAGCTTTACCACCCTTGCAACAATCCTCTTCGGAGATTCCAAGACCGTCTAGCTCAAACATTTTGCGTAGCATTTCTTGCTCGCTGTTTTCATGGACGGCTGTTATTCCGTATCATACGTTGTTGCGTGGTAAATTGTCTGCCGTAATCAACCCTTTGCCATAAACCGTGGGCCCGAATATAGTTCTTATTATTTGCAGGCCTGATGGGGTTTTTGTAGTGTAGCCTGGGCCTGAGACTAACTCGTGGTAATAGTCCAGACCGACTAAAATATGTGGGATTTGGTGCTCTCCGGGAAGCTTTGAGTTTGCCAGGCAGATATTGTTCTCTTTCAGAAATGAGATATCTGAATTGGTGAGTTTCACACTTGGAAATCCATTGGTAATTACGGGTTTTGTTTGGATCATTGTCAATTTCCTCACCAAAGGCAGTACTTACTTTTGCCAGGACAACGTGACTTTCGAAATTTTCGATATGACCGCCGATGCCCGACATTGTACATATTTCTGTCGAATGCTTGGGCAAACTGAGTCTATTTGCCAGCGCTTCCGCAATGACTGTTTTTTGGGCACCAGAATCGAAGAAGAATAGGACTTTTCAAACTCCTGTCTCTTAATATTCCAGATATTGCCCTCAGCTGTCATCAATACTAGCTGCGAAGCGGGTGGAGTTCTGTCAGGGATTGTTGGTCCTGTTTCAGATTCCATGTGTATGGTATTGGAGGTGGCGTTTCTCCTTTGGTCACCGTTGTTGGAGGCCTTTTGATATCGATTTTCGTTACCGGTTGGTCCTCTATATTGATTTTCTCTATCGTTCCTTTGGCTGGAGTTCCAGGCAGTGTTCTGGACTCTAGCCGCGTTTGCTTCTTTTGAAGCATACACTTGTGTGGTGTTTTTGCCCACAATTGGAGCAATCTGATTTCTGACAGTCGTAGCTGCTGTGATTGGGTGAGCAGCATTTCCAGCATCTTTTATCATCCCTCAAGATTTTGCGGCGACTGCTTTGGTCCATAATTGTGCGGCACGACATTGATGCATGATTGCCCTTGTGGCAAAAAAAAATGCATTGCTCGCCAGAATCAGGTCGATTTTTTGACGGCCACTTCTTTGGAGATTGTAGGCCTGTTGTTTACCGATCGGCTCCATTTACTTTCGGTAGCCTTATTATCGGTTGGGTGGCCTAGTCTGTTCTCAACATAGCCTTTGCCGCTATTTCTTTTGAGTGCCGACATAAGGTGTTCTACGGTTTGATCGATTAATGATTGAGCAGACACTAGCACTGGTTTCACAATATCCTCGGGGAACTTTGCTAAGATGGTTTCGCACCACATTGGGTCGCATGTTTTCTTAACGTCATAGCCCGCGGATACCATCTGATTAATGAGGACTTGAATTTGATCAAACACGGCTGAGCAATTGCTTGCGACGTTATTTGCCGGTTTGAGCCTTGCAAAGTCTTTGCACCACTATGGATCTGTTTGTGGAGTGGTTACTGTAGTTCTCGTGTAAGGTTCGGACTATCCACTCATAATTCTCCGGAACCATTTTTATTCCTTTGATAATATTCTGAGCTCTGCCTCTGAGGCTTTTTGAGCAACAAAATTTTTTCTATTATGTCCAAGTCTTTGCTTTTGTGGACTAGAGTCTCGAATACGGCCCAATATTCTGGGAAGTCTTCTGCGCTTCCATAAAATTTCGGAAGTGACGCCTGGGGTGGTTTTATCGATCGGCATTTTCTTGTTGTGATCGCTTGGATCTCGCATTCGGGATTTTCCATATTTTCCGCCTGCTTTGGAACTGGAGTATTTTTCACCGTTTTCGTGGCGTTTTGGTCAGAATCAAGTTGTCTAGACCGTTGGAAATGTCTTCACTTTCTGCGTTCTTTGGCTGATGTAGCCCAGTTTGATGCTAATTCTTTCCCATATGCACTTTGCTTCGTCTATACGGGCGGTGAGCATCAGGCTGAGTTCTTCGGAATCAGCTATTATGGTTAATAGGCCTGATTCGGCCTCGATTTGTTCTATTTCTTGCATAAGCTCTTTTCTTTCCGTTTTGCTTTGCAGTTTGTATACACCTCTTACCCTCATTATATAATTTTTTGAGGTTTCCTCGGCTTTCTTTCAGCTGATTTATGCTACTCTGGAGGAGTGCAATAGTAGTTCTGACTCGTTCATAGCTTTCCTCATCTGTTGTGGGAAAGTCGAGTTTGGCTGTATACTCTTGATAGCGATTAGCCAAGTTTTTGAGTGTTGTCGCACTCAGGATGATCGGCGTTTTGTGAAAATGTAGCGCCATATTTCTCTTTTTTTTGAGAAGGTTTGTTTTTACTTCAAACCTATTGCTGTAGCTTCAAGCAATTTGTGCCTGAGCTTTCTCGCAGTTTTGTCGAGAAATTGAATCGAATCTATGTTCGATCAAGGTTTTTTTTGTGTTGCTACAGGTACAATGACCTGGGCTTTCTCGCAGTTTTTAGCGAGAATGATTCAATCGAATCGAGGTTCGATTGTACTCTGTTTCGAGCGTGTTGTTTCGTTCTCACCGAAGTTAATCGAAGAGACGGGATGAGATAGCTTTTTGTATCTCTCTTCGCACTGGGCAAAAGTTGATCTGAATTGAAATCCGATTTTCGCTCTTATTTCGAGCTTATCTCGTTTCCTGGTCTCGACGATTTCAATCGAAGAAACGGGATGAGACTTTTTCTGGCTTTTCCGTACTTGAGGCGGAGGGTGAATCGAATCAAAGTTCGATTTTGCTCTTATTTTCGAGCTTGTCTTGTTTCCTGGTCCCAGCGAAGTCAATCGGTGAGACGGGAATAGACTGAGCTTGTTTAGTAAGCTCTTATTTCTGGCCTCAGCGAATTCAATCGAGGAGGCGGAAATATATCGGCAATATTTTAGCCGATGCACCAAAGTGTGTAGTGCGGTGTGTCTCTCAAGACTGGTTCAGTGGTAGTCTTTTATGAGAATAGACAGAATAACCTCTTACACGCTCACAAATTCCCTATTTATATGGTCTTATCGACCTGCAGAGATAATTGAGGAGATACCACTGCGCGGCATCTTCTTTGATGCGCGTTCTAAGTGACATAATTGAGTGTGAATAGATAACACATGAGCCGATAAGCGGCTTGGATACAAAGAATCACATATTGTGCTGTGTGAACAGCACACACAGTCCAACCACAGAATAGTTTTTCTGTTTTCCTGCCTATCTTGGAAACGGTCCCGCGCTGATTCTAATGATGTTTCTGGAATCGTACAATACCCCCTAGGAACGAAGTTATGTCCCCTCAAAAAATGAGCTGTGGAAGCATGGTGGACGAGTTGTCCCAGGCTTGTAACTTCCTTCATTTGCAACCGATGTATGCGAGCCGACTTGAATAAAGAGAGGGGCTGAGAATGAAGGGAAGAACGGGACTATTGATCGGAAACCATCGCTCATCTTGCCGCTGTTGAGCTCGAAAGATAGTAAAAGGGGCGTGCCTAAGTGGCTTCCGGATGTGGGCGCCCCAGGGTGGCTTCCTCCTATATCTCGCTTATTCGGAGGAATTGAGAGCTCGCACTTGGCAGGTGCTATATAGGGTGGGTCTGCTTCTCAATCATGTGGAAATATCAGATTTCGTCCCTGAGCTTGGACTGTGCCTTCAAAGGCAGTGTTCACGATGATTTTCGTCTCTGAGTTTTTCACATAAAACATTGCGTTGGCCTCCAAGTGTTACCAAAATTACGAAGAAACGGCGAGAAACGCATTAAGACGTCCTATTTCGGCGACATTTTTCTATAACATGTACTAGTTGTCCGGTTGAATGAACATGCTCATGCTGGTTGTCACCGATGGAAAATTGGGTCAATCGAAAATAGAAGAATATCTTATGCAAAGCGGGATTAGTTAGGGCTCTAAGGAAGGGAGCACTAGAGAGCAGAGAATCGCAAACGACGGGTTCACAAAAGATTTTATTGTCACAACAAACACTTCCTGTGATACTTAGAGGCGGGGTGATACATAAGGATTTCGTGAACTTCTGGTGCGTTCTTCTCAGTTTCTACGTCATTTTAGTTCTACCCGGGGACCACTTAATCAATATAGCGAATAATCGCAAAATTGAAGATTATCGTGAACACTGCCTTTAAAGGCAGCATACACGCTCGTAAAAGTGTCTCAGATGACTTCGGAAATAAAATGGTATAGTGGATCTATCCACGGCAGGCACCGATGCACAACCCCTGCCGCCGGCACTGGTGGGCGCGCTGTGCAACTGGGTTGGCGCCCTTTGGAAAGACATCGATCGATTGCTGGCCGGCAGCAATGCATTGTCATCGTTCTCATCCCTTTTCTGCTTTCTTCTTCCATCTTTTTGTCTACCTTCAAATTTTTCTGTTTCTCCATTATTAACTTACCCCCTTTCATACTTCGAAAACGGCAAAAAAAATCGCAGAAATCCGTGAAAAAAATCGCTGAAATCCGCGATTTTTGTCGCTGATACTACGGATTTCCCTAGAAACAGGCTAATCGTGCGAGGACCATCTGACATCACGGGTAGAGACGCAGAGGGATCTTTGTAATATTGAAGGGGATGGATTTCGTCCACTTTCTGAGAGAGGTTTGCATTCAGTAATTGCGCCTTCTCCTGTTTGGGAAGGTGAATGCTCCGTACAATGCAACAAGACTTCAGAAGTAGATTTCTGGCCACCGTACGGATTGGACAGTGTTGCAAGGAGTGAGCAGGACTTCGGGGGAATTGTGGAGGACGTCATAGAAGGTGCGCAGGACTTCAGTGGGAGTTTTCAGGACGTGATAGAAAGTGTGCAGTACTTCAGTGGGAGTGTGCAGGACGTGATAGAAAGTGTGCAGGACACCAGTGGGAGTGTGCAGGACGTGATAGAAAGTGTGCAGTACACCAGTGGGAGTGTGCAGGACTTCAGTGGGAGTGTGCAGGATTCAGGGGAGTGTGCAGGACGTGATAGAAAGTGTGCAGGACACCAGTGGGAGTGTGCAGGACGTGATAGAAAGTGTGCAGGACACCAGTGGGAGTGTGCAGGACGTAATAGAAAGTGTGCAGCACACCAGTGGGAGTGGGCAGGACGTGATAGAAAGTGTGCAGGACACCAGTGGGAGTGTGCAGGACGTAATAGAAAGTGTGCAGGACTTCAGTGGGAGTGTGCAGGACTTTAGGGGGAGTGTGCAGAACGTGATAGAAAGTGTGCAGGACACCAGTGGGAATCCGCAGAAGACCAGTGGGAGTGTGCAGGACTTTAGGGGGAGTGTGCAGGACTTCAGTGGGAGTGTGCAGATAAACAGCAACAGAAACCTGAATGCACGCCTTTCTGCTGCGTGCTGTCCAGTAAATCGCAGCGGAAGCAGACTTGTGCACACTCTCCGAGCTGTCCTACACGAGTATTGGGATCAGAATATCATTTTTCCTAGATTCTCAGACCGGGCACTGCATTTGTCCATCTACAGTCTCTACGCATCGCACTGATACTGCACGGATCGCACTGATGTGTTATAATATACGTGCACCGAGTTTGCGCCAACGCGAAATAAGAATCGCAAACTACGACTGAGATCCGTGCCCAGCAATGGAAGGTCCGAGAATCCAAAAATATGATGTTGTATCCCAATACTCGTGCAGGACAGCTCGGAGAGTGTGCAGAAGTTCGATGCCGCTGCGCAGCACCAGACAGCACGCAGCAGAAAGGCGTGCAGGTTGTTGCCATGTTCCTGTTTCTGTCCATCTGCGCACTCCCACTGAAGTCCTGCACAGTTTCTATCCCGTCCTGCACACTCCCACTGATGTCCTGCACACATTCTGTGGTGTCCTGTACACTCCCACTGATGTCCTGCGCACTTTCTATGACGTCCTGCACACTCCCACTGGTTTCCTGCACACTTTCTATCACGTCCTGCACACTCCCACTGAAGTCCTGCACACTTTTAGTGACGTCCTGCACACTCCCCCGAAAGTTCTGCACACTCCCATTGATGTCCTGCGCACTTTTATACACAATACTCTATGCGAACTTAACAAAAATATGGTGCTAACTTCTCTAGGGTGACGCTATAGCGACAAGAATCATCTCAACCATTCTTCTCGCAAATGTTCAAGCTGCGAAGAAA
This sequence comes from Aplectana chamaeleonis, assembly GCA_029168955.1. Taxonomy (NCBI): domain Eukaryota; kingdom Metazoa; phylum Nematoda; class Chromadorea; order Rhabditida; family Cosmocercidae; genus Aplectana; species Aplectana chamaeleonis. The sequence continues at coordinate 839,002 of JAPDOI010000212.1, forward strand.
TTCGCTGAAAAAAAATTCGAGGAATTCGAAAAAACATCTGTGAGCGACATTCATCGCTGCAACCCGCGTCGAAAATCGCAGCTTGAATTCGCTTTTTTTTTGCCAGCGATAAAATTCGCGATACTCTGGTATGCTTAACCATTGCAGATCTGCGATTTTTTTCGCAGTTTTCACAGTATGAAAGGGGGGTTAGTCTTCTAATTGCCTGTGCGATGGAATATTAACCTGAAAAAAAGAGATTTTGGATTAAAAAGTTGAACACCACGTAGTTTGTTGACGAAGACGCGTTAATCAAACGCGCAGGCAAGAAGAACCCTCAGCTAATAATAGAGAAACACAAAAAGTAGGAGATGAATAAAAAGATGGAAGAAGAAAGCAGAAGAGTGATGAAAACGATGAAAATGTATTGCTGCCGGTCAGCTGTGCGGCCGGCAGTCGATCGATGCCCCTCCACCGGGCGCCCACCCCGTTGCGCAGCGCGCTCACCAGTGCCGGCGGCAGGGTTGTGCATCGGCCCCTGCCGTGGGTAGATCTACTATATGGCTTAGAGCACAACGCCTACGCATTTTGAAGCGTCGAAAGCGACCCCCAACGCCGCTACACGAGTAAGGGGTCGAATAGACTCCCGCCGCTGAAAGGCGCGGCAGCATGCAATGGAGGAGTATCAATCATGCGCCGCCGCACGATCGATTTTCCTTCATTGAATGCTGCCGCACCTTTCAGCGGCGGGAGTCTATTCGGCCCCTAATAAGTTGGCCCTGCCCCTGGGTCTGCCCGCCCCCTGTATTTGCCGTCTCCTCCAAAACAGGGGTCCTGGGCCATTCCCATTATCAGCGTCGTTTGTGATTGGTGCAATAAGTACAATAATTAAACCACATACATCTACGACGGTGGGAATGGCCCAGCACCCCTGTTTTAAAAGAGGACGGCAAATACAGGCGTTTTTTGATGCTTCAAAATACGTAGGCGTTGTGTTCAGAGCCATACCATTCTATTTCCGTATCTCAGACACCTGGGGTGCGTTCCAAGAACATTCCCATGGGAAAACGCGTCCATGGAATCGTAGCGACGGCCACGTGGGAGCAATTCTCAGTTATAATTCGCATCCATGGAAAGCAAATTTGTCCATGGGGAGGTTGTTTTGCCTCCCTCAACGTCGTGGGAACTTTCTTGGAACGCACCCCTGGCCGGTTGTACGGCGGCGGAAAAGGCCTTGCCGGTGCAACGGCGGAAGCAAAAAATGGGAGGGTCGACTTGCCGGTGCTACCGCCGATAAAGTAGGCACGCGACGCAGCCGCTCGCACAGAAGCGGTTGAACGGCGCATGAATTGTTATAGAATTCCATGCATCAACATGTTTAGACAAAAGTATCAATAATGATACGGGTATAAAGTCTCCTCATCTCACCGTGTGCCTCAGTCGGCTCTTCGGAGCCGGACATGGAAGGTGGCCTCTATTCACTTTCAAGAAGATCCACCACATGCTGGAGGATAATTTTTGTCGCCTAGGGGAGCAGGCTCCCCTCGGCTCGGGGGAGGGGGAGGTGGTACCCAACTGTGGGGCCATCTTTCCACGGTCCGCAGTGGGGTGCACCCCACTGTGGACCGTGGATTTACCCTTTTTGTATGGACCCCTAGAGGAATGTCCCCGAGAGCTCCGTGCGGGCCCGGAAACACCAAAGATGTGTTGGAAAACGTGTGAACGGGAATTTGGTTCGGTTGCACCGCGGCGTGAAACCGTTTGGATGGCGGTGGAGAATCGGATGTTTGGCGGTGGAGTGTCGGTTGCACCCCGGGGCAATGTCGTTGGCCCCTCGGAGTGTCTTCGCGAGGCCACCGACATTCCCCCCACGTACAACCGGCCAGGTGTCTGAGTAGTTATCTCAATCACGTTTACGAGCGTGTATGCTACCTTTAAACACCAGAGACCGGATTCATCAATCTTACCGCGGTTAGTGAGTTACCGCGGTTAGCTCAACCACCTAAACCGGGGCTCAAACACCTACTCAGGTACTCAGGGTGACGGCCCGCAACCTTTTCCAGCTAGCCCGCGGTCTCCGTCCTCCGGCCGCCCGCTTTTGATTCGCCGGCCAGCTTCATGTCGATGGCCCGCCGACCTTTTTCAGCTGGCTCGCAGTCCTTTTCCGTGGATGGCCCGCGCTTGGTTCGCCGGCCAGCCTCATGTAGACGGCCCGCCGACCTTTACCAGATGGCTCGCGATCCTTATTTGTATTATCATTTACCTCAAGCACTCAGATAAACTCACGGCCCGTCCGCGGCGGAAGATGAGCTTTCCGGACGGTCCGCGGCGCTTGGCGGCTGATCCGCGGCACGATTGATAGTAGGACGGTCAAACGGCCGATCCGCGGCGCTGTTTGTTCTCGAGGGGGTGGCTCCGGGGCGCACCGCCAATCCACCATCTCAATACCGATCGATGAAAAGCAGCCACATATATTTTTGAATTGAACGACTCCACCACCTCATTCCCCGCAGTCTTAGACAATCTCCCAGCCGCTGACTTCGACTTTCTCGTATTTGTAACTTCTTCAAACCGTTATATCTACATACATGCACGCTAATTATTATTTCTAGATGCCGTCGCAACAACTTCTAGGGCAGAAAAAATTCCCGATGGTAAGTAAATTTTCATATTCTCGTTTATTTTTGAGATTCTCTTCTGATTTTGTTTTTTTTTCATTCAAATCATTTTCATGATTGTTTGGTTTCGCAATTCTCATGTTCTTTTTTTCAAGAATAGTTCCGGTTTGATACCGACTTTGATCGATTTCGGCATGAAACCAGATCTACCCTAGAAAACCAAACAATCATATAAATCACTGGAATGTAAGGAAGGAAAACAAAAAGAGAGAATTACAAAATAAACGTGAAAAATACTCTACCACCGTGAATTTTTTTTCTCCCCTAGAAGTTGTTGCGGAGGCATCTGAAAGGATACATTTGGTGTGCATGTATGTAGATATAATACTTTAATATATGAAGAAACACAGAAGGACGGGGTTTGGTCACAGAAGCCAAGAAAATAGAAGAAAATGAAAAAAAAAACACCTACAATCAGCTTATCGGCTACGGCGCCGGAATCTCGTCCGGCTCGAGCGCGTGCGGCCGCAAAGCGTCTCAATACGCGATTGCGGAGGGGAATTTGATGCAGAGGAGTGCACTCCCAATTAGATGGAAACAGTCAGTTCGCCCACCCCCAATCGACTCATTGACCGTGAGACCGATTTCGGCATTGTTGCACGCTCTTCGCGCTAGCTTTCTTATCTCCTCAGAAAGCATCAGTATCACAATTTCGCAGGGTTGCTCTACCGTACGACTTATTTTCAGAGGTAGAACAGCTCAATTGACATGTAGAACTGGTTTCGATGTGCATTCGAAGACTTGTTCAGTTTATGGCATATCGCAATGTATGCCCATGGTAACATGAACTGATTGTGCAATAACTAAGTGTTACAGGTCTTCAGTCTAAACTAATATTACAAAGTTGTTGCCTAAGAGTCATAAAATATGAGCTCTCGATTTCGAGAATTTACAGCTCATGATCATACATCAATCATTTGTTCATAATCATAAATATACATCACCGATGTCTAAAAGATTGCAATAAAATATAATATTTTCGCAATACTTCTTCAGCGATACATGTCACAGTTGTACAGCTAAACTATATCGAAACCAGTTATGCATGTTAATCGAGCTGTTCTACTCTTGAAATTAGCTCTTACGATGGAGAAATCCTGCAAAATTGTGATATTGAGGCTTTCTGAGGAGTATGGGATGCTAGCGCGACTAGCGTACTCCAATGCCAAAATCTGTCCCACGGCCAATGAGTCGGTTGGATTGGAGTGGGTTGGAAAACAATATTCAAAAGGACGGTCCGCGGCGGCTCTCAGGACGGTCCACGGCGGCTGTCAGGACGATCCGCGGCGCCTGCAGGACGATCCGCGGCGGCGGCAAGATGGGCCGCGGCGCGTTCCCGGCGCACCCGCGGCTTCGGTGAAGGATCGTCCGGTCGTCGGCCGCGGACGATCCTGCAAAAGCGCCGCGGATCGTCCTTGGACTTCTCTGAGCATGTCACCCCGGGTCCACGGCGGAGAAACGCCCCGCCTCGTTCCGCCGCAGTCTGCGGTGAAGAACCATCCTTCCCGCGGATCGCGGCGAAAGCGACCATTATCGAAAAAAAAAACGAAAGCGTCTTTCCAACCGGCAGAATTGAAGATGGCGTAGCGTGTTTTGTGGCCAATATCCGCGCTGCGGGTGCGTCGCATGCAGCATAGTTCGCCGCTAGCCGGCACCCTCGAAATGTGGGGCGCCGGCCGTCGTTTTCGTAATAGAGGTTCGCCGGTCGCCAACCTATGACAGGACCCTCTCTGTGGCTGCAGAAGATGAAGAAGACCTAGCCTAGCATTCCTGGTAACATGGCACACGGTCCGATTAGTCTGAAACCATGAGTCCTGAAAAAAAAACGCGTAAAGGTATGGTATTTTGGACATTTTCTAGTGTTTCGAGAGATCCTCTCTGGTAAGGATTGAAAACTACAACAGTATCATATCCCATGAGAAGCCTTATGTACACTTTTTACCCTTCAATGAGTACTGTCGGATCGGTACTCAGACACTCGTAGTTGTGTTCCCCCAGGCCGCTGTTGTTTGTGGTTGTCCCAGAGCAAACGTCAGGTCTTTCAGGTGAAACAGAAGGTGTTTACGAGAAAACCGGGCGCCGAAGAGCGATGTCTAGGGATTATACTTATGTCGAGTCGAGTCATCGAGTCTTGGTATCGACTGAAACAGTCGACATCGAGTCATTCGACTAATCGATTATTCGAAATTTCGAAAAATCGAATTAGTCGAAAACTCGATTATTCGAAATTCTGAAAAATCGAGTTAGTCGAAAACTCGATTATTCGAATTTTTTGTCGAGTCGCCGAAGTATACTAGGGATAAACGGCCGACGTTTCGGGTCAACGGATTCGGCCTTTATACAATAGCGGTCTGACGGAACACAACAACGAGTGTCTAAGTGGTTGAAAGTGCTCTAAACACATTGTAATTACATCATTCTAGGTACTCGCCTTGAAAGCAGCCTGGAGGCAGTGATAATCGAAACTAAGATCGCCCTTGGTGAGGACAAGATGTTGACTAACATATCGATCCCTTTTGTGGATACATAGGATAGACACGAAATTGCCACAATTCCGCCTTTTTGAATCTCCCGAATGGATTTCGTTAATATTCTCTGCACCACATATAATCTCACCAAAAACCTTTACAATCTCATCGTCCTCATGGATGATATTGATACCTCTGCTGGTTTTTCTGTAGCTTCGCCCACCATACTTATTGCTTTTCTGAGTGGTTTTCCTCCAGAGTGAAAGCTATTCCCTTCACATGGTAACAGTCTCCAGAATCTATTATTGTGCACGTCCCTATGGCGAGATAGCTGCAGCATTATTTTTATTTATTTATTGAATACGCTGCTTAAGGCACACGTAATATAAAAATATGGATAAACTGAGAACAGGAGATTGTGGAGGCATGGAAAGCGAGTATTGGTATCCTCAGCATCTATGGTAACTCAAGTTCTAATAACAGCTTACTTCCCTGCAAGGCACGTTTGAAATTCAACAGGAAAGCACCAGGAATGGGCTGGGTGGGTGACGCTAAGATTCCAACATAAACAAAGGTGGATCCAGCTCTACATGTGCTCTAGAAAAGAGGCTCTCGTGTTGAAAGAGAGGCTCTCGTATTGCTTTGGGGAGCTGAATGCAGAGATTTTCTGAGTGCTTCCCCTAGTTCTAGAGCGAACTAGCCTAAAAAAAATTTGAGACAGACTGGATTTTCATGAGCCCTGATAAAATTTACACTGAAGACTACGCATGCATCATAGAGTCGTCGGCGAGAGTATAAGGAATGCAGTTTAAGCTCTCTATTCCTGTACTTCTGCATTGGGTATGCTGTTATAAGGCCCTATGTTAGCTCTGATATATATTCTTCGCGTAAAGTTGTTTTGAATTCTTTCCAATAGCTTAAAAACATCTTTTGCAGCTGCTGTCGAGAATGGTGAAACTGATGTTCCACTTTCTAGAATGGGCCTGACATATGTTTTGTAAGCTCTTAACAGAAACATTCTTATCTCTGACAGATAAGGCTTTACAAAAATGAGGAAAGCTCTGGAGGAGAGAGCTTTTGCTGAGTGACAGGCAAATTTAAGGTGATCTGAAGTCCAGTTTGCTGCTATAGTGAAAGCCCAGGTCTTTAACAGCAGAGGATACAGTTTGGAAGGCATTCAGCACATGATCTGAGGTAGCAGGGTGCATGGCAATCAGATACTCCTAATCTCCTTGAAAACTGTTTTCCGAGGCGGGGCAATTTCCATTCATACGACCAATCAAGAATTTTCTCCAATGCACCTGCAATCATATTCTGTCCCTCTTCATTTGTCAACCTTTAGCACATAAATTTTAATATCATCAATGAATTACCAGCAAATTGTACACTTGCACGTTACGCAACGCGCTCAAGAAGACCGGGAGTACAGGAGTTCTGAGTGTAAACAGCAAGCAGAGATGGGGAGACAATACCCCTCTCCCACAAAGGTACACCACTTTTCACTGACCTGACTGAAGAAAATGTTGTGTTCATTTTACTTGAAACTTCTTCCTAAGAGATAATTTTTAGCAAGCTCTAGTGACCGAACAATACCCCCTCCCACAAATTTTCACTTTTCACTGACCTGACTGAAAATGTTGTGTTTATTTTTACTTGAAGCTTCTTCTAAGAGATAATTTTTAGCCATCATTATTAAAGGATGAAATTTGAGCTTAGTGGTATACAGCATTTACAGCAGTTTGGAGTGATCCAACTCGATCAAATGCTTTCGAAAAATCAAATACACCACGTGCAGCACTTTCTCGAATCAGATATTGTCAGTCATTAATGCGTCACCTTTTCTCGAATCCAGATATTCCGTCCAGTCATTAATGCAGAATTTCAGTAAGGTTCGTCTCCACTGATTTCCCAGAGGACAAACCCATGTTGGTTCGGTGGAATAAGTGAATTTTCTTCCAGATGACTCATTATGTGCTTCTTCAGTCCTTTCTCAAATATTCTACAAAGCTGTGATGTCAATGCTTACAGCTCCAGCTGTCACTATTCCATTTCCTGCGAGAGCAGAAACATCGCGCCTGAACTGTCTTTCGATGCCGAGAGTGACTTTAAATCCTCTTTAACCACATCCGTCCAGAACTTTCGCCTACGCCCAGGTGGCCGTTTCCAGACAGGATTTGGAAGCATTTTTAAAGCGTGTTGTACGAGACGATCGGCGTTCAGCCTGTAATATATGCCCAGGCAGTCGAAGTCGACTTTCCATTGCTGCTTGAGATGGCGTTCACAGGAGATGCTTGGCACCTCCCTCGTGTCAAGCGTTGATGTACTGCGTCGATTTTCCTTGTAAAGGTCTTCGTTATAGCATACACGCGGCAGAAATATCCAAGCAAACGCCTAAAGCTTCCTCTCCGTGCAATCCCAACCTTTCCATCTGCGTTTTCCGGTGCTGCCCACGTCTCCGATCCGTACATCATGATAAGGCGAATGGCGGATAGGTAGACGCGCAACTTGACTTCCTTCGCGATGGTGGTAGACCACAAACGCTTGGTTAGAGAATTGAATGCAGACGTAGCTTTCGCACATCGTTGTCGAATATCCGCTGCACAACTACCATCGTTCTTCAGCAAACAGCCCAAATAACAGAAATCGTCCGCAGTTCGATACGTTGTCCCGTCCACACAAACTCCAGTTGAAGGCCTCTGAGAGACCCACATCTGCTTGCATTTGTCGGGATCGAAGACGAAGTCCATAAACTGCGGCATACTTCGAAACAGGAGGTTCACAATCCTTTGCAGTTTTGCGTTGTTTTCAGCGAATAACACAATGTCGTCGGCGTACTCCAGGTCGACAAGGGGGCGTCCTGATGGTGTTAGGATCACATCCGCAGGAAGCTATTCTGCAACTCTACGCATGATGTCATCAACGGCGAGATTGAAAGAAAAGATCCTGCAACGGCTCGCGCGCCTTACTCCTGTTTTCACCTCGAAGCTGACGTAAACCCGACAGGTGTACGGGTGAACTGCTGCTGTTGTTCCTTTGTTCATGTCCTCGATTAACCGAACATACTTTTCCGGGACTCCATCTGCTCGCAGAGCATTGAGCAATCGATCACGATGAGGAGGAGTCAGAACGCGGCTTCACAAAGTCAAAAGCAAGCTGTAATGGCTTCCGAAAGCCGCTGCACGATTCGAATTACTCTTCTACTCGACGAACGCCTTGGTCGATGGTCGATCTTCCGGAGTCGAAAACCGGCTTGCTCATCTCTGGTCGTTCCTTCACGATGTTTGATAAGTCGCTCGAGAATGATACGTTCTACAACCTTGTACATGACACGAAGTAGAGAGATTCCTCTGTAGTTCTTAGGATCCGTGACGGATAGCTTCTTGTGAAAGAGGTACGATGATCGCATGTCTCCACGAATCAGGTATCCTTTCGCTCATCCATATGGCACGGATGGTGTTTGGTCATTTCACGAATCCCAAGACGGAGGAAGAGCTTTCAGCATTTCAGCAGCCCAGTGATGTTGTCATCTCACCTGCCTTTCCATTCTTCATTTTCCGGACACAATCCAAAACTTCCAGACTCAGTCGGCGGTTTCCTCACTGACATCGTAATGTGCTCTCTGAACATGCAGGGGGCTCAGGTACTGATGGCGCTTCAGACGTTCCAGTAGTGAACTGCGATAATCCTTCCATATTGGCAGCGTCGCATCACCAGCTGCAACTCCATTGGTAGTGTTCAGAGACAGGAGAACATCTCTTCATCTTCCCTTCTACTGTCACCAGCAGCGTGTAGGCTTTCCTCAGATTCTTCTCTTCCCAAGCCTTCTCGAACTCCTTAGCTCTACACGTCCACTCTCGTTCGCGGTCACTTCCGAAGCTGCCGACGCAACTTCCTCCTCAGACGCTTCTCCTCCCACGAAGTTTCCTGCAGTTCCGGAGAGCACATACTCTGTTGTAGGTAGATGTTGTTTCTTCTGGGACGTAGCAGCGAACTTCTTCTTAGGCTGTTGCAGCCGCAGCAGGAGTGCACTCTTTCGAAGCGTCCTGGGGATGCATTAAACAAAAGAATCCGCGTCGCAAAGTTTCTTCTTAGTCCATGCACTCCGATGTGAATAGAAGCAGCGTTGTCAGGAAATTCCTTCTGCACTCTTCATCTCTGAGACTTGTACATGTCAGTCCTCTGGAGAGGCTGAACCCCTCGCTTCCTCTTGTGAATCCTCACCCAGTGAAGTTCAGCAGAACAGGACAGTGATCCGAATCGAATGCGACATCCCACACAGCTCTAGATCTTCGAATGTCCGATGCTGGAATATTCCTCGTCAGGACATAGTCAGGCGCTGTAGTTTCAAATTGTCATCTTCCGCTTCCGCTGCTCTTCTGGAGATAGCCGGGTTGGTCCCTGCCACGTAAGCTGATGGCGGCGATGATTCCTCTTGAATGTCGATGCAATAATCGAACCACTGCGTTCTGCAAAAGTCGGCAAGGCGGTAGCCATTGTCCGATGTTTGCTCCCACTGGGTAGAACCATTTACCGAAGTACTTCCGGATTCCTGATCAAGTCCATCTTCGCATTTTGCACGTCAATCCCCACGACAACAGCATGTTGACAAGGTATCCTGGCCAGCAACGTATTGGAGTTCCTCATGAACGCATCCTTCGAATTGTCTTCGGCGGCTCGAGTGGGCGCATGAGCACTCACTATCCACAGATTGAATCCTCTGTGATCCCGCAGTCGTGCGAATGCATTCCGACACGACGCGTTGAGCCGAACTCCATGACCATACCATTAAAATCCTTCGCCACAGCTATTGCACAGCCTCCCACTCTCCTATCGTCAGCGCGTTACCGCAGTAGATGGGTGTACTCTCCGACGCTGATGACGGGTCTATCAACAGAGGCGGGTTTCCTGCAAAAGCAGCAAACGGTGCGCTGGAAATGGCTCAGAAGTCTGGATAAGCGCAGTTTTTGGATATCACTCGACGGCGATCGACAGTTCAGGGTGGCGAAATTGTGGCTTGTGGCCAAAGACTCCATGACTCCTAGGTACGGATCCTAAGGTGTTATGGACCAGAAGAGGACATAGTGTGCCGGACAGCGACACCTTTATGCAATGTGCAGGATACTTTCGCGATATAGTTGTGCACGCTATATCGCTCGAACGTTCCACTGTGTACACTCAAACGTCTGCTGGGTTCAGTAGAAACCCAGGGGCACCAACGAGCAGGTACCAACAGGTAACTTAATATATATATATATATATATATATATATATATATATATATATATATATATATATATATATATATATATATATATATATATATATATATATATATATATATATATATATATATATATATATATATATATATATATATATATATATATATATATATATATATATATATATAGCTACTGTTTTGCTGTACCCATAATTCCTATATCTCGACTTGTATTCACTGGTTGCTACTACTATCTGGGCGTGTATATATGGTCTGATATATGGTCTGCTCCCTTCGCTCTCGTCGAACTGTGGTTCCTTTTTGCTGACGATTGCGCGACTCGACATTATGCTGCGTTTCCCCCCGGCGGCAGGGGCCCAATATCGTCTTCTTCTCATCGTGCCGCCGTAAAAGGTTTACCTATTCCGACGGTTCCGTTTCGATCGATTGTGTGTTTCTTACGTCTTCTGGAGCGTATTTCCGGTTCGAATGTTGGTATGGAGCTTCGGGAAGGATGGCTTATCTTCGTCGGTCGCGCGCGGCCGCAACGCGGCGTTAGCATCGTAGCGCGCCTGCTAGCCCCCTCGCACTCCACCTTTCTTCATTTCACATATTTCTCAACAAATACTTGGCTTACACGCCTTCACCTTCAGCTATACAATGCACAGGAGCATACTAAGATTATTTAGTGTCAATAGAATAAGAATAAACTTGACAACTCGTAGGATAAACGGAAACAGAGAGAAAAGTACGAGATACGCAGGACACGAGCACGGAGCAGCACTACGCCACAACAACAATTCTTCTTCTTCTTCTTTGCAGCCGCAGAAGGGTTTTTGTCATAGGTTCAAGAAACGGGCGACCGAAGTTGGATTCAACCACAAATCTATTGTCGTCAGTGAGGTGGGCCTCTTCGGACAGTCGAACAGATGAGCTGTAGTGTGGCCAGGGTTACCACAATCCGGACACTCGTCAGGCTTACTGCTGTCGATCCTATGCAAGTATGACATCAGCATAGGTGAATGCCCGCAGCGCAACGAGGCGAGGGAACATCTAGCTCGCCTACCGAGTTCCATCTCGGTGTTGCTGACTTCAGGTGGTGCGATCCCCAATATGGGGTTGACAGTCACCCTACTCAAATGATCCCTGACGAAAGGGGTGTGCTCCGTACGTAAAAGACGAAGACGATCTAATTGGGAGTCCGTCCATCTTTGTATATTGACTTTCTCGGGAGCATCCGCAAAAGGCCTTCTCATATCTCTCTCTCACAGGATTCATAATCCTTCTTAATGGGTGATCAGGCTGCTTGACGATATTAATAACCAGTTGCTGCGCTTGGAGTTGACAGTGCTCCTTAACAGGCAGAACATGGGCTTCAGCATGAAGATGCTCCACTGGAGTGCTCTTTGCACACCCAGTGGCAATCCGAAGAGCAGCATTTTGAACTCGCTGCATCTTTGTCCACGATGAATCCGATACTATGTGTTGCGATACCGGTGCTGCATACTCCAACTCCGGCTGCAAGATTGCCTTGTACGTGGTCAGGATCGTCTCCTTACTGCTTCCCCACGACGTACCTCCCAGAGCTCGTAAAACGTTGAGCTTAGCTCTCACTGTAGCCTGTTTCTGCTCAGTGTTTTTATGGAACCTCAGCGAAGGATCCAATACTAGACCAAGCAGCTTCGGGAAACGTGCGGCAGGCAGACGAGCGTCTTCCCAGTTCACAACGGGGTGAGCACAGTGTTCCTTGGGGTCAGTGGAGAAAACAGATACAGATGCGGCAGAGACAGTGAGCATCATTTCATCGAGAAAGCTCTTCAAGACGACGAGGTAGCTATTGATCTTGCGTGCAGCTACATTAATGTCTCTGTCCCGGCACAAGATGGTGATGTCATCCGCGTACGCAACGATTTTAATGTCACTTGGGGGGATGGGCAAATCTTCAAGGTAAAGACTGAACAGAGCAGGCGATATGACTCCTCCTTGAGGGACACCGGCAGCGATCGGGACGCTATTAGAGACATGTCCCTGGAACAGCACTTTTGCTCGGCGCCCTTTGGTGAGTGCGGTTATCCATCGTTTTTGCCAAGGCGGTATGGAGGATCTCAAAAGCTTCTCAGACAGTATGCCCAAGTTGACAGAATCAAATGCTTTCGTGAGGTCCAGGGCTACACCAACAGTGCGTTGAGGTTTATAGGCGTTGAAGCCATCCAAGACATAGCTCACAATCTCCAGCAGCGCCGTGGTGGTAGAATGTAATTTGCGGAATCCATGTTGGTGCTGCTGTTTGTTATTATGCTCGGCAAGCTCCTTCACGACCAGTTTCTCAGCGACCTTGACAATTGGTGATAAAAGACTTATGGGCCTGTATCCCTTCGCTGTGGATGGCGATTTACCAGGCTTGGGCAACGGAATGACGCTTGCCATTTTCCAGTCTTGGGGTAAGATGCACGTGCGAAATGAAGTGTTAATGACGTCAGCCAAGATTGGCATAATCTCACTCGCCAGTTTCTTCAATACCGCTGGACTAACGCCATCCGGTCCTATAGCCTTCGAGTTGCGCATCTCTTTTACCACCTTTTCAATCTGCGCAGGCGTCACTGTTTCTGCTTCGTTCATGAGTGGCAATTTACAGAGCTCTCTAACAGTCACTCGATTCTGTTTCCCTCTCTTAGCCTGAGTTATGAAAAAACTCTTTCCGAGAGCAGTTGCAGCCTCCTTTCCCGATTTGAAAACTCCATTCTCGAACTCGATCGTGGAATAGTTGGTGGAGGTGCTCTTGCCCGAGATCTTTTTTAGAACTTTCCAAGTTGACGCTCCATCACTCTTGAAATTCATCTTCTCCGTGAATTCCTCCCAACACTCCTTCTTGTGCTTGTCCAGATCTCGCTTAATCTCGCTGTCCAGCTCAGCAATGGTCGGATCCAGGTGATCTGCGACTCTCTTTGCATCCCTTGTCCTTATCTTCTCCAAGATTTCCCTGGTGACATTGGGAAAGAAGGTCTTAACTCGGCCCTCCGGAATGGCTGCTTTCATGGCCTTGCGAATCGCGTCGGTCGAGTGACGTTCCTTCTGGTGCACGTTTCCATTCCATGGGTAGTCATCCACATGGCGAAGTGCCACCTCCCTGAACAAGCGCCAGTCTGCAAGGCAAAGATTTAGATAAGACCTTTGACGGATACCTGAATAAGGAGCAAGAGAATTAGAGAGATCGACATGGACAAAGACGGGGATATGATCACTGGACAGAGTAGTAGCGGTCGACCAAGAGCAGGCGCTGGAGAGATTAGAAGACACAAGAGAGACGTCTGGACTAGAGGATCGGCCGTTGGCCGGGAGACGAGTCGGCTGATCATCGTTGAGAATGACCAGATCGCACTCCTCCGCCCATTCTTCGACGTCTTCTCCTCTAGCGTCAGTGTCAAGCGACGAGCAGAATGTATGAGCATTGAAATCGCCTGCGAAGACAACAGAGTGTGAAAGTGAGTAGTCGTACAACTGCTTGAGTGAGGGAGTAGGGTTGTAAGATTGGGGACAGGACGTGGTAGGAGGGATATAGATATTAAAAAGAGATAGGTGTTTTGAGAGGGAGATGGATAGGTAGGTACTCAAGAGTACCGTCCGATGGGGTGTTTGGTATGATATGAGAAGGTATATTAGATAATACGAAAGTGGAAACTCCTCCGAAGTGAGCTGACCTCGGAGCATGATAAGCGGTGTAGCCAGGAATGTTAGGTAAACGAGCGTTAGCGGAAGGAGACAGCTTGGTTTCCTGAACCATAATGATATCAGGATGATGAGTACGTGCGAAAAGAAAGAGTTCAGACAGCTTGGCTCGAAGGCCGTTGAGGTTGATATGTACAATAGAGAGGGGGCGGTTGGTGAATGAGGAATCAGAGTTGCTGGGGGCAGAGCACAGAACACAACGGAAGGAAGAGTCGTGATGCCTCGCAGAACTGAGACCCGAACAGAAGAGATGCACCCACCTTTGGCATCCGAAGCACTGGACGCTTGTTATCCTCCATGTGACATCCTTGCCGCACGTGGCGCATGGGTACTTCTGAGCGGGTCCTGGATTCCTCTCGACGCCGGCCATTTGTAGTAGAATCTTTAGGAGAGCTGCGACCAGCCAGCACCTCTCCCATGACGAAAACCCTCTTCGCGGAGGGGTTGACGTCGGTCTGCACGGAGGTGGTCTTCTTTCCTCCACACTGCCACGGCACGAACGTACGACATCTCGGCAGCACAACAACAATTAATTAACGATTATAAGACGCAGTAAGATCAGGTCTAGAACGGGGCTGTTGAGGCCCCTGATAACTACTGTTCGTGCAGATGGCTTTTTCAAGTCGCTCTCAATACGCGAATTACCGTTGTGAAATGGCGCCTTCTAACAGGACTAGGAATTTTGGCCTTCTTCACCTTCTTGGAGATTGAAAACATCTTTAAGGGGGTAAATAAGGCCAAAATGCCGGAGGAAGACTTGATCCAATGCGAATCTGCGACCGCTTCTGTTTCTCGAAGCGAAGGATGATAAACGCCCTTATATGTAGGGCATGGGCACATATGACATGTTGCGCTAAAGTTGGCATTAATTGTACTACATGTAAGGAAGGAATTTGGAGACTTAAAGAAATCGATAGCGATTGAGCCAGCAGTAAAATATGGCATTTCCTTCGTTGATCCCCTCATTTCCCAAATTGTTACCCTAATACTGAATTTCTATGAGCTGAGATTCCTAGAACAGATGACCCCTTACATGCAATTTCGATTACCCTTATATTTCGTTCCATACTTCGTTGTATTAGTCAGCAGCTTTCCATCACATATATTCTTTCCAATTAACATAGTTCTACATCTATCGGTAAAAGAAGCATGTATTCGAGAAGTCACTTGGCATGTGCAGGTATAACGATGGGGCGTTTCTAATCATATTAGTTGATGAAGACACTAGCATCACTCCATACAACTAGATTTAATAAAAATTATGTTGGCACTTGTTTTTTGTTTCATTTATTTCTGGTCGAAAGTGTAAATTGTCAGGTAACCTATTATCACTGCATTCTTTAACATTCAACACCTATGATAAATGACAAGAAAAAGCTCGAATGTTGAGCGAAAAGTACAGTCGCCTACTCGGTTTAGCACGAGAGAAAGATCTATATTTGAAGAAGTAGCATTATCGAAACTGCCGTGCAAAGCTTACGAAGAATCCGCATAATGGGGCTGCCAAACTTTTATTGAGGGAAAAGTAGACGAAAATACGTTTTCAGAGAATCATTACGTTTGTCGGGGGTCTCAACAACCCCGATGAAGAGTGCGAGAGGGGACAGCAGGCGCGCTACGATGTTAACGCCGCGTCCCAGCCGCGCGCAACCAGCGAAGATGAGCCATCCTTCCCGAAGCTCCATACCTACATTCTTCCGGTTCATCATGGCGGTGTCTCCTTCGTTCGATATTGATGGTGTTTCGAATTTGATCGATCGTGTCGTGGAGGATTCCTCGCTGCCTGTTCATCTCAAAGATCTGCTGGTGTATTTGTGCAGTACTAAAGAACAATTAGACAGTATTTTGGAGAGAAATCGAGTGCTTGAGGAGAAGGTTAACAAACTAGAGCTCGAAAATGCTAGCTTGAAAGGTCAGTGTACTCAGTCCAGTTCTTTTGGGAAGTCCTCGAAACCCAGAGATCAGCTGAGCGGCGATCGCACACATTGTGGGTCGTTGGTCGCAAAGTCGTCCTCTGACGGTTCTGAAGGCTTTCATGAATCTGAACGCCGTCGATCTATTGTTCTTCGTGGTCTTCCTGAGAAGAAACGTTGGTCTGTTTCCGATCGTGTACGTTATGACTTTTTAACTGTTTGCAACATTCTGCATTTTCTGAACATTGAGTGCAATCCAGTAGCCGTGTATAGGTTAAGGAAGCCTGAGCCGTGGAAAACACACCTTCTCAAAATCGTTCTTCCTGCCTCAGTTTTCCAAAAAATGGCGATTCAGCGGGCTCCTAAACTTCGCTTCTTTTACGGCGGGAAGCTTTCTCTGAGAGTCTCTCCCGCTAGAGGAATTGAAGCTCCTCTAGCGGGAGAGACTCTCTCGAGGTGGTGGGACTAAAATACCTTCTGGTGTGGATAATCTACAACCTGGTAAAGGAGCTTGTGACAATCGTTTCTCTGCGGGGAGACATGGGTCGCCAGCCAGCCTTTCTCAGAGTGCGCATCCCAGCGAAGGTTTCAATCAGTCTCAGAGTTCTTTAACTGAATGCGGCTCTTCTTCCTTTAAAAAATTTTTCCATTTTCTATAGTTATGTCAGATCCATTTCGAAGAATGGGAGCCATATTGATTCAGTTTTGGGAAACTTGTACGATTTATACGTATTTTCTGAGACTTGGTTGAATTCTTCTCAAGTTTTGTCTACTTTGCTTTGTTGTTTGTGCAGTGACTTCCAGGCGATACGTTGTGACCGAGTTCGAAAACAGGATGGGGGTGTAATTATTCTAATCAGAAACAGTTTTGGATATAGGTAAGTTTTTTTCTGAGTCAGTTCCCGATGCTTATGAATTACTGGCGGTGGATATCGTGTTCAACTGTTCTACGGTGCGGCTAATTGCAGTTTATAGAGCTCCTGATTGCCTAGCAGATACTAATGACAGGCTTTCCAATGCCATTAGTGATTTAATCATTTGTGAACACGCATCCGTGATTGTTGGTGATTTTAGTTACCCCGAAATCACTTGGGATAACTCTCTTGATAGTACATCTTCCTCATCTCTTGACACTTCATCTTCTCTCGCACGAACATTCATAAATATGGTGGAAAGTCATGGTTTGCGGCAGTTTGTTAATGTGCCCACAAGGGGAAACAGTATTCTTGATCTGATTTTGTCAAATGATCCCTCGCTTGCGAACAATGTTTCTTCTATGCCACCTGTGGGATCCATTGATCATTCGAGCCTCAGTTTCTCTATGTCGGTTTCCTACTCTGAGCCTGGGTCAACGTTCTGAAGACATTTTGGGGGTTGTGATTTTACTGCTATCTGTGAATATTTATGGTCAGTGGATTGGAGGAACTCCTTTGATACAGTTGATTCTATTCATGAAAAATATGAAATGTTTTTGACTGTTTTACAACATGCTATAGATTCTTTTGTGCCGTGGAAACGTGTTCTGGCTACGAAGTCAGTCCTTCCCTCGTATCTACAGAACATGGTCGATCATAGGAGTTGTTTGTTTAGGCTAGCTAGTAGTTCGAGAAGTGAGGAGGACTGGATAAAAATCCGGGGATTTTCACGACAATTTGACCTCCGCTTACAAAAGTACAATAGGAATTTGGAGACCAAAATAGTTAACAGGAATAACACAAAAGAGTTTTTTAAGTATGTAAAGAAAAAGCTATCGACTTCATGTAGGATCCCTGGGTTGAACAAAGGTGACACTGTGGCAGTTTCGGACAAAGATAAGGCTGATTTGTTGGCGGATAAATTTGCTGAGGTCTACACTGAAAAGGACGATTATTTTCCCGTTTATGATCCGTCCGTGGACCATGGAATGAGCATTTTTCCTTGGTTTGATGAGGTCTCCTTGTATGAGTTTTTGACTAACATTCCATCCTCTTTTTCTGTGACGCCAGATTTTGTGCCCGGTGTTTTCCTCAAGAATATTGCTCACGTTATAGCTAGTCCGCTAGCCTACCTTTTCAATCAGTCGATGTGCTGCTCGGAAGTACCGTTAAGATGGAAACATTCTTTTGTCACACCGTTGCTGAAAAAACGGCCTGCCAGCTGTGTTGATAACTATAGGCCGGTCAGTATCACATCACAACCGTGTAGATTATTTGAAAAGGGGCTCAAGAAATTCATGATGGAATATCTTGAGAAAAATTCAATCATACCCGTAAATCAACACGGATTTGTTCCAGGTAAATCGGTGGAAACTAATTTGCTGGAATGCATTAACGACTGGACTGATTATTTGGACTCAAAAAAGTGTTGTGATGTGCTGTACTTTGATTTTTCTAAGGCTTTCGATCGTGTGGACCATTTCAAATTGCTTTATAAATTGTCCAAACTGAAATTCCATCCAGAAGTTATCAAATGGCTTGAAAATTTTCTTTCCGGTAGAAGTTTCCAAGTAAAGATAAATTCAACGTTTTCATCTATAAGGCCTGTCAAGAGTGGGGTACCCCAACGAGGGGTATTGTCACCAATTTTGTTCGCTATTTACACCTCGGAACTCCCAGGTCTCCTGGAGCGCTGCGGTGTTGAGTGCAAACAGTTTGCTGATGACATTAAGATTTATAAGAAGGTTGAAAGCGAAGAAGATCAGAGTATGGTGGCTTGTGCATTGGAGAGCATTCTTGATTGGTCTCATGAGTGGAAACTACCGTTGGCTTCTGAAAAGACAGTGTTCTTGAGGCTGGGCATGTCGGATTTGCCATGTACATACAATTTGGATGGTCATGTGCTGAATTCCGTATCCTCTGTCAAAGACCTGGGTTTTCATTACAACAGCAAACTTGACTTCTCTGAACATTACCAATACTTGTGCAGAAAAGCTTCTTCTAAGACTTTCCTCATTTTCAAGGCGTTGGCCATTCGAGACAGAAAAGTGTTGTTGAGAGCATTCAAAACCTACGTCAGACCAATTTTGGAAAGTGGAACGACAGTTTTTTCACCGCATAAAAGAAAAGATATTTTGCAACTTGAGAAAATCCAACACAATTTTACACGCAAAATATATGTAAGATCTCAAATCCAGGCCTATGAAAGAATACCATGTGCGGAAGCAAGGAATAGAGAGTTGAAAATTCATTCTCTGGAATCTCGCCGACGCCTGAATGATGTTTGCATGGTGTTTAAGTTACTAGCTGGCATTGCGAAAATCAACCTTTCTAGATTCTATAGGCTGAACCGCTCGAGGACCAGGGGGAGCAAGCTTACGATTTCATATGCAGCTCCGAAAGGCAATATTAGAGCCTGTACCTTTACTTGTAGAGCCGGATCAACTTTTGTCTCTCTTAACCTAGATATTACAACGGTACCAGTACCTTCTGCTTTGTGGAGTTTCAAACGCATTGCAGGGAAGAAGCTATTGTGTTTCTAAGTCCACATGGAGAAAAAACAGTATTGGTCCTTTTTTATCCAGTTCATGTTCTGTGTAGTTACTTGTATTGTAGTACTTGTAATATCGATGTTTCTTACAACCCAGCAGACGTTTGAGTGTACACAAGGAACGTTCGAGCGATATAGCGTGCACAACTATATCGCGAAAGTATCCCATACATTGCATAAAGGTGTCGCCGTCCGGCACACTAAGGCCTCTGGTCCATAACACCTTGGGATCCGTACCTAAGGAGTCATGGAGTCTTTGGCCACAAGCCACAATTTCGCCACGCTGAACTGTAGATCGCTGTCGAGTGATATCCAAAAAACTGCGCTATCCAGACTTCTGAGCTATTTCCATGCACCGTTTGCTGCTTTGCAGGAAACCCGCCTCAGAGATAGACCCGTCATCAGCGTCGGAGAGTTTACCATCTACTGCGGTAACGCTGACGATAGGAGAGTGGGAGGCTGTGCAATAGCTGTAAGGAAGGATTTCAATGGTATGGTCAAGGAGTTTGGCTCAACGTCGTGCCGGAATGCATTCGTACGACTGCGGGATCACAGAGGATTCAATCTGTGGATAGTGAGTGCTCATGCGCCCACTGAAACCGCCGAAGACAATTCGAAGGTTGCGTTTTATGAGGAACTCAATACGTTGCTGGCCAGGATACCTTGTCAACGTGCTGTTGTCGTGGGGATTGACGCAAATGCGAAGATGGGACTTGATCAGGAATCCGAAGTACTCGGTAAATGGTTCTACCCAGTGGAGCAAACATCGGACAATGGCTACCGCCTTGTCGACTTTTGTGAACGCAGTGGTCTGATCATTGCATAGGCATTCAAGAGGAATCATCGCCGCCATCAGCTTACGTGGCAGGGACCAACCCAGCTATCTCCAGAAGAGCAGCGGAAGCGGAAGATGACAACTTTGAAACTACAGCTTGACTATGTCCTGACGAGGAATATTCCATTATCGGACATTCGAAGATCTAGAGCTGTGTGGGATGTCGCATTCGATTCGGATCACCGTCCTGTTCTGTTGAACTTCACTGCGAGGATTCATAAGAGGAAGCGAGGGGCTCAGCCTCTCCAGAGGATTGACATGACAAGTCTCAGAGATGAAGAGTGCAGAAGGAATTTTCGACGACGCATTTCTATTCACATCGGAGTACGGACTAAGAAGAAACTTTGCGTCGCGGATTCTTTTGTCAAGTGCATCCAGGACGCTTCGAAAGATGCACTCCCGGTTGTACAGCCTAAGAAGAAGTTCGCCTACGTCTCAGAAGAAACAACATCTACCTACAACAGAGTATGTGCTCTCCGAACTGCGGGAAACTTCGTGGAGGAGAACCTTCTGAGGAGGAAGTTGCGTCGGCAGCTTCAAAGTGACCGCGAACGAGAGTGGACGTGTAGAGCTAAGGAGTTCGAGAAGGCTTGGGAGGAGAAGAATCCGAAGAAAGCCAACACGTTGCTGCGACAGTATAGCGGGAAGATGAAGAGATGTTCTCCTGTCTTGAACACTACCAATGGAGTTGCAGTTGGTGATGCGAGGCTGCCAATATGGAAGGATTACTTCAGTTCACTACTGAATCGTCCAGCGCCATCAGTACCTGAGCTCCCGCATGTTCAAAGAGCACATTACGATGTCAGTGAGGAACCGCCGACTGAGTCTGAAGTTTTGGATTGTGTCCGGAAAATGAAGAATGGAAAGGCAGGTGGAGATGACAACATCACTGCTGAAATGCTGAAAGCTCTTCCTCCGTCTGGGATTCGTGAAATGACCAACACCATCCGTAACATATGGATGAGCGAAAGGATACCCGATTCGTGGAGACATGCGATCATCGTACCTCTTCACAAGAAGCTATCCGTCACGGATCCTAAGAACTACAGAGGAATCTCTCTACTTCGTGTCATGTACAAGGTTTTAGAACGAATCATTCTCGAGCGACTTATCAAACATCGTGAAGGAACGACCAGAGATGAGCAAGCCGGTTTTCGACCTGGAGGATCGACCATCGACCAAGTATTCGTCGTGAGAAGAGTAATTGAATCGTGGCAGCGGTATTCGAAGCCATTACAGCTCGCTTTTTTGGACTTTGAAGCCGCGTTCGACTCTCCTCATCGTGATCGATTGCTCAATGCTCTGCGAGCAGATGGAGTCCCGGAAAAGTATGTTTGGTTAATCGAGGACATGAACAAAGGAAAAACGGCAAGGAGCCGTTGCAGGGCCTTTTCTTTTCAACTTCGCCGTTGATGACATCATGAGTAGAGTTGCAGAACAGTTTCCTGCGGATGTGATCCTAACACCATCAGGACGCTCCCTTGTCGACCTGGAGTACGCCGACGACATTGTGTTATTCGCTGAAAACAACGCAAAACTGCAAAGGATTGTGAACCTCGTTTCGAAGTATGTCGCAGCCTATGGACTTCGTCTTCGTCCTGACAAATGCAAGCAGATGTGGGTCTCTCAGAGGCCTTCAACGGGAGTTTGTGTGGACGGACAACGTATCGAACTGGTGGACGATTTCTGTTATTTGGGCTGTTTGCTGAAGAACGACGGTAGCTATGCAGCGGATATTCGACAACGATGTGCGAAAGCTACGTCTGCATTTAATTCTATAACCAAGTGTTTGTGGTCTACCACCATCGCGAAGGAAGTCAAGTTGCGCGTCTACCTATCCGCTATTCGCCCTATCATGATGTACGGATCGGAGACGTGGGCAGCACCGAAGACGCAGATGGAAAGGTTGGATTGCACGGAGAGGAAGGGTTTTTAGGCGTTTGCTTGGGTATTTCTGGCCGCGTGTATGCCATAACGAAGAACTTTACAAGGAAATCGAGGCAGTAAATCAACGCTTGACACGAGGGAGGTGCCAGCATCTCCTAAAGCCATCTCAAGCAGCAATGGAAAGTCGACTTCGACTGCTCGGGCATATACTAAGAAGAACGCCGGATCGTCTCGTACAACACGCTCTAAGAATGCTTCCAAATCCTGTCTGGAAACGGCCACCTGGGCGTAGGCGAAAGTTCTGGACGGATGTGGTTAAAGAGGATTTAAAGTCACTCGGCATCGAAAGACAGTTCAGGCGCGATGTTTCGTTTCGCAGGAAATGGAATAGTGACAGCTGGATGGAATGTGTTCAAATTGTGGCTGAAGACCGTGAAAAATGGACACGGCTGACTACTAGGACGGCACACCTCGGGGAAGATAAGGAATGAGCGCGTCAGGCGAAAGCCAAACGATTAAAGTAAAAAAAATATATATATATATATATATATATATATATATATATATATATATATATATATATATATATATATATATATATATATATATATATATATATATATATATATATATATATATATATATATATATATATATATATATCCTTACATATTATAAGCGGCGTGGTGTAGCCCTTCCTGACTGGCTGGATAGCGACCGCGAAAACGAATGAACCATAGGAAGTTGACAGCATGAAAACGATAAAAAACAAAATAGCGGAACAGAAAAGAAAAGCGCATTGCTGCAATGATCAACCTAAAGAAAAGAATCACAAGCTATCCAGCCAGTCAGGAAGGGCTACTTGCACGATCAGCCAGCTCAAATTTTTCTCGAATGAAATATGCTTTGATGAAGAAGTGATCGTTCGCAGCTGGTGATGAGCGACATCAAGAGGCCTTTAAAGATGACCAGTACCATAGTATGAATAGGTATACATACATATTATAGCGAATAAGTAGCAAATGTTCTTTCATAATTATTGTGAGTAGCTGTAAATTCCTTCCATCTGCATACATTTGATTTGTCTACTCTATACCTGTGGATTTTACTATTTCATATATTGTGAGATATTTACAATAATAATGCTGATGAGCGAATTGTAGTGAACATTTGAAAGCGTTTTCGAGTGGACAATAAAGAATTTATTATATTATAGGCTGTTTTCGCAGCAGCAAATTGAGCTGGAGAATTGAAGTGAAAGCAAAGAAATTCTGCAGTTCATGGTGTCTGCACGGGTGCAGTAGCTATAACACAACTCGATTAATTCATGAAATGCCCCAACTTGAAAAGACTATGTTACTAGCCTACGGCGGCTTCACCATCTTCGGGTCACCCGCGATGGCTACTGGGATGCTCCGCAAATATCGGGTCTCCCGCGCTACCATCGCGTTTCGGATGTCCCGCGGGACCTTAATCGGGACGACGCCTTGGAGCAGATTCGGATGACACCGCAATTGGTCGTCGCGTCGACGCCCTCAATTGCTCTGGCATTCAGAGCGGGGCAGCCGCGCAAAATTTGGGTGCATTCGGTGCATTGACACCTGCGCGCGTCTACCCCCGCCAGGATTTGCGGGCGGCGCTCATTTCGGAGGATCCGCGGGACCAAAAAGCGCGTCCCTTGGCTGGAATCCAATTGAACGCACTCTTCGACTTTGCGGTGACTATTGTATGGTCGATCACTGGTCGAGAGAGCGCCGCGTTGAACACATGTGGCACGCACGCAAGCGAGAGGGTAATGATCCTATCACTACCTCCTCGCTTGCGTGCGTGCCCCATGTGTTCGACGCGGCGATCTCTCGAGCAGTGATCGACGATACTTCTTTTCATTATTACCTTCATTTTCACCACTTCGCTTATTGTTTCCCGTTTTGAGCTCTATGGAGTACCATTTTAGAAATTCCTCTGGTGTGACCCTCCTACATATCTAGATGTACTTAGATACTCTGGTTAGTTATTTTTCGTCGCTCTTTTTATGGAACTGTTAATTCAGCACGAGGATGTGAATTGAGGTTCTCTTCGCTTTAAGTTGAATTGCAAAGTTCAAAGCCGTTGGCAAGCTGTCCACTCTGGGTTGAAGAAAATAGGTGACCCTGTCGATTTTAGCAGCGAAACTGGAGCTGGACATAATCCGATTCAATTTATCTTTCACGTTCTCCAAAGGTCGTTTGTTGACCTTTACCTTGTGCATCGCGTCGCTGTATTACCTGTTAATTATCCTCTGGACCTTTGCCAATGGGAAGGATGGCCATTTGGCATGGGGGAACACTTATCGCGAGACCTGCTCCAGAAGCAAGAGGGTGCAGATACTTGATTTTTAGGAAGGAGCGAGAGGGGCTCGATTGGATCCTACCACAAAGATCAGAAAGTTCGCTGAATAGCTCTACATGTGAGTATAAAGTCCTACTACAGGACTTTCAACCTTCGATACTCGGTTACGAACAGGTATCTGTATTACAGAATCGAGCCAAAAAGCTTTGTTTGAACGTTTGGACCGTGAAGGCGACTAAATCACTCATGTCGAATGCACGGTTAGCTTGTATGAATTTCTTCACTATTACAATCAATGACTGTTTGTTTCTGAGTTTTGAAACTTCGTCATTCTAGGCAAGATTTGCGCTCGTAAACGTACGAGGTGAGAAATAGAGCACTCGGCTGGATCCCTTCAGATGTAAGATCTATTTTGTTCCACGATTTCGTACTCCAAAATATTTATTTTAATTCTAAGGCCTCTTTCAGAGTTCGATCGCTCTGCGACGCGATCGTGGGCACGCGTCGCCGTGGAAATCGCAGATTTTGGAAGTGTGAATGCCCAACCGCGGAAGTTGGCGACCACGCACTTTTACGTACACATTCTAATCGACGCCTGTTTCGTGTTCGCGGTGTCGCGCAATTGGTTAGTCATTTATTATAAAAAGGTGCATTGTGCTTCGCCATTTAACTTTAACTTTATTACACGCCCTTGCAAAGGTGTAGAAACATAGAAAAGGCAGAAAAACAACGAAAACATCGAGGAACTTAAAAAATGACAAGTTTCGAAAGGAAAAAGCGTGAAACGATTGATAGATCCTTTCTTGACAATGAAGGTAATTTTTGACAAGTGTTTTGAATTTAGTGAAGTTGATCGGTATCTGAACAGTATGACTCATTTTCAAGTATTCCATGCCGGCTCCGAAGGTGAAGAAGCTGCGCCACAAAGAGGTGCGCGGCTGACGGAATTTAGGCTTGAACCTTTCTCCCCTAGTATTTGATTGAACCAGTTTGAAAAATGAATGAGCTTTGAGACCCAGTCTTCCAGTTTTAATATTATATACCAAAATTTAATCATTTCTCTTGCGTCTGTAATGTAAAGTATCCAAATTAAGCATGCGATTCCTCACTATGCCACGGGGAATACTCCTATACGTGAAGCCAAGAGACCTTATGAAGACCTTCCTTGTGAAGTTGTTTTGCACTCTTTCTACCAGGTTGTCTAATAATTCTTGTCCGAAAATTTTCAAAATTCTATAATTTTCCTTAGAAGTGTTATAATATCAGGCAAGTGTAAGAACCTTCTAGAAGGTTCTCCAAAGTTCTACGCTAGGGGTATATAAGGCGCAGTCGTCGCGGCTAGCTACCAGTACAAGCTAAAATGGACCAAGGTCGAATTCGTACGTTCGTGTACTACGAGTGGCTGCTGGGCAACGACACGGGCACCGCGGTCGCCAACATCTGCAGAGCGTGCAAGGAGGATGCAGTGTCCCAACGCACAGTCAGCCGCTGGTTCAATCGTTTCGAGAGCGGCGACACGAGCCTTGAGGACAGGGAGCACAGCGGGAGGCCTTCTACGGACACCAAGGGCATGCTGTACTTCGAGCTGCTCCCGCAAGGCTGGACGGTCACCGCCTCCATCTACACCGATCAGCTCGAGAAACTAGCCGCCGCCATCCGAGAAAAGCGTCCCCGACGGGCCTCGGTCCACTTGCTGCACGACAACGCGCGCCCCCACGTGGCGAAGGAGACCCAGCAGAAGTTGGCGACGCTCGGCTGGGAGACGGTTGCCCATCCGCCGTATTCCCCGGACCTCGCCCCCTCCGACTACCACTTGTTCCGCCCGCTGAAGCACCATTTGGCCGGAAGAAAATTCACCAACTACGACAACCTCAAATCCGACATCGCGGACTTCTTCGAGTCGCAGCCCCTGGAGTTCTGGGCGAAGGGCATCGGCGACCTGCCCAATCGATGGGCCACTGTTGTGGATAACTGTGGTGATTATATTGTTGATTAAACTTGTTTTTCAATAAAGTTGAAAAAAATTAAAAATGGTGGTTTTCGGACAAGAATTATTGGACAATATCGATAGTTCAATACTCCAGCACTAGGTTAACATGCTGGAGTATTGAACTATCGATATTGTACCTGGTAGTTTGGCAACGCAGGTTTTTTAAAGAGGAAAGTAGATACAGGTACCATATTCAAGAACAGATCGAACTTAAATTTTATAGGCTCTAACCAAAAGCAATGGATCTTTAGTTTTCAGCGATTTGAACAGGAGGAAAAGTTTCTGTTCAGCTTTCGCAACAATACTATCCAAATGCTTATCAAAATTCTATTTCGAATCGACAAGAAACCCTAAATCTTTTACTAGGTTAACATGCTGGAGTATTGAACTATCGACATTGTACCCGCCTTCCGGATTAGTAGTTCTACCTTAATGATAATAATCATTTTATGATAATAATTGTTTTGTAGTATGATTTTTTTGCCTAGTATTTATTTTGCCCGAATCAACGTGAAAAAAGAGGAATTTGAACGAGGACATATGAAGCGGTCGCCGCGATCGGTCGCGTCGCCGTGCACTGCATGGCGACGCGATCTGGCCATCTCAGTCGCCCAATCGCGCGATTGGGCGACTTTTCCCGCGATCTTGTCTGAAAGGCCGGCGACCAGATCGCGCGACGCGACCAGATCGATACACAGTGTTTTCATTCGGTCGCGTCGCAGAGCGATCGAACTCTGAAAGAGGCCTAATGCTTACCCTCTTTTCAGCGTAGAGCCAAAAGGCCCCGTTTGGGTGATGGTGACGGTGAGACGCATGTCAACGAGGAAGGACTGTAGACACAGATTTGGGAACAGCGACGATTTTCCCCTTGTAATTCATTTGATACATGATTTTTAATTTCCATTTTCATCTCTTGATTGTGCCTTATAAATATTTGCGGTTGTTATTACATTCTACGTGTCAACTTCTCACAGTAATTGCGTCTCAGGCTTTTAATTAATACGTGGTTTGCATTGATTTGCTGAGAAAATCCAATATCGCGGAATGTTTCTTTGAATTCTTCTGGGGTTTTGTGAAAGCTGTCTTTGCTCTTGGAGTTTCTCCGTTGTGTACATGGGCAGTACCTTTGTAGATGACAGTGGATATACATGTATTTGAATGGATATCCTTATACTTAAAGCAGTTATGTCCCGATGTGTGTGTGTGTGTGTGTGTGTGTGTGTGTGTGTGTGTGTGTGTGTGTGTGTGTGTGTGTGTGTGTGTGTGTGTGTGTATGTGTGTGCATGTGTCCCGGATATCTTAGGAATGGCCGATCAAAACTTGTATGAAATGGTACCAACATATAGGTGGGTGCGACATTTATCGATTACCAAAAAATCAGTCCGAATCACATCTTACGTGCCTCGGGGCAACCGAGTTTGTCCGTGGAGCGCACTTTTCGCCGTGGGTCATGATAACTTCTGCGAGTCGTCTAGCGATGCAAGAACTCATAAAAGGTGTGCAGGACCCCAGTGAGGGTGTGCAAGACGTCATAGTAAATGTGCAGGACCCTAATCGGAGTGTGCAGGACGTCATAGAAAGTGTGCAGGACCCTAATCCAGGAATGTGCAGGACGTCACAGAAAGTGCGCAGGTCCTAAGTAGGAATGTGCAGGACCCCAACGGGAGTGTGCAGCACGTCATAGAAAGTGTGCAGGACCTCAGTGGGAGTATGCAGGGTGTCATAGAAACAGTGCAGGATCCTAATCGGAGTGTGCCGGAGGTCATAGAAAGTGTGCAGGTCCTAAGTAGGAATGTGCAGGACCCCAGCGGAAGTGTGCAGGACGTCATAGAAGGTGTGAAGGACCTCAGTGGGGAGTGTGCAGGGCGTCATAGAAAGTGTGCAGGACCCTAATCCGGAGTGTGCAGGACGTCATAGAAAGTGTGCAGGACCCTAATCGGAGGTGTCAGGACGTCATAGAAAGTGTGCAGGAAGTCATAGAAAGTGCGCAGGTCCTAAGTAGGAATGTACAGGACCCCAGTGGGAGTGTGCAGGACCCTATTCCGGAGTGTGCAGGACGTCATAGAAAGTGTGCAGGACTCCTAATCCCGGAGTGTGCAGGACGTCACAGAAAGTGCGCAGGTCCTAAGTAGGAATGTGCAGGACCCCAACGGGAGTGTGCAGCACGTCATAGAAAGTGTGCAGGACCCCAACGGAAGTGTGCAGGGCGTCATAGAAAGTGTGCAGGACCCTAATCGGAGTGTGCAGGACGTCATAGAAAGTGTGCAGGACCCTAATCGGAGTGTGCAGGACGTCATAGAAAGTGTGCAGGACCCTAATCGGAGTGTGCAGGACGTCATAGAAAGTGCGCAGGTCCTAAGTAGGAATGTGCAGGACCCCAGCGGAAGTGTGCAGGACGTCATGGAAAGTGTGCAGGACCTCAGTGTGAGTGTGCAGGGCGTCATAGAAACAGTGCAGGATCCTAATCGGAGTGTGCAGGACGTCATAGAAAGTGCGCAGGTCCCAAGTAGGAATGTACAGGACCCCAGTGGGAGTGTGCAGGGCGTCATAGAAAGTGTGCAGGACCCTATTCGGAGTGTGCAGGACGTCATAGAAAGTGTGCAGGACCCTAATCGGAGTGTGCAGGACGTCACAGAAAGTGCGCAGGTCCTAAGTAGGAATGTGCAGGACCCCAACGGGAGTGTGCAGCACGTCATAGAAAGTGTGCAGGACCTCAGTGGGAGTATGCAGGGTGTCATAGAAACAGTGCAGGATCCTAATCGGAGTGTGCCGGAGGTCATAGAAAGTGCGCAGGTCCTAAGTAGGAATGTGCAGGACCCCAGCGGAAGTGTGCAGGACGTCATAGAAGGTGTGAAGGACCTCAGTGGGAGTGTGCAGGGCGTCATAGAAAGTGTGCAGGACCCTAATCGGAGTGTGCAGGACGTCATAGAAAGTGTGCAGGACCCTAATCGGAGTGTGCAGGACGTCATAGAAAGTGTGCAGGAAGTCATAGAAAGTGCGCAGGTCCTGGTAGGAATGTACAGGACCCCAGTGGGGTGTGCAGGACCCTATTCGGAGTGTGCAGGACGTCATAGAAAGTGTGCAGGACCTAATCCGGAGTGTGCAGGACGTCACAGAAAGTGCGCAGGTCCTAAGTAGGAATGTGCAGGACCCCAACGGGAGTGTGCAGCACGTCATAGAAAGTGTGCAGGACCTCAGTGGGAGTATGCAGGGTGTCATAGAAACAGTGCAGGATCCTAATCGGAGTGTGCAGGACGTCATAGAAAGTGCGCAGGTCCTAAGTAGGAATGTGCAGGACCCCAGCGGAAGTGTGCAGGACGTCATAGAAGGTGTGAAGGACCTCAGTGGGAGTGTGCAGGGCGTCATAGAAAGTGTGCAGGACCCTAATCGGAGTGTGCAGGACGTCATAGAAAGTGTGCAGGACCCTAATCGGAGTGTGCAGGACGTCATAGAAAGTGCGCAGGTCCTAAGTAGGAATGTGCAGGACCCCAGCGGAAGTGTGCAGGACGTCATGGAAAGTGTGCAGGACCTCAGTGTGAGTGTGCAGGGCGTCATAGAAACAGTGCAGGATCCTAATCGGAGTGTGCAGGACGTCATAGAAAGTGCGCAGGTCCCAAGTAGGAATGTACAGGACCCCAGTGGGAGTGTGCAGGGCGTCATAGAAAGTGTGCAGGACCCTATTCGGAGTGTGCAGGACGTCATAGAAAGTGTGCAGGACCCTAATCGGAGTGTGCAGGACGTCATAGAAAGTGTGCAGGACCCTAATGGGAGTGTGCAGGACGTCATAGAAAGTGCGCAGGTCCCAAGTAGGAATGTACAGGACCCCAGCGGAAGTGTGCAGGACGTCATAGAAAGTGTGCAGGACCTCAGTGGGAGTGTGCAGGACCCTAATTGGAGTGTTCAGGACGTCATAGAAAGTGCGCAGGTCCTAAGTAGGAATGTGCAGGACCCCAGCGGAAGTGTGCAGGACGTCATAGAAAGTGTGCAGGACCTCAGTGGGAGTATGCAGGGTGTCATAGAAACAGTGCAGGATCCTAATCGGAGTGTGCCGGAGGTCATAGAAAGTGTGCAGGTCCTAAGTAGGAATGTGCAGGACCCCAGCGGAAGTGTGCAGGACGTCATAGAAGGTGTGAAGGACCTCAGTGGGAGTGTGCAGGGCGTCATAGAAAGTGTGCAGGACCCTAATCGGAGTGTGCAGGACGTCATAGAAAGTGTGCAGGACCCTAATCGGAGTGTGCAGGACGTCATAGAAAGTGTGCAGGAAGTCATAGAAAGTGCGCAGGTCCTAAGTAGGAATGTACAGGACCCCAGTGGGAGTGTGCAGGACCCTATTCGGAGTGTGCAGGACGTCATAGAAAGTGTGCAGGACCCTAATCGGAGTGTGCAGGACGTCACAGAAAGTGCGCAGGTCCTAAGTAGGAATGTGCAGGACCCCAACGGGAGTGTGCAGCACGTCATAGAAAGTGTGCAGGACCTCAGTGGGAGTATGCAGGGTGTCATAGAAACAGTGCAGGATCCTAATCGGAGTGTGCAGGACGTCATAGAAAGTGCGCAGGTCCTAAGTAGGAATGTGCAGGACCCCAGCGGAAGTGTGCAGGACGTCATAGAAGGTGTGAAGGACCTCAGTGGGAGTGTGCAGGGCGTCATAGAAAGTGTGCAGGACCCTAATCGGAGTGTGCAGGACGTCATAGAAAGTGTGCAGGACCCTAATCGGAGTGTGCAGGACGTCATAGAAAGTGTGCAGGAAGTCATAGAAAGTGCGCAGGTCCTAAGTAGGAATGATGCAGGACGTCATAAAAGGTGTGCAGGACCTCAGTAGGAGTGTGCAGGGCGTCATAGAAAGTGTGCAGGACCCTAATCGGAGTGTGCAGGACGTCATAGAAAATGTGCAGGACCCTAATGGGAGTGTGCAGGACGTCATAGAAAGTGCGCAGGTCCCAAGTAGGAATGTACAGGACCCCAGCGGAAGTGTGCTGGACGTCATAGAAAGTGTGCAGGACCTCAGTGGGAGTGTGCAGGACCCTAATTGGAGTGTTCAGGACGTCATAGAAAGTGCGCAGGTCCTAAGTAGGAATGTGCAGGACGTCATAGAAAGTGTGCAGGACCTCAGTGGGGGTGTGCAGGGCGTCATAGAAAGTGTGCAGGACCCTAATCGGAGTGTGTAGGACGTCATAGAAAGTGCGCAGGTCCTAAGTAGGAATGTACAGGACCCCAGTGGGAGTGTGCAGGGCGTCATAGAAAGTGTGCAGGACCCTATTCGGAGTGTGCAGGACGCCAAAGAAAGTGCGAAGGTCCTAAGTAGGAATGTGCAGGACCCCAACGGGAGTGTGCAGCACGTCATAGAAAGTGTGCAGGACCCAAATGGTAGCGTGCAGGGCGTCATAGAAAGTGTGAAGAACCCTAACGGGAGTGTGCAGGACGTCATAGAGAGTGCGCAGGTCCCAAGGAGTTGGAGTGTGCAGGGCGTCATAGAAAATGCACAGGTCCCGAGTGGGAGTGTGCAGGACGTCATCAAGAGTGTAGAATTTGGAAAAAGGTTTTTCAATTTTTTAATGCTAAATCTTAACCTTTTGTGGAGAAGAAATAGATAGGAAAACATGAATCTTGAGGAGCGTGCGACGCGTTTTGAGATTGACGCAGAACTCCTGCGACATTTTTTTGTAAGTTTTAGGATACAAGCAGCAGCTCCACTTCCGCACCTTCTCTGTTCGCCACTCATTGCAACCGCTCAGTCATTTCGAATCCCTAATTTCCAAAAACCAGTTTTATATATGTTGCAAGTCTGAGCTTATGAAAATCTGCACCACAAAAACATGAACAACCACCTACTAATTTCATTCATTGAGAACAAGGGCATGATGTTGGTCAACTAGGGAAACATCATATAATATGAGAATGCGTTTTTCCTTATCATGATAGAGACGGTAAAGCGAGAATAATCGCTTGTGAACTTTACAAATTGGAAGGAAGGGCAGTGGGTAGCGACGTAAGGGAAGGAAGTACAGAAGGGGTTGTGAATTTTGTGCCGGTAGCAACCGACGATTTACCGCTGGCTTCTTATGTTTTGCTTTATGATCCCACATTTTTATATACCCACGGCCTGCTGTAAATGTACGGCACCTTGCTCTGCTCAGGAGAGTCCATACGTACAGCAACTTTCGGGTAGGCGGAAGTCAGTCACCACCGTTCTAACAAACTAATCCGTCTCAGGTAGTTGGCTCACGCAAAAGTTTCTCTGAGTGAAACCTTCGCTAGGTCTCGCTAGTATTATAGATTGTAGTAAGTGTACAATTATTTGTTGTGACTGTTTCCTGCCTTTCCCAAGTATTTTGTGTCTTGTCCTCACTACTGCATCATGTTTCTTTACCTATTTCATTCAAGCCTAATGTGACAGTAGTGATCAGTGGTGACATTGGTAGCTGTGTAATTTGTCTATGTAATAATAATGAAATAGTGTTCATAAAATTGAATGAATTCGAATAGGTTTTGAATTCCAACTGAAATGGTGTGTGGATTGGTTTGTAAATAAAGCCTTTTGGACATTTCTTGCCATCACAGCAGCATTGGGATGTGACAAATGGATGGAGACGTTTCAGCTGTTTAGTGGTACAAGAACAAGCAATTTACAAACACCTTTGTTAATCTATTAATGAACAAAGGAGGGAAGCCTGCAGCTGCTTTTAATGAAATCGGGTCACCCGCGAGAGGAAGCTATGCGTGCGGCTAGCAACGCGTATCCGCCGATCGGACACCCGCGCTACCATTTGGTTACCACTTCGGCCTTAGAGTTACAGATGTACCCGCAATTGGTCCCGCGGAGTATGCCGATAAAATGCCAGAGTGCCAGAGCGCGCTGTGCCAGTCGATAATCGCACACGGTGGCGTCCCTCGAGTTACCCTAAGTTTATTACCTTTCGCTTAGCTTCATCATTATTTACCTGTGCATGACATCGATTTACTCAAGGTATAAATTTACAGGAGGTGTTTCTCATCCCTTAAACGCCTAGTCTGTGCTCACCTTCAAGGAATAATGTTAAATAGCCCACCCCCCCCCATTTGACTCTCGTAAACAAAGTTGGTGATATCCAATTGATAAAGGGTAGGGTATAAAAGAAGTGAAGAGCGGTGTGTCTTCATTCTCGCACCGTCGTCCTGCAGGGGTCAGCAGTTGAGGTTCCGCACGGGCAAGAAGTTAAAAGCGTACTAGGTCATCCGTGTAGAGGTTGCATCACATCAAAACTTGTCAGTGCAGCGATTTTTTTCAAACTTTCAAGCCTAATGTCCTCGAACTCTAGGCGTGATAGCTTAGAAAGGGGCACTTTTCTCCTTGGGTGGAGGCATAAATGGGATCCTCACAAACAAGAATTCCCATGATTTCTATTTTAGCGAAGAAATTTTCCAAGGGAATTTTTTTCAGTGCCTGCTCTACTCATAAGGCGCACAGAAAAATTTCTACAAAATCAACTAGAAGTATTCAAACTACGGAGCGTCGCTGTGAATAACACTGTTTAGGTGTGATTCACATGCCTTTGCCAATTTTTTCTTCTGCCTCTACAGCCTGAACCCTGGGCTCCGAATTTTGGAAAATCAAGCATTGGCGGGAAAACAAGAAAATGCTTAATTCAAAAAAGGGTGCTAAGTGGGAAGGGGGGCCACTATGGCGCGATGGACTTGGCCACGCCCATTTTACTGTGCCGCACTAAATTTGAGCACCTACCCGGGGTTTCCCTCCCCTGCCAAAATCAGGAGAGTCATTGCGGCACGGAAAAATGGGCGTGGCCAAGTGCGATACAACAGTGCCCCCCGTAAGCCACTGCGTGTCGAACGCTGAAATTCCCCGGTACGGTAGCGGGCAATCGCCTCGGGACCAACTCCGCATACAAATGCATGACCCGCGCAGAATTGTGCGATTAGGGCGCGCTGATGCCAAATTGATAATGCTTGGCACGTCATCTATTGCAAAGCTGGATGAAAAGTCATTGTTAGTGATGGTGATGCTAAGGATTTGGACTGTTGCGATAATATCGTTGTTTTTAGAGTGGACAACCTGTTTGAACCACTATTCACAATCTGTAGTTATCAAAATCAATGCGCTGCCGAACATTCCAGTACAGATGCAAGTTTTTCTGCATGTCGCGCTCATCTCTCCCAAACGTCAGCTGGAAGCAAAAATATTCTGCAATAAGTATTTTTGCTCACGTCGCAAATTTCAATGAGTTGATAGCTTCGACCACCCACAAGGATGGGGTTTTTTCCTTCTTTTCTATAACGGGGAGAATATGCACATCGTTTTCATCTTTCAGAATTATGTACCCTCTATAAAACGTCTAAATTCACATCACTCAAGGCGCGAGCGGCGCGCGTGGCACCTCGGCCTCCGTCTACCCTACGCTCTCTCCGTGTCTCCAACCTCCGCTCCACACCAACACGCGTAGGAACCAAGGGAATTTCGCCGTTTTATAGCCTGTACCAAGTAGGTGTCGTCGCTTCCAGTTCCCAATACCGGGCTCGCTGTTGTGATTTCCTCCATAATATTGAGACTTTGGTCTTCTTCTTCTTCTTTGCAGCCACGTCGGGGGTTCTGTCATAGGTTGAGAAACTGGGCGACCAGTAATGGATTCGTCCATAGGTCCATTGTGGTCAGCATGGTTGGTCTCTCCGGACAATTAAACAAATGGACCTTGGTCAAGTAGGAACATTCTCAGGTACTCAGGACGACGGCCGGCGAACCTTTCCCAGCTGGCCCGCGGTCTCCGTCCTCCGGCCGCCCGCTTTTGGTTCGCCGGCCAGCTTCATGTCGATGGCCCGCCGACCTTTACCAGATGGCCCGCGATCATTATCTGTATTATTGTTTACCTCAAGCATGTCACCCGGCCCCACGGCGGAGAAACGCCCCGCCTCCGTCCGCCGCAGTCTGCGGTGAGGAACCACCCTCCCCGCGGATCACGGCGAAAACCGCCCCCCCCAGCCGCCGTGGAGATACCCCTATCCCCTCAGGCCCCAATCATAGTTGGTGCTATTTGCATCTGTATCCCCCCCCGCACCCCCCCAACACCACCCCGGTCGATACGTATGTTTAAAATGATGGAGTGAGGTTGAGAAAATCACTCGGTGCATCCAACTAGATATGACGATGCATTACGTGGCCAACAGGATTGCACCTGTTCAGAGAAATAGTGAAGGAGAGTATGGTCGAAGATAAAGGAGGTAGCAGTAAGGTTAGCTTTCTAGTGATACGCAATGTTTTGTCGTCGGCCCGCCCACCCGGTGATTTTCTCATCCACGTATTGCATGGATATCGAGCGCGTCGGATACATTGAGTGATTTTCTCAACCTCACTCCATCATTTTAAACATACGTATCGACCGGGGGGGGGTGCGGGGGGGATACACCGAGTGATTTTCTCAGCTTCACCTCACCATGTTGTTCATACGTATCGACCGGGTGGGTGTTGGGGGTGCGGGGGGGATACACCGAGTGATTTTTGCATCCCATTTCCAATGCATTCTGTGTGTATCGACCGGGCTGGAGGCGTCGGCTCATCCAACTATGACCGGGGCCTCAGCGGTCAAAAATATGCTGGCCTCCGGAGAGTGACTCGAAGTCACCTTCCAGAGCCGGCATTAGAATGCCGATTGAGGACTCTAGTGAGAAGAGGCGTCTTTTATACCGGCTAAGTACGTGATAATCACGTTACCACGTGATCAGTCGTGATAATTATCAATTGTTTTTCCAACCGGCCGAATTGAAAATGGCGTGGCGTGTTTTGTGGTTCGCGGGTGAGCCAGTATCCGCGCTGCGTGTGCTTCGCATGCAGCATGGTTCGCCGCTGGCCGGCACCCTCGAAATGTGGGGCGCCGGCCGTCGTTTTTGGCATAGAGGTTCGCCGGCCGTCGCCCTGAGTACCTGAGTTAGGAGTGGAAATATGCTTGCACTATCAATGTAAAATTTTGCGTTTTGGACCAAAACTTTATAAAAACCACTTTTGATTCCACAACACTAACCTGCAGGAAGCTCTGTGGCAACTAAATCCCCAAAAACACCGTAAAACGCATGAATGTATGTAAACGGATTACCTATTCCAGCAAGTTCCCACTGAGACACGCTGCGATCTTGGCGGTACACCATTTGTTACCGAAAGGTCACGGCAAACGGAATAAAACCCAGTCGCAATGTTGGATTTGCGCAAGCCCGCCCCAATCACACAATTCTGCGCGCGTCATGCATTTTATGCAGAGTGGGTCCCGACGCGATTGTCCGCTACCGTACCGGGGAATTTCAGCGTTCGACACGCAGTGGCTTACGTGCACCCCCCCCCTTCCCACATAGCACCCAAAAAAGATTAATTTATTCTCAAATATCGAAATCGAAGAGCGCTGTAGTGTTGTTTGCAGTTTAAAAAACTTGAAATAAATAAAGCTTCTCCAAAGAATATTGGAATGGCAAAGCTCTTCATCAAAAACTCTTCCAGCCCAGTTCAGAATGCTTTTCATATACTCCGAGGAACTTCTTCGAAAACCTCCTGCTTCAATGGTGATGGAGGGGTTAGAAAAGCTAATCGATATAACGAAAGGTGGTGAGTGAAACAACCAATCTAAAGGGCGGAAGGAATTCGGGTTTTGAGTCCTGAAGCGATTGCCGGATTACGGTAGCCAAAATACGCCGAAGTCCTACCATCAATGGCTTTAACACGGGTGGTGGTCATCGTGTATCAACACCCCTGAGGAGGCGGGAGAAACGGGGGAGGAGCGAGGTTCCTGATTGGACGCAACACGGGCTATCCCCGGCCCCCTTCTGTTGCGTCCAATCAGGAACCTCGCTCCTCCCCCCGTTTCTCCCG
This sequence comes from Aplectana chamaeleonis, assembly GCA_029168955.1. Taxonomy (NCBI): domain Eukaryota; kingdom Metazoa; phylum Nematoda; class Chromadorea; order Rhabditida; family Cosmocercidae; genus Aplectana; species Aplectana chamaeleonis. The sequence goes on from JAPDOI010000212.1 coordinate 876,332, forward strand.
CCTCAGGGGTGTTGATACAGGATGGCCATCACCCCTTTAACACTTGATGGACCGCGTGTCCACACTGCGCACCCACACCAAAAACTCGATTTTTTTCGTTTTTACTTCAAGAGAAACGGATTCTTTCTAATTATTGCTTTTATATCTCTGCTTAATACAACTTCCATATCTGGTATGCTTCTTCTTCTTCTTATCGGCCACATAGAGCTTCTCCTCATAGGTGTAAAAAGGCAGCCACATCGCACGGGTTCGTCCACATATCCATAACTGCTAGAGAAGTCGGCCTTGCAGGACATGAAAATAAATGAAATGAATCGTGCCCTGGGTTGTGACAGTCAGGACATTCGTCGGGGATCGACGAGTCGATCTTATGGACGAAGGCCTTGAGGTATGAGGAGTGTCCACAACGTAGACCTGCCAGGATGACGCGTGTACGTCTGGGTAGGTCCGTTTCGCTGTCATCGATCAGTGGGGGCACGTCACCAAGTATTGGATTTAGGGGAGCACTGGAAAGGTATTCTCTGACGAATCGGGTGTGCTTTATTTGCAGTAATCTGACGCGATTGAGCTCCGACGTCGCCCAACGTTGACGATCCAAGACAGAGACTGCAGCATGAAGTGGCGAGCGAATAAGTCGGAAATGGGAACCAGATGACAGTAATGGGAAATTAGGGTGTGTGGAATTCCTTACAATGCCAACATGGAACTGTTGCGACTGGAGTTGACAATGCTGCTTTACAGGAAGCAGCGAACACTCTTGATGCAGATGAGATACCGGTGTGGATCTAGGGCATCCGGTGATCACGCGTAGAGCAGTGTTCTGTGCACGCTGAAGCTTGCTCCGAGAGGCTTCCGACAGGTGTCTTGACCATATTGGGGCTCCATATTCTAGCACCGGCTGCACCATAGCCCTGTAGGTGGTTCGCAAAATTTCCTTAGAGGTGCCCCATGTAGTGCCTGCTAGCGAACGTAGAATGTTGTTACGTGTGTTGGCAGCAGCAGCTCGAATACGTGTGTTTTCGTGAAAACGCAGTGACGGGTCCAGGAATACACCAAGTAGACGAGGGTGTTTAGATAAGGGCAGCATATTTCCTTCCCAAAGAACCTTGGGATGCAGCTTGTGTTCGGCAGTCGCTGTAGTGCACAAAGTAACGCTGGACTTGGTTGGTGAGACCTTTAGCTGCTTCGATTCAAGGAACTTGGCCAGGCTGACGAGGTATTTATCCATCTCAGCAGTGGCTCGATCGATGACAGGGTCAGTGCAAATAATAGTGATGTCATCCGCATATAGACATAAGTGGATGTTTGACGACGGCTTCGGCACATTAGACAGATACAAAGAAAACAGACTGGGAGATAGAACTCCTCCTTGTGGGACGCCTGCCTTCAAGGGCACAGACTTCGACAAGTGTCCATCAAATTTCATACGAATGGAACGATTTTTGACAAAGTTATCGGTCCACCTTTTGCACCAGTCGGGAATAGTAGAGTCCAGGATCGATTTGGACAGCAGCGGGATACTGACATTATCGAAGGCAGCAGTTAAGTCAACTGCCACGACTATACTTCTACCAGCTGGAGGTTTCATGTTGAAGCCAGCAATTATGTGTTCTGTGATGGACGTGAGTGCCGTGATGGTAGAGTGGGCCTTCTTGAAGCCATGTTGATGCACGTTATGTCGTAATGCTTCTTGGAGGTGCGGGTTGATGAATTTCTCCGCTAACTTAGCAATAGGGGACAAAAGAGAGATGGGTCGATGCAAAGTTGCTTGATCTTCTGGTTTGCCAGGCTTGAGGATGGGGAGAACAATTGCTTGCTTCCATCTAGCGGGAATGACACCTGTGCTGAATGACGAGAAGACTAGGTCACATAGTAATTCAAGGAACTCTTCCGGCAAGTGCTTGAGATGGACGGCTGACACACCATCGGGTCCCTCGGCTCGCGAGTTCTTAAGGACTTGATGAGGGAATACATCTCAGAAGCAGTTATGGCAGGTACATCTTGTCGGCTGAGCTTCCTTATAGACCGGAGAGTGAGCCTATTGCAACGATCACGGCGGGACGTCGCTGAAGCAAAGTGTTTACCAAGTCGATTTGCAGCCTTAAATCCGGACTCAAATTTCCCCGAAGGGAACTCAAGCATGTTGCGCTCTGCTGCCAATTTCTTGCCAGACAACCGCTTAAGGGCATGTGGATCGAATCCACACCGCGGGTGTGGCTAAGGAGCAGTTCGGCTAGCACACGCGACGCGCGACGGAAAAAACGCTGTGCGCGCTCATCGTCCTTGGGGCGCGTTAACCGAGGATCTTCGAAAAAAAGTAGACTTTGTGCCATTGTAGCCGTTCCCTTTTATCATTCTTTGCATTTTATTCATGTTTTTTGTTTACACTGTGCTTTTTTAGACGCAATGCTTCTCACAAACCATCGTTTCAATGGAATTCGCACTTTTTATACAAGTTTTTTTAGAGTTCTTTTTGTTTGCTTCTTGGAGCGGAATGGGAGATGATGATATTGATTCCGACGCTGACCCTACGTCTGACACACCAACCTACATCAACAAAATGCAAAAAAGCGATAAAGGGGAACGACTAAAATGGAACAACAACAACTTTTTTTAGTGCCCTCGGTTAACGCGCCCCAAGGACGATGAGCGCGCACAGCGTTTTACCGTCGCGCGCGTCGTGTGTACCAGCCGAACTGCTCCTTAGCCACACCCGCGGTGTGGATTCGATCCACATGCCTCCGCTTGTAATCATTCAGCCTTTTGGTGATCTCATCAGACAGTAGTTGAATGCTGGGATCTCCAGGATCAGCTCGGCGTTTCTCGTCCCGTAATTCGATCAGCTCCAGGACATCTTTGGGAACGTTAGGGTGAAACGTTCTAACGCGTCCTGTAGGGATTGCAGTTCTGGAGGCGTTGCATATGGCATCAACAATGAACGTGTCCTTCTCGTGAACGGAGCCGGTTAGGCGCTATTCATACTACTCAACGCCAGCGCGGCACGCGCGTGCCGCGCTGGCGTGGCGTTTGTGTATGAATGGCCTGACGCCCCGCCCGCGCGGCACGCGCGTCAGCTCCGCCCGCTCCGCCATGGCGTCGCCGCTGCAGTATTCATACTGCCACCCGAAACGCCTTGGCGTTTTCATCCACTGATATAATTTATCGATCGTCTCATTCATTCCAGCTTCACCGCTCCGCCATGGCGTCGCCGCTGGAGTATTCATAGTCTCCGCAAGCGCGGCACGCGCGTAAAAAGTATTCATACTCAAGCGCCACGCCAGCGCGGCACGCGCGTGCCGCGCTGGCGTTGAGTAGTATGAATAGCGCCTTAGCGGATAGTAGGCTACCCGACTGAGTAACACCTCTTTAAACATGACCCAGTTGGCCTTACGGTAGTTGGTGTACAGTTTGCTACGAGAGCCTACGAAAGGTGCCAGGTGACTGTTGAGAGACAAATCCAATGAAGCACATATGGGTACATGATCGCTGGCCATAGCTATAGCAGTGGACCAGTTACAGGAAACAGCAAGAGAGGATGATACAAAAGTGACATCCGGAGAGGACGGCCTGCCCGTGGAAGGAAGGCGAGTGGGGGTGTCCTCGTTAATGGCAACAAGATCACAATCCTCAGCGAAAAGCTCTAGTAGTTCACCTCTGTCATCAGGATCTAGAGAGGAGAACCAGGATGTGGAGTGAGCATTAAAATTGCCAGCCATGGGGAGGGCAGTATGCACAGATTGCAAAAATGGAGTGGGATCGAACGAATTGGGACATGTGGAGATTGGGGGAATATAAATATTAACAATATCTATAGGGCAACTTAGCAATACAACATGAACACCAATACATTCTACAACATTATCATTAGGGAGAGCTATAAGATGAGAAGGTATAGAAGTTTTTACAAATGTAGAAACGCTACCACCATGGGATGTGCGGGGAAGGTGGTACGACGTATAACCGGGGAGGCGGGGTAGGGAGGATGTTGGGCTAAGTTTTGTCTCCTGAAGGAGAATGACATCTGGGTGAAAGCGTTCAATGTACAATGTGAGTTCAGCAAGTTTGGCCCGCAGGCCATTGATATTGAGTTGAAAAATGTCTAGACTGTGGAGAGGAACACTAGGGGGAGAGTTAGAGCACGATATACAACAATAAGCATCAGTGTAGTCATTATAGCTGGTTAACCCCGAGCATTTGAGGTGTACCCAGCCGAGGCAACCACCGCACTGGACGCTTGCATGTTGGGCCGACAATCCACAATTACAACAGGGATATCGTGGTCTTGCTGCGTGGCCCTGGGTTCCTCTCAATGCCGGCTCGCAACAGTAGAATGCGAAGGAGTGCGGCAGCCAGCCATTCGCACTCCCATACAGAAAAAACTCCTCGTGGAGTTGTTGATGCCCGTTTGATGAGTCTCCTTGATTTCGGTAGTCGACTCCACAGATCCACCACGCGTAGGTTGAGCATCTCGGATCCATCTGGTATGCAGATAATAAGCCCCAAATATATCCTTTTGGTATAGGCAATTACCACAAAAAATCAATTTAAAAACTCATTGGAAAGATTGGCCGTGGAGCGCGCGGTCTCTTAAGTGTTAATTGGGGGGGGGGGGCTGAATAAGAGCACCCAGCTTCTAGCATTCAAAGAAATTTTTCATGTGCTCATTATTCGAGGGGTTTCTTATTGCCTCGTTCGAAATATCCACGAACATGAAACTTGCTGGATGTTCTTACATTCAGGGATCAGATTTTAGCTATAGTCTACAGCAATGGAAGTAGGACCTGGTGAGGTTGCGGACTCTTCCTAACATACTGTAGTCTGATTGTGTTAACACTCATTTTTTCGAAATAACAGATTGGTCGGTGAGTTTTTGTTTCCACTCTCACATTTTCACCTGTTTTCATTGCTTCCACAGATGTGGTCATATCGGCGAAAACACAGGCTCACCGGTCTATCACAGCTGTTACGGAAAAATGAGTGATACCACTAACAAACTACCGTATGTTAGGACGAGTCCGCAACCTCACCAGGTCCTACTTCCATTGCTGTAGACTATAAGGGGTCGTTTATACTTCCGCCACAGAGCGGCGCGGTGAAGTGCAATCCTACAATATCGATCGTGCCGCGTCTCATGATCAATATTACAGAATCGCACAGTGTCGCGCCGCTCTGCGGCGGAAGCATAAATGACCCCCCACACGACAAGTTTTCAAACCAGGACTCGAGCAATGTATTGGGTACTCTTTCGGATTCCGGAACCTCACATACTCCTCGACGTTTTTCGATATGTGAATTCGTATTGGTCGTTAGCGCTTCGTTTTGTTTATTTTTGGAGGTGAAGTTAATTTTACTTTCCAGAAATGACGGCGCATCTACCGCCAAATCTTTTGGCGCTGTTCGAGGCTAGGCCGGCGATTCCTTTTCTTCCTCCTCCAGCAGATCTTCTGATTGACAAGAAAGAAAAAGGAAAGTGTGTCGAATACTCAGGAATTTCCGACTATATCGGTCTTTTCGAGGTGAGTAGATGAACGTCTTTTGGGCCGCATTTTTTGCGACGGGGTCGACTGCGGCGCGGTCGCGGCGCGCCCCTACTGGCGCTTCGCCAGAGCACGGTTTCCGCCCACGTTCCTCATGGTAAAAGGAAGAGTCGTGAAAGAATACTAGCATATATTCCTTTTTAAACAACAACTTGTACAGAGCTCTCTTAAATGAAACATCTATTGGTTTCGCTCGTTTCAAGGGAGTCTGCAAACGGTCGCGATGAAACTGGTTAAAGGTTTTCCTCGCGGAAACTAAAAATGCTTTCAAATCGGATGTTTCCATTATATCTAACCATTCAGAGATAGATTTTTCCAAATGCTTCCGTTGAGGTCGAGTGCACATACCTCGTAGGTGCAATTGAAGGCATCTTAAAAGGGCTTTAGCAGTCTTGCCCATATATGCAGTGAAGCTTCTTATTACTCAGTACCCGTCTGCTGGAAACGTCACTTTCGGAGAAATGGTTAAACTTCACACTAAACGAAAGTCTGTAGTAAATATAAACCTCCTCAGACTACCTTTCATAGGATCTAAATAAAGCCTTATCAATGGCGAGCTGTCATCGAGAGTCCAAAACGTCCCCGAAGAATGTTCGGCGTGTACGTCGAAATTTCGCCCACTCCGTGACTAAAAGCTATGGAAAGATTTGAGAAATGTTCTGCATCTATACCGCAATATCCTTACAACTACAAACAGCTCCTATCAACAGGGTCGAGTAGGACTGGATAACTTGCTAACGGGGATGGTAGAAATTTTCGGAATTTTTTTTTCAGGGGGGATAGTGCATTTTTGAAACGGAAAAAATAGTGTGTTTCTAGAAGAACGAGGTTACAGAAAATTATGAGAAATTCGTTGTACAAACCACAGGAATATAACTTAGTCAAGGTTTTTTTAAGGAGTGATGAAGATCGCTTGCGAAAATTCCCCGAGCAAAGTAGTACATTTAATTCGAAGCATTTTACATGTTAGGAATGTGAAACATTTCAATACAATACCGTTGGAATCGTAGATGTTCCCGAATAAAAAATTCTTATAGTCGGCCGTTAATCCGGCAAGAACCTTGTCAGCACGCTGCTGGACCCTGCCTTTCAGCTCAAGCCCGACTATTTCGTTATTTTTGAAGTGTATTCGACTTTTTTCTGGCTTACACTACGCTCACGACTAGCAGGACACGTAACGCATGTAAGGAACAAATTGGTATCCAGCGCTCTTTGAATTCCACTTTAATTAGCCCTTTCCTTCAGTTCTCGTTCTGCCATATTGAGATTGTGACTTAATCTGTGCCAAAATTTCATGATTCTTCGTCAATACAGTTATTGCTACTATACGGCACTGCTTTTCACTGACAAGTACACCGCTATGACTGAAAGTGAGGACGGAAACCGTGCTCTGGCGAAGCGCCAGTAGGGGCGCGCCGCAGTCGACCCCGTCGCAAAAAATGCGGCCCGTCTTTTGTTGCAAAACGGTACCGTCTTGAAGAAACATAGCTTTGTGGTAAGAGTTGTTGCATACGGCATCCACGCGATGTGTCCACCATTAGTGTCTCGGAGCCCGTATTTTTTATCGCTGTAGAACACGGAAGGGGGTATATCTACACGATATCCATCAGTCGGCGTGTGGTTGCGGGGCAGCTCATCCCCATGATTCATTATTCAGCCGAGAGCGGAGAGGGCGAGACGACGAGACAGTTCGAGGGCGCCTGATTCAATTGCTCCGGCGTTTGCGTAGCGCTATAGCATTGGAGCACGTATTCACACTACATAAGTGTTCCTCAGTTGAAGTGATGTCTCGAACGCCACACTGATGATGGATAAGGGGGTTTACAGCGTTTTTCGAGTCTTATATGCGATTATGTGTTCCATTAACGGAAAATCAATAGGAAACAAGACGTTTATTAATGTTTTATGGAAATATTTTATTACAGGCACTGAACAGGGCTGCATGTGGATTTGTCAGTGGAAGTATTAGTGGTCCTCAAAAGATTTTCAACGCTGTTATGGTTAAATGAAAGGAATAGTATAGATTTTCTCCAAGAAAATCTTCCACCACAAATCGTTTGAAAAATAGGTCCTATACTGTTTCCTCGACTGACGCGGCAATGGAAATCTTAAGATCAAGAATAAACATAATCTCTGCGAGTTTACTGGCACCGTATGATCCTCAGAGAAACTGTTTTGAACGAATAACGGCAGTATTCAAGATAATCATCGATTTTGAGATTAATCACTACACCGATTGTTTGGTAACCGGGTAGAACTGAAATGACGAAGATATCGAGAAAAACTTTCCAGAAGGGCACCAAATTCTTTACTCTCACTCTACCTACATATTTACTGTCACTGGAACTGTTCGTTGTGACAATGAAATCTTTTGGGGACTCATCTTTTGCAAATTGCACCTCTCTGTTGCTCTGTTCTTTCGTTCGGACCCTAACTAATACTGTTTTGCCTATATTCTTCCATTTTTGTTTAACCCCGTTTTTTACCGGTGACAACCGCCGTGAGCATGTTCATCCAATCGGACAATTATAGTCCAGGCCAGAAAATAATGTCTCTAAAATAAGACGTTTTAGTGGGTTTCAAGCCGTTCCTTCGTAATTTTGGTAACACTTGGTGGCCAACGTGTTTTGAGTGCTAAACTCGGAAATGAAAATAACAGTGAACACTGCCTCTAAGGAAAAGTCAATTTGAAAGTAAGCAATACTTAGATAGCTTATCTGCTCTCCTGGCACATTGATACAGCAGTATTTCCAAGATTTGTTAAACAATTTCGGGACTAAATTCTTCTTTGCATACTTAGTCGTATTTACAAATGTACAAATGATTTTTTCTAATGCTTATATTGTTTGTCAAATGCTCTGTCAGTGTTTCCTCCGAGTGTTTGAAACATCACAAAGCCACTAATAAATATTAAGTCCAAATCCAGCTTCGCCAGACTTCCAATATCACCGCATAGTTTGATACAGACCCTTCTGGTGAAACTCCCTCGAAATTAAGGCTACATCGATTTCTTGACGTAAAAAGAAACCGATTAGGTTGCGATTCCCAAGTTGTTGGGTGAGGAAAACCGTTGACAGTCTCTACGATGGCCAAAGACAGATGAGAGAGCCCCCTGTATGCTGGAGACCCAGAGTGTAGGTGATAGACAATGGCAGTCGAGAAGACGTTAGACGCGCGCGTGATAGACGTGGGTTGCTGCGGAGACGCCAGACGAAACGCCGAATGCGGCGATATGCGTTGAATGATGAGTCATGGGGATGAGCTGCCCGTCAACGTCGGCGTGTGGGTCATGCTGTGCCTATATTTCAAAATAGTGTTTCCTACCAATTACAGCTTTCATTGTGCGACTTCTGACCTTAATCGTGGGGTGCCATGGTATAAAGACTGTTCCTTACCATTGAACAGTGTTGAGCAGGGTTGCGACTCGGCGCAACGGGGGTCGTACAAGTTTTGGAAAAAAAAATGAAAATCTAGTGAGGGGCTCGTAAAATTTTTAGGACAAAAAAGGAATTTTCTCCAAACCACTTAGTAAGCTAAAATGAGGCAGCAATAGTCGACCGGGGTTATTCCTTGTGCTGAATACAAATTTGATATCTATCTGTCGAGGGAGGATCGTAAAATTTTCCAAATATTTGTGTCAACAGGGGGGGGGTCTCAGCTCCACCGAAAATTGGCGCAACCTTGCCTTCAAGGTTGGTCGCAATCCCTTCTGGAGCCCATGTATAGTCGTCCAAATAACCGCCGCGGTGTTTTGAAATTCTCTGTATCTGCGGTGCAACCGACAATTCGACTCCTCCCCGTTTTTGCTCCCGCCGTTGCATCGATAAGCCCTTTTCCCCCATCTGAACAACCGTCAGCGTGTCCGGGTAGCCTCGAAACAGAAGGCCGTGGACCACTCATGAGTTCGCGCGCTTGTCGCGTGCGCCGATCGATCACCACATTTCTCTTGGGTGCACACAACCCATCGCAGGTTGCTGGGGTGTCCGCAGTCATATGTTCCGTTGTTACCCCAACAATACACACATATTTATGCTATTGCCTGCTGGGTTTCTTTTCGATCTCTTCAATTTTCGAACAGCATCAAACCGTTACTGTCCCGCGGGGCAAAAAAAACGGGACGTAAAAATGTAAGAAGAATGGAAAACACCCCCCGAGGCTCGTAAGTAGTGTAATGGATGTAGTGTTAATAACAAGAAATGAATAAAATGGGGATGCATTTTCTTTGGAAACTTTCCAGTCTCAAAGTTTTGGGGAAAAAAATTTCACAAGGGAGCGTAAAAAATTAGACTTTTTTTTCAAAATTCTCGGACTTCAAGGGAGGAGAATAGCTCCGTCGAGGTGTGCAACGACGGTTTGTATGAACCTGATTTCGACTACAAGGGAGCTGTCGAGATGTCGTACGTTCGTGCCGTGGCAGTGTGGAGGAAAGAAGATCGCCTCCGTGCAAACCGACGTCAACCCCTCCGAGAAGAGGGTTTTTGTCATGGGAGAGGTGCTGGTCGGCCGCAGCTCTCCTGAGGATTTTACTACAAAGGGCCGGCGTCGAGAGGAATCCAGGTCCAGCGCAGAAGTACCTATGCGCCACGTGCGGCAAGGATGTCAACTGGAGACATACCAGCGTCCAGTGCTTCGGATGCCAAAGGTGGGTGCACTTCTCCTGTTCGGGCCTCAGTTCTGTGAGGCATCATGACTCATCCTTTCGTTGTGTTCCATGCTCTGCCCCAGCAACTCTGATTCCTCAATTACCAACCGCCCTCTCCATTGTTCACATTAATCTCAACAGCCTTCGCAACAAGTTATCTGAACTCTCTCTATTCGCACGTTCTCATCACCCGGATGTTATCATGGTTCAAGAAACCAAGCTCTCTCCTTCCACCACTTACCCCCAGCCTAACATTCCGGGATACACCGCCTATCACATGCCAAGGTCTGCTCTTGGGGGCGGAGTGTCTACTTTCGTGCAATCTGCCTTACCTTCTCATATTATCCCGAATACTCCTAAGGGCGGTACTCTCGAGCACATTCCTGTCCACCCCCCCCCCTCAAAAGCCCTTTATCTCTATTTAACATCTACATTCCTCCTATATCATCTTGTCCCCCCTCTTATAATCCTATTCCCCTCCTTAAGCAGTTGTACGACTGCTCACTCTCCCCTTCAGCTGTCTTTGCGGGTGACTTCAATGCTCACACGTTCTGTTCCGCTCTTGATTCTGACGCCAGAGGGGAAGATGTCGAAGAGTGGGCTGAGGAGTGTGACCTGGTTATCCTCAATGATGACCAGCCCACTCGTCTCCCTGCCAACGGCCGACCTTCTAGCCCAGATATCTCTCTTGTGTCATCCAATCTTTCTAATGCTTGCACGTGGTCCACATCCACAACTCTCTCCAGTGATCACATTCCCGTCTTTGTCTATATTGATCTCGCTGACTCTCTTGCCCCTTACTCTGGTTTTCGTCATCGTACTTATCTTAATTTAGGCCTAGCAGACTGGACCCTGTTCAGAGATGTTGCACTCCGCCATGAGGTCGACTACCCATGGAATGGTGATGTTCATCAGAAAGAGGGCCATCTAACAAGTGCCATCCGCAAGGCCATGAAAGCAGCAATTCCTGAGGGTCGTGTCAAGACCTTTTTTCCAAATGTCAGCAGGGAAATACTGCAGAAGATAAGAACCAGAGATGAGAAGAGAGCCGCAGACCATCTAGACCCGGAGATTGCTGTGCTGGATAATGAGATCAAGCAGGATCTGGATAAGAACAAGAAGGAATGCTGGGAGAAGTTCACTGAGAAGCTGAATTTCAAGGCGGACGGAACTACGACGTGGAAAGTCTTGAGGAAAATTTCCGGAAAGTCCGCTCCCCCGATGAGCTCCGCTATTGAGTTCGAGGAGAACGTCTTCAAATCAGGGAAAGCAGCTGCTTATGCGCTCGGCAAGACTTTCTTCATCACTTGCCAAGCGAGGCGCTCAAAACAGAGTCATGGTTAGAGAGCTGACCCGGTTGCCGCTCATGAACGCTTCTGAGGCCTTTACTCTCACACAAGTAGAGAAGGCTATCAAAGAAATGCGGAATTCGAAGGCTATCGGACCTGACGGTATCTCCCCAGCCATCCTGAAGAAGCTTCCCACGGAACTTCTACCGATGCTTGCAGATATCATTACCACTTCTTTCCGGACCTGCACTCTACCCCAAGCTTGGAAGACAGCCAATGTGATACCGTTGCCAAAGCCAGGCAAGTCCCAAAGCACGGCGAAAGGCTTTCGACCAATAAGCCTGTTATCGCCCGTCGCTAAATTAGCTGAAAAGTTGATCGTGACGGACCTGGCTGATCAAAGTGAGCGACAGCAGCATCAGCATGGGTTCAGGAAACTTCACTCTACTACTACTGCTCTATTGGAGATCGTGAGCTCTGCGGTCGATGGGTTCAACATGAGAAAGCCCCTGAGAACGGTGGCCGTCGCCCTCGACCTGAGCAAAGCGTTTGACTCTGTTAACTTGGGACTGCTGTCCGAGAAACTGCTCAAGTCGTCGCTACCATCATGGCAGAAGCGATGGATTGCAGCTTTCACGAAAGGCCGCCGGGCTAAGGTTCTGTTCCAGAATCACGTATCCGATAGCATTCCAATAGCAGCCGGTGTTCCGCAAGGCGGAGTGTTGTCCCCTGCCCTATTTAGCCTGTATCTTGAGGACATCCCCGAGCCTTCCAATGATGTAAAGATTGTTATGTATGCCGACGACATCACCATCATGTGCCAGGACCGTGACCTGCAAATAGCCGCTAACAAGATCAGCGCCTATCTCGTCGAGTTGAAGCTCTTCCTCGATAAAATGATGCTCACAGTCTCTGCTGCAAAATCCTCTGTTTCAGTGTTCACAACAAACACCAAGGAACACAGTGCCTATCCAGATGTCAAATGGGATGGTGACCTGTTGCCAGCAGCCAAATTCCCCAAGCTGCTTGGCCTTATTCTTGATCCGTCACTGAAGTTCCACAAAAACGCGGAACAGAAACAAACAGTCGTCAAGGCTAGGCTTAATATCTTGAGAGCTCTCGGAGGAACATCATGGGGAAGTAGCCGAGAGACAATATTGAGAACCTACAGAGCAATACTTCAGCCGGCTCTGGAATATGCGGCACCAGTGTGGCAGCACCTGGTGTCTGACAGCTCCTGGAATAAGCTGCAGCGTGTACAGAATGCTGCGCTTAGAATTGCTACCGGTTGTGCAAGGAGCTCCCCAATAGAACATCTTCACGCGGAGGCCTGCATATTGCCGGTCAAGGAGCATTGTGAACTCCAGGCACAGCAGATGTATATTAATGTTCTGAGACAACCGAATCATCCAACAAAGAGAATCATGAAGCCCATAAGAGAGAGGTCGATTAGGACGCCGTTCGCCGATGCTCCTCGTAAAGTTGATGCACAGAGATGGGCCGACTCCAACATGGAAAGGCTTCGTCTTCTGCGTGAGGAGCACACCCAGTTTGTTCGAGGATATCTAACGAAGGCGGCTGTGAACCCTATCTTAGGAGCAGTGCCGCCTCGGGTTTGCGAGTCCGAGTCTCAACTCGGCAGACGAGCCAGATCTGCTCTTGCCTCGCTGCGCTGTGGTCACTCTATACTGCTCATGTCTTACGTCAACAAGATCGACAGCAGCCGACCAGACGCATGCCCGCGCTGTGGTGCTCCCGGACACGACACGGCGCACTTGTTCATGTGCCCGAAGAGACCTACCTCCTTAACCACAATGGACCTTTGGACGAATCCTGTCAAGGCCGCCCAGTTCCTCAACCTATGACAAAAACCACTTCGAGGCTGCAGAAGAAGAAGAAGAAGACTACAAGGGAAGTGAAATTGGATCTAGCCGTTAACCATCATGGAATGAGGTTTCCGGATCAAAGTCTGGAGCTGCAAACAACTCTCCGAACCGAGTTACGAAGAGGCTTTCTTCTTCTTCTTTGCAGCCACGTCGAGGGTACTGTCATAGGTTGAGGAACTGGGCGACCAATAATGGATTCGTCCATAGGTCCATTGTGGTCTGCGTGGTTGGTGTCTCCGGACAATTAAACAAATGTGCCGTATCGTGGCCGTGGCATCCACAGTTTGGGCAAACGTCCGATTTGCTACTGTCAATCTTGCTAACGTAGGTCATAAGCATAGTAGAGTGACCACGGCGCAGCGATGCCAGGGTGCATCTGGCCCTCCTTCCGAGTTGAGACTCGGTTGTGCAGACCCGGGGCGGCACCACTCCCAGGATGGGATTTACCGCAGACTTTTCCAGATGACACCGTACGAACTGTGTGTGCTCCTCGGCTGCAGACGGAGTCGTTCTTGCTGTGAATCGTGCCATCTTTGCAGATTTTATTTGCTTGGAGCATTGGCGAATGGCTTTCTGATGTCTCTCTCCCTGACGGGGTTCAGCACTCTCCATGAGGGGTGGTTGGGTTGCTTTATGATATTGATGAGAAATCGCTGGGCCTGGAGCTGACAGTGCTCCTTTACTGGTAATAATCGTGTCTCCGCATGCAAGTGCTCGACTGGGGAGCTTTTTGCACATCCGGTAGCTATACGAAGTGCGGCATTCTTTCTGTACACGCTGCATCTTGGTCCAGGAAGTTTCTGATACCAAGTGCTGCCACGCCGGTGCAGCGTACTCCAGAGCGGGTTGAAGTATGGCCTTGTATGTCCTGATAATAGTTTCCTTGCTACTGCCCCATGATGTACCGCCCAGGTCTCTGAGCACATTAAGCTTCGCTTTGACGGCGCCTGCTTCTGCTCGGTGTTCTTATGAAACTTGAGGGATGGATCGAGCACCATACTGAGCAGTTTGGGAAAACGAGCAACAGGTAATCGATCTCCGTCCCACTCGATATGCGGGTGGGCGCTGTGCTCTGATGGATCCGCTGTGAATACGGATACCGACGATTTGGATGCAGAGATCGTCAGCATTTTGCGGTCGAAAAAGCTTTTCAGTGTGACCAGGTATTCATTGATCTTGGAGGCGGCCCCATTTATATCCCGATCCCGACACATTATTGTCATATCATCGGCATAGGCGACCACCTTGATATCCTGGGGAGGGGCGGGCATGTCTTCGAGGCACAGACTGAAGAGGGCAGGCGATAAAACGCCGCACTGCGGGACTCTAGCTGCAATAGGAATACTATTCGAAACGTGGTTCTGGAGCATAACTCTAGCTCGTCTTCCCTTAGTGAATGCCGCTATCCAGCGCTTTTGCCACGGCGGTATTGAAGAATCCAGTAAGTTGCTTGACAGAACTCCATGGTTTACTGTGTCGAATGCCTTGGTGAGATATAAGGCAACAGCCAACAGCCTGTAGCTTCTGGGCATTGAACCCATCGATGGCAAAGCTTGTAATTTCCAGCAGAGCTGTCGTGGTGGAATGCAGTTTTCTGAATCCACGCTGAATCACTTGCTTCTCCATGTGCTCCGCCAAGTCCTTTACGATTAGTTTTTCGGCTACCTTTGCGAACGAGGACAGCAAGCTAATGGGTCTGTATACCTTGACTGAAGCCTGAGGTTTACCCCGGCTTGGGCAGCGGCACAACGTTAGCTGCCTTCCAATTCTGTGGGATGGTGCACGATCTGAACGAGGTGTTTATCAAATCAGTTAGAAGCGGAAGGATTTCATTCGGTATCTTCTTCAAGACAGCAGGACATATCCCGTCTGGACCAACCGCTTTTGAATTCCGCATGTTCTTTATAACCTTCTCAACTTGCGTCGAAGTGAACGCTTCGGCCGGCTCATAAGCGGGAGGCGGCACAGCTCTCGTACAGTCACTCTATTCTGCGGACCACGCTTTGCACTGGTGATGAAAAAACTTCTCCCGAGCGCATAAGCGGCTTCTTTTCCTGATTTGGATACACCATTGTTGAATTCGATTGCGGAGACCGTATCAGGCGAGCTCTTACCCGAGAGCTTCCGTAATACCTTCCAGGTAGCTGCACTGTCCGTCTTGAAATCCAACTGCCCGGTGAACTTTTCACACTATTCTTTCTTGTGCCTGTCTAAATCCTTTCTGATCTCATCGTCAAGTTCAGCAACGAGGGGTCTAGATGGTTGACCGCTCTCCTGGCATCTCTTGTCCTGATCTTATCGAGGATCTCCTTTGTGACATTTGGATAGAAAGTCTTGACGCGGCCGACAGGGATAGCCGCTTTCATGGCTCTGCGGATCGCGTCAGATAAATGACACTCTTTCTGGTGCACGTCGCCATTCCACGGGTAATTTGCCGACAGGCGAAGCGGAACTTCACTGAACAGGCTCCAGTCTGCTCGGCCTAAATGGAGATAAGAAGGTTGACGAACACCAGAATAGGTAGCGAGAGAGTTGGAGAGATCGATATGGATAAAGACGGGGATATGGTCACTTGGCAAAGTGGTTGAGTTGGACCATGAGCAAGAGTTAGAGAGGTTGGACGAGACAAGAGATATGTCTGGGCTGGAAGATCGGCCGTTGGTAGGGAGGTGAATGGGCTGATCATCGTTTAAGATGACCAGGTTACACTCCTCTGCCCATTCCTTGACGTCATTTCCTCTAGCGTCAGAATCAAGTGACGAGCAAAAGGTGTGAGCATTAAAATCGCCCGCGAAGACAACCAAGGATGATAGGGAGCAGTCGTTTAGCTGCTTAAGTAGAGGAACAGGATTGTAAGATGGGGGCATGAGTAGTGGGTAGAATATATGTGTTGAAAAGAGAAAGAGGTGTTAAGAGGGAGATGAATTGGAAGGTACTCTAGAGTACCGTCCGGGGGGTGTTGGGTATGAGGTGGGAGGGGAGAGAAGATAAAACAAAGGTTGAAACTCCTCCGCCAAGATTTGACCTTGGAGCATGTTAAGAAGTATAACCTGGGATATTGGGATGATGATTTGTAGGGGATGGAGAGAGCTTGGTTTCTTGAACCATGATCACGTCTGGATGGTAAGTACGTGCGAAGAGTGAGAGAGCTCAGAAAGATTACCACGAAGGCCGTTGAGGTTGATATGTACAATGGAAAGGGGGCGATTTGAGGAAGAGGAATCGGAGTTGGTAGGTGAAGAGCATAAGACACAGCGAAAAGCAGAGTTATGATGCCTCACAGAGCTGAGACCCGAACAGGAGAGATGCACCCACCTTTGGCATCCAAAGCATTGGACGCTGGTATGTCTCCAGTATAGTTGTACACGAACGAAATTTTTTTCGTTTGTTTTCGTTCGATTGAAATTTCGTCAAACGAAATTTTTTCAAATTTCGTTCGTTCGGAATTTTTTCGAACAAATTTCGAAATTTCCGACAAATTTCGAAAAAAATACGAAATTTATAAAAAAACAAAATTTCGAAAGTTTTCCGAAATTCATTTGTTCGAAAACATTTCGAACGAAAAAATTTCGATTTTTGTTCGTTCGACTTTTTTTTCGAAATTGTACAACTATACTCTCCAGGTAACATCCTTGCCGCACGTGGCGCATAGGTACTTCTGAGCGGGTCCAGGATTCCTCTCCACGCCGGCCCTTAGCAGGAGAATCCGAAGGAGAGACGCGACCGGACAGCACCTCTCCCATGACAAAAACCCTCTTCGTGGAGGGGGTGACGTCGGTTTGCACAGAGGTGTTCTTCTTTCCTCCACACTGCCACGGCACGAACGTACGACATCTCGGCAGCTTTCTCAATGGGTTCAGGTCATTCACAAATTTATGGGGCAAAATGTGACATTCGTTGGTTTACAAAACGATGCGACAGATTCGCCTCGAAGCTCTTTTGTAGAGGTTGTTTGGGGTGCTCATCACGAATCTGATACCCGTTTTTTGTTAGAGAACAGTGGGTATACTATAGTTTTTGATAAAAGTCTCAGATCTAGCTGGAAACTTCTCATCACCGTTACATTTTGCCATGACCGACCGCTCCGCTGCTTGCTACGCTCGGACTCATTCGAACGAGATTGGCTTTATGTTGTTTAGACGAGAAACCGTTTCTTCGTTTGTTTGGTGCTATCGCAAACGACGGGCGCACTATCCGGCCACTCCTTTTTTCCCGCGCACCAATATTTTGAATACGGAGAGACCAATGAAACGGATTTTGCAACGTTTCTTTTGTTTCGCGCATTTTGGAACATTACGTTTTGTTTTGCCCATCATTTGCACATTACGTTTCGTACTTCCATGATTTTGCGGCGATTCCCCAGTTTTCTTTTGGTAATCAGCGAACATATAGGCTGTAGATGAGCGAAATTTCCCTAGTTCCTATGCTTGCGGTGTGGAGCAGGGGTTAGAAACAACGAGAGAGCGAAGATCGAGCGGAGGCAGCAGCATCGCACGCGTCATTAGTTATGGGACTTTCGATTTTTACAATGGATACAGGGTCAAGCGGGGCGTTGCGTAATTTTCAAAAACCGGAGCGACCCCCCTCACCATCAAAATTTTTGTCCGAAATCCAAAATTTTTGCGATCCCCCCCCACGAGGCGCGATTTCTGTGCAGTTTATTCATATTTGATTACTTAAACTGTCAGATGCCAAAAATTCGTTCAGTAGTCGGTTCTATGAGGGAAGGAGGGGGCACTATGTAGCGGTGTGCTTGGCCACGCCCACTTTACCGTGCCGCGCTAAATTTGAGCACCTACCTGGGGTTTTTCCTCCCCCTGCCAAAATTAGGAGAGTCATTGCGGCACGGAAAAATGGGCGTGGCCAAGCGCGATACAGCAGTGCCCCCCCCCAATCCCACATACCACACAAGCGTCTGAAACCTGAGCAATGCTACAATCCGTACCTTTGGTGACCAAAATATCCAGAATTTTTGCGTTATCTTCACCAAATTTTGATTTTTGTACCGAAATTTTCGCGACCCCCCTAACCTTCAATTTCAAAACAAAAATTTTGCGACCCCCCTCCACCCCGTTGCGAAATTTCGCAACCTCGCCTGACTCTCAATGGATATGCATTATCCTTCACATTCATTAGCAGTAACAGGTATTCAACTGGGTACTTTGTAGAAATCAGCTCCCACAACTCGTGCGCGGAAAAGTGGGTGTGGTCAAGCCCCCATCCCCACTTGCGATAGCACCTATAAGTGATCAGTGTTTTCCAGGATCCCAAGGATACTCCTCCAAAGCCGATCATTGAGACTAAAGCAGAGAAAAAAGAAAGACGACGACGGGAGAAGGATGAACTTCTGGCGTACAAGGTGAGAGGATAGGTTCAGCAATTATCGCTCCAGCCGCGGAGCGGCTGGAGAGGTTTGGTTTTGCCCAGGACTTGTGATCATTTAGAATTTTGTAAAGTAGTTCATAAAAAATGTAAAACGAATTTTCTAGAGATTTCCTTCTGGATATAAGTGAGAGAGTCCAGAAGACACCCGCTGACAAAATTTGAGCCAAATCGGTTCAAAATAACAAAGTGAGATCGGCGAAAGCTTAGCAAAAATTCGTGTTGTGTGCGTTTTTTTTTCTTCTTCCTGGTTACTCGTTCCTGGTTCCTGGCGTTGCGCACTCTATTAGTAGCCATTGCCAGTGGTCGCAGACGATCAGTTGAGCAGGCAGGTAAGGCTCCGTCCATAGCAGACGACCAGCGGCAAAGAATCAAGGTGTCCGGCTGCAGTGGTCGCTGGGGAGTCAGATCAATAATGAATGCTGAAGATGCAAACCCCCAGCGTCATATTACGGTCACTTGACGCTAGGACGTCTGCTATGGACGGAGCCTAAGTGGGTACGTAGGCAAGCTGGTGAGAAATCGATTTGTAGGTGGGTGGGCCTTCAGATGACGTCACCGGAACGGCACGGAGAGATTCTGGGCAACAGATGACGTCATCAGGACGTGGAAAGTGGGTAAGGATCCAGAAGGCGCCAGCAGGACATCGGGGAAAGTTCATAGGGCGTCTGATGAAGTCATCAGGATGTCGTGGAAAGTACATAGGGCATCTGATAACTTCATGACGACGTCGTGCCAAGTACATAGGAAACTCTGATGACGGCAATTCGACGTCATGCAAAGTTTATAGGGAATATTCCCGCATTCTGCTCTTAAAATCCCGGTAGTGTCTTCTATATAATAACTCAGTACTACCGGTACACAGTATAACACTGTCAGTACTCTATCGAATTCCGCTGCGTAAGGGCAGTATTCCATTTTAATGGCACGCATCCAATTGAGATGGGAACCCATGCAATAATCTCTACTCCCTGCTATGAGCTCGAGTATGCATTATCCGTAATTCGGATAAAGAGAACAATTTCTGATTGACAGTATTCTAGATTCAAAACATATTAAGTATTCGAATCAAAAGAACAGGAACAACAACTGCTAATGAACATTCCAACATCGTTCGAGCATGATCATCACAGTAAGGATTTCTCACTGGTTCACCAGCTAGATATCGTGCAGCGTCAGTTTCGTGGTGCTCGAAGTCACACTTTCACACAACTTTTAGATTTTTCTTCGATAGAAGTAACTTTGGCGTATGATGTCCATTATCCTCGGAATTCTCCCAGCACGGTTTCTTCGCTCGATCCTGCAATACACATGAATAGTAGGAACATAAAAGCAATAAATAGCGTAGCATCAAAATGAATTAGAGTGAAAACCTACGCCATCAGGAAGCCTACTTCACCACAGGCCGGTCATTTGCGTCCTATTCAGAGCGGAAGACCCATCTGAGCGTATCGTGGTCGGCGGCTAGATGTCGCTAGTGCCTACATACGTACTACATGCCTGTATAGCTTCGTTGAATGGAGCCGGGTAATTCACCAACCTTCACCTCTGGGCAGGTGAATGGGGTAAGCTTCTCCACTATGAAAAACGTTAACGTCCTGGGCAAAGCCCCGAGAAGAAATCAAAGTGACCCGTCATTCATGCGCGTCATTTTCATGCATGCAATAAATAAAAAGTCATTTTCAAGATGGGATTGGTGTTATTACCGGTTTTTCGTTCATAGACTTTTTACCCTTGGAAATAGACTTTCGGAGAAGGTTGTTTTTGGAATCCTCATGAAATTCTGCATCGAATAGTGTTCTCAGGTTCAAAAATACCTCCCTGATCTTCGAGCCGATTTCAGTTTATAAAATGCATTTCTACCGTCTGAATCTATCGGTTTTTCGTCCATAACTTTCCTACATTTGATGATGGATTCTTGATGAAGGTTGTCCCCGAATCTTCTTAAAATTCTGCGTCGAAGTGTTTTCTGTTTGGAAAAGTATTTTTCCGATCCCTCCGCCTAATTAGTTTTATGAAAGACTTTTTTTGCTTATAACTCTCACGTTAGAGATAGGATCGCGGTGAAGGTTGTTTCTGGAATCTCTGTGAAATTCTGCATCCAATGATATATTGGTTTCCTAACTTCATTTGCTCCATAAGTCAGCCAAGTCGGTGGAGCCGAGCTTCATGGTTATCGCTTGGTTTGTTTTTTCAAGGTTTGGTTTTGCCCAGGCCTTGTGAGCCCTTAGAACTTTGTAAAGTAGTTAATAAAACCTGTAAAACAAATTTTCTAGAGATTTCCACCTAGATATAAGTGAGATGGTTCAAGAGACACCTACTGATAACATTGGAGCCAAACCAATTCAAAAATAGCAAAGTTAGATCCGCGGATGCTTAGCAAAATTTGGTGTTGTTCGTGTGACGGATAACGGTTTCGGGTTGACTGGTTCGGCGTTCGTAACGCTCCCTCAGTAATGGCCACTCCCAATGGTCGTAGGCGATCAGGGGCGGCATGCACGTACGTTTTCGGCGGGGTTGTGTAAGGTTGGGGCAGCGTAACACCGCTATCGGCATGCAAGAATGCGCGCTCTCTCTGTCTTTTTAGACGATTTCTTCGAATAATCGGTATTTATTTTGAACCTTGTCTGCTATAATTTTTCTAGGTCCACCTTACCACAACTGCATGTGATCGTAGCCTATATGATATCGAAGAAGACCCTTTTCGAAGCTCTCACACTTTTAATGTAGCAAACTGTATAAGCATTTTGGAAGGTTTTAAGAAAATGGAGCATTTTTTTTAAATATTATTCTATTGCTTCACATCAAGGTTTTCCTTACTATGTGTGGCACGCAGCTTTTTTAAAAGGGTCGACAGTGCATCAGGATAACTTTTCAACAGTGGTGCTCAAAACATTGTTCCTTATGCTGTTTAAGCTGACAAAGTGGATGTTACGTAACTCTACATCACCCGCCTCCGTCGGGGGCGCGCGCTCGCGTTGCGGCGTAGCATTGGAGCGCTTTTTCTCACAACCCACTGCACTTCCTCGCTCATACACTATTCAAGCTAGGTGAATTGCGATATTTAGTGTATGTTAGGGTTACATTAGCCTCCAAGAGGCTCGGATAACTGTAGTGTGAGGAAAAACGTCACTCAAAAACGCGGTTCTCGCAAAAATTCTAAGAAAAGGGAATTGGTGGAACTTCAAGTGGATTCGGTATACTAATTGCAACACATGTGTTCTTTCACAGATTGTGCACTGCAAGATGAATGCATAAGAAGTCGGTGCTCTAATATCCATCTGTCAGTTGTCGTCTGACAACATCGTTTCCAAATTTTTCAGAGTAATCTACGAGCCAGAAGGAATATTCTACAATATAGAAGTGTAAAACACAAAGAATTCGGTTTTTTGTGAGTCATACGGCACTGGACGGTCTAGCTCTGTCACTGGGTGACCTGCGCCTCATCTCCTGTAATTGCTCATCTAGGTCCTTGACTTTGCCAGGCTTCACTCAGTTTTTCTTCAGTTTTTCTCGCTGAATATATTCTATATCTTCCATTACCGTACAGGAGCAAAACTATTCCCTATTTGCACTTACAGTATATAGCTTCACCATCTGAAGACGTGGCTTTGCTCCAATGTTTGTCAATTCCGGACGAGGTGCCAGCTGAACCTCTTGCCTTGCAGACCTAGCCATGGCTGCAGTGAGTTTCATTTGTTTGAGGAGCTCGTTCAGCTTCTCAAAAGCTTCGTCAGTGTTCTCTCTAGCCACTGCCTTTGCCGTAACTTCAACTTCTGCGTAATTCTGAAATACTCACAATTAGCGTTTCTAAAATATTTTTTTTACCTTTGTCGAAAGTTTTCGAAAAAAAAAGAAAATTCTTTACATACGCTTGCGATTGCGTGTAGAGCCTGATAACAGAGCTCCCTTGTCTTCTGGGCCAGGGTTAAGCAGGCCGTTGCGACCGGCGGCCAAAATTTTACGACCCCCCCTAATGATCAAAATTTTGACCACCTCCCCTCTAGGATGAAAAAATTAACTATTGCATTGCTGCACATTTAGAGCCGTTTTATTCTTTAAAAACCTCCATTTGAGGTTTTTAAGATGGATTAAGAATGAAAATGTGAATTTACTTACTACTGACTTTCTACGCGACTTACTACCCCAACCTTTTCGAATGGTTTGGAGAAAAACCCTAATTTTCCCAAAACATTTACGAGCCACCCCAATTTTTTTCAAAAAAAAATTCCTATATTTTTACGACCCCTGTTGCGACCGGTCGCAACCCTGCTGAAACCTGTTCTGGGCTGAAGTTGCTTCCTCTTGATCGTTGAGCTGTGCAGCTGCTCCTTGCCGCTCTATTTTCGTCTCAGGGCCCTCCCCTTCCAACTGCACCTCTTGAGCCGATGTGCCAGCAGGGATGCATTCGAAGCCAACATTGCCATACGTTTTAACTGCATGTCTGTGGATGCAGGCGATTCCAGTCCTGTTGTCCAGGCAGGTGCATGTCCACCCATAGGGACATACATCGCAAAGGCGGCAATGGACGTTACTCTGAAAGAATTTTATTATAGTCCTGTGGACGACCGCAAGCTCCATCTTCTGTGTGCCTCTCTTGTCAATGAACGGCTAGTCCCTCTTGACTTCCTTGTTTCTCACCACAGACAGGACATGTGATTTGCGACTTCGCGAAATTCCGTTCCTCCTTCAGTTCATTGCAGTGGTCCTCGGAGAAGTGATGAACATTCTTCAAGTGCCGGTAGAAACTCTGTTTATGGAGCACCTTGCTGCAAACAGCGCACACATAGTGATCAGCGTCAGCCATATTAGAAGAATTATGATCCTCGTAACAGCCGGCTGTTTCGAAAGAGGACTAACATACTTCCTACAGCTCGGGAAATTGTTCAAAGTCGATTTGGCTCGCCTTCACTGGGTTTCGGAATGTTCTGCGCTAGTAGAGGTGAACTTGGTTTGAGTTCGATAATCTGGACAACTTTGTTGGAGAAATACGAGAGGAATTGTGTTCTACGGAGAATATTTTCGATTTAATAACTACTTAGCATACTTTCCCAATCATCACGCACACAGTTTTTCTGAGTAAAACTGTAGCATTCAGTTTCTAAGCAGTATAGTGTGCTTGAAATGACCTGTTTCCGGGGATTAACGATATGTTAGTATCAGATTATAGGGTTGCATATAAGTATTCCAAATGCAAAAGCGAACAGACTCCTGTGCTTCAGTTGATATTGATTCTGAAAACCTATTTCTTGGAACCTATTTTAGCAAAAATACCGTCTATTCGACTCTTCTAAAACGCTTGGATTATTCGACAACGACACTGGTGTTTCTCAAGCCAAATAATTGCTGTTGTTGTTACTGCTTTACAGCTACTAGACGACAGATGAGAGATGAATATTGGAGCACCACCTCCTTATGCAATCGTACTATGATGAATAGTGTGTGAAGATACACGTGTATTGCAATTAGTATCCCGAACCCGCTTGAAGTTTTATCAATTCCCTTTTCTTAGTATTTTTTTTGCGAAAATCGCGTCTTTGAAGGCACAGGACACCCAGGAAATTAATTTTCAGATTTCATGCTTATCTTGGAGAGAGTCACACGCTCATCACAGCGGTATCTATGAAAGCGTCCAAGACCCCCTTTGAACAGAGTTATGGCTCTTCAAAGATGCCAAGATTTTGAGGGTGAAAAATCGGTGGACGAGTTGTCTCAGGCCTGTATTTCTCTTCATTCGCAATCGTCGCGCGAGAGCGAGCCAGGATAAGGAGACGGTCCGGCAATGGACTGAAGAACGGTGATTGGTTAAGAATTCATCCATCTATCCAGTCGATATCGAGGTCGAAAATCCGGAAGGGGGTTGGGCCTGTGGTGGTGAGCGAAGGGGGTCGGGCCTGTGGTGGTCGCTTATATCTCGCTTATTTGGAGGAATTGAGATCTCGCATTTGGCACGTGTTATACCGGAGGGGTCTTCTACACAATTACATGAAAATCTCAAAATTGATATCTGAGGGTGTACTGTGCCTTTAAGTGACGTTTACCCCAGCATAGTAGCAGGAAACGCTGTTTGGGAGCCGGTGTACTCCTCACATACACTAAATATCTCAATTCACTTAGCTGAAGTAGTGTACGGGCGAGGAACTGCACTCTACGGTGAGAAAGAGCGCTCCAATGCTACGCCGCGGCGCGCTTATCACATATTAGTCCCCGGTCCTGCGAACAGTTTCCATTTTTGCTACGAAAACAAGCCAGCCTGAAAATTGTATGAAAACGCTGGGTTTTCTTGAAACCTGATGGAGAAATTAATGCCTTCAAATATAGTGATTGTTCCATCTTTCAGAAATTATTTTCCTTACAGACGTTAGGTTATCTGCGCGTCTATCATTCTTCTACGCCTAAACAAAAAATGTAATTTTTTTTTGAAATGCTTGTTAGCGCATATTAAGCGCAGAGAAGTCGAGAAAATGATTGGGTTGGCTATGAAATGGAAAAAAATATTTGAGTTGTATAAACGTTTGTCTCAATTCAAGGGAAAATTTCTCTTGAATTTCCGAGCGTTAGAATTCAAACTAAAAAAATTACGAAAGTAAATTCAAAATCGGAAGTGCTTACTTTAGTTGAAAGGAATAGATTCATTTAATAAAATCTTACCGATAATGACTGTATTTCACCCAACCGCATCTCTCCTTCATTCCAACAATGGGCCGATGAACTTAAAGGCAGTGTTCACGATAAAAATCGTTTTTCTGCTTTTCCGCCTATCTTGAAGACGGTCCCATGCTGATTCCAATTATGTTTTTGGAATCGTACAAGACCTTCTTGGAACGGAGTTATGGTCCCTCAAAAATGGAGCTAGGGAAGCATGGTGGACGAGTTGTCCGAGGCCTGTAACTTCCGCCTTTTGCAGCCGATGTATGCGAACTGACCTGAGTAAAGAGAGAAGTTGAGAATGAAGGGAAGGACGGGGCTATTGATCGGAAACCATGGCTCATCTCGCAATCTCGAGC
Source organism: Aplectana chamaeleonis (assembly GCA_029168955.1). Lineage (NCBI taxonomy): Eukaryota > Metazoa > Nematoda > Chromadorea > Rhabditida > Cosmocercidae > Aplectana > Aplectana chamaeleonis. The sequence goes on from JAPDOI010000212.1 coordinate 902,075, forward strand.
ATTCATTTGTTCACGTCGGTGGGCGTGGAAAGTGCATCTGGGGTGTGACGAGCTGGCGGGTGTCCAACTTTGGGGCCGTAGGGACCGTTCCGAGCTCATTTTTCTTAGTTTTTTCAACGTTAGGGTTGCGCTAGGCCCAGGGCTGGGCACGCGTCCCGGTTGACCTTAGCGGGGTGCATACTGGACGCTGCGGAGAGGGCAAAGGAGCTGCCGAGATGTCGTACGTTCGTGCCGTGGCAGTGTGGAGGAAAGAAGATCGCCTCCGTGCAAACCGACGTCATCCCCTCCACAAAGAGGGTTTTTGTCATGGGAGAGGTGCTGGCCGGCCGCAGCTCTCCTTCGGATTCTCCTGCAAAGGGCCGGCGTGGAGAGGAATCCTGGACCCGCTCAGAAGTACCATTGCGCCACGTGCGGAGAGGATGTAAACTGGAGACATACCAGCGTCCAGTGCTTCGGATGCCAAAGGTGGGTGCATCTCTCCTGTTCGGGTCTCAGTTCTGTGAGGCATCATAACTCATCTTTTCGTTGTGTGTTATGCTCCTCACCTTCCATCTCAGATTCCTCTATCTCAAATCGCCCCCTTTCCATTGTGCATATCAATCTAAACGGCCTTCGTGAATCCATCTCCCCCTAAAACACCCCTTTCTCTTTTCAACATATACATTCCACCTACAACTTCATGCCCTTCATCTTACAATCCTATCCCACTTCTCAAGCAGCTGAGCGACTGCTCCGTCTCATCCTCGGTCGTTTTCGCGGGTGATTTCAACGCTCACACCTTTTGCTCGTCTCTCGGTCCTGATGTTAGAGGAAATGACGTCGAAGAATGGGCAGATGAGTGCGACCTGGTCATTTTAAACGATGATCAGCCCACTCGTCTCCCTGCCAGCGGCCGATCTTCTTGCCCAGACATATCTCTTGTCTCGTCCAACCTTTCTAACTCCTGCTCATGGTCTACCTCAACAACATTGTCTAGTGACCATGTCCCGTCTTTGTCCACATCGACCCATCCAATTATCTCGCTCCCTGTTTGGGTGTTCGCCAAAGTTCTTATCATAATTTAGGCCGAGCAGACTGGAGCCTGTTCAGCGAAGTTGCGCTTCGTCTGTCGGCAGATTACCACTGGAATGGAAGCGTGCACCAGAAAGAGTGCCATTTCTCTGACGCAATCCCCAAGGCCATGAAGGCGGATATTCCTATCGGTCTCGTCAAGACATTCTATCCAAGTGTAACTAGAGAAGTCCTCGACAAAATCAGAACGAGAGCTGCGAGGAGAGCATTAGATCATTCGAACCCCAAAGTAGCTGAGCTTGACGATGAGATCAGAAAGGATCTGGACAGACGCAAGAAAGAAGAGTGGGAAAAGTTCACTGGGCAGCTGGATTTTGAGACGGACAATGCAGCCACCTGGAAGGTACTACCGAAGCTTTCGGGTAAGAGCTCACCAGCTACCGTCTCCACAATCGAATTCGACAACGGCGTATTCAAATCAGGAAAAGAAGCCGCTTATGCGCTCGGGTAACGTTTTTTTATCACCAGTGCTAAACGAGGTCCGCAGAATAGAGTGACTGTAAGAGAGCTGTGCCGCCTCCCGCTTATGAGCTCGGCCGAAGCATTTACTACGACGCAATTTGAGAAGATTATAAAGGAAATGCGGAACTCTAGAGCTATTGGTCCTGATGGGATATGTCCTGCTGTCTTGAAGAAGATACCCACTGACCTTCTAGCGCTTCTCACTGATGTGATAAACACCTCGTTCAGGTCGTGTACAATCCCACTCGTGCTGCTGCCCAAGCCTGGCAAGTTCAGTCAAGGGTTATCATCCCATTAGTTTGCTGTCCTCTTTTGCTAAAGTAGCTGAAAAGCTGATCGTTAAAGACCTGGCTGAGCATAACTAGTGTTATGGATGATACATAGTGATAACGTTGTTGTTGTTGAGTGGCCACATAAAAGGGCCGCTCGGTGTGTTCATAGTCAGTTTAGAATAAATCTCTCTACTGGGTTCTCCTCACAGAACTCAACAACTAGAGACAGGTGTCTCAGCATGAATTCAGAAAAATGCATTCCACTACGACAGCTTTGTTAGAAATTACTGGCTATGCCATTGATGGTTTCTACGCCGATAAGCCGCAGAGAGCTGTAGCAGTTGCCTTGGATCTCACTAAGGCTTTCGACACAGTGAATCTTGGAATCTTATTAGGCAACTTACTGGAGTCATCAATCCCGCCGTGGAAAAAGCGTTAGATAGCTGCATTTACTAATGGAAGACGAGCTAAAGTGATGTTCCAGAATCACCTGACTTACTTGACTTAATCGGTTGGCTTTCGCCTGACGCGGTCATTCCGCATCTTCACCGAGGTGTGCCGTCCTAGTAGTCAGCCGTGTCCATTTTTCACGGTCTTCAGCCACAATTTGAACACATTCCATCCAGCTGTCACTATTCCATTTCCTGCGAAACGAAACATCGCGCCTGAACTGTCTTTCGATGCCGAGTGACTTTAAATCCTCTTTAACCACATCCGTCCAGAACTTTCGCCTACGCCCAGGTGGCCGTTTCCAGACAGGATTTGGAAGCATTTTAAAGCGTGTTGTACGAGACGATCCGGCGTTCTTCTTAGTATATGCCCGAGCAGTCGAAGTCGACTTTCCATTGCTGCTTGAGATGGCGTTAGGAGATGCTGGCACCTCCCTCGTGTCAAGCGTTGATGTACTGCGTCGATTTCCTTGTAAAGGTCTTCGTTATGGCATACACGCGGCCAGAAATATCCAAGCAAACGCCTAAAGCTTCCTCTCCGTGCAATCCAACCTTTCCATCTGCGTTTTCGGTGCTGCCCACGTCTCCGATCCGTACATCATGATAGGGCGAATAGCGGATAGGTAGACGCGCAACTTGACTTCCTTCGCGATGGTGGTAGACCACAAACACTTGGTTAGAGAATTGAATGCAGACGTAGCTTTCGCACATCGTTGTCGAATATCCGCTGCATAACTACCATCGTTCTTCAGCAAACAGCCCAAATAACAGAAATCGTCCACCAGTTCGATACGTTGTCCGTCCACACAAACTCCAGTTGAAGGCCTCTGAGAGACCCACATCTGCTTGCATTTGTCGGGACGAAGACAGAAGTCCATAGGCTGCGTGCATACTTCGAAACGAGGTTCACAATCCTTTGCAGTTTTGCGTTGTTTTCAGCGAATAACACAATGTCGTCGGCGTACTCCAGGTCGACAAGGAGCGTCCTGATGGTGTTAGGATCACATCCGCAGGAAACTGTTCTGCAACTCTACGCATGATGTCATCAACGGCGAAGTTGAAAAGAAAGGTCCTGCAACGGCTCCTTGCCTTACTCCTGTTTTTCACCTCGAAAGCTGGCGTAAATCCGACAGGTGTACGAACTGCTGCTGTTGTTCCTTTGTTCATGTCCTCGATTAACCAGACATACTTTTCCGGGACTCCATCTGCTCGCAGAGCATTGAGCAATCGATCACGATGAGGGAGAGTCGAACGCGGCTTCAAAGTCCAAAAAGCAAGCTGTAATGGCTTCGAAAACCGCTGCCACGATTCAATTACTCTTCTCACGACGAACACTTGGTCGATGGTCGATCTTCCAGGTCGAAAACCGGCTTGCTCATCTCTGGTCGTTCCTTCACGATGTTTGATAAGTCGCTCGAGAATCATACGTTCTAAAACTTTGTACATGACACGGAGTAGAGATTCCTCTGTAGTTCTTAGGATCCGTGACGGATAGCTTCTTGTGAAGAGGTACGATGATCGCATGTCTCGCCAGATCGGGTATCCTTTCGCTCATCCATATGGCACGATGGTGTTGGTCATTTCACGAATCCCAGACGGAGGAAGAGCTTTCAGCATTTCAGCAGTGATGTTGTCATCTCCACCTGCCTTTCCATTCTTCATTTTCCGGACACAATCCAAAACTTCAGACTCAGTCGGCGGTTCCTCACTGACATCGTAATGTGCTCTCTGAACATGCAGGAGCTCAGGTACTGATGGCGCTGGACGATTCAGTAGTGAACTGAAGTAATCCTTCCATATTGGCAGCGTCGCATCACCAACTGCAACTCCATTGGTAGTGTTCAAGACAGGAGAACATCTCTTCATCTTCCCGCTATACTGTCGCAGCAACTTGTAGGCTTTCTTCGGATTCTTCTCCTCCCAAGCCTTCTCGAACTCCTTAGCTCTACACGTCCACTCTCGTTCGCGGTCACTTTGAAGCTGCCGACGCAACTTCCTCCTCAGACTCTTCTCCTCCACGAAGTTTCCTGCAGTTCGGAGAGCACATACTCTGTTGTAGGTAGATGTTGTTTCTTCTGAGACGTAGGCGAACTTCTTCTTAGGCTGTACAACTGACAGGAGTGCCTCTTTCGAAGCGTCCTGGATGCACTTGACAAAAGAATCCGCGTCGCAAAGTTTCTTCTTAGTCCGTACTCCGATGTGAATAGAAACGCGTTGTCGGAAATCCCTTCTGCACTCTTCATCTCTGAGACTTGTCATGTCAATCCTCTGAGAGGTTGAGCCCTCGCTTCCTCTTATGAATCCTCGCAGTGAAGTTCAACAGAACAGGACGGTGATCCGAATCGAATGCGACATCACACAGCTCTAGATCTTCGAATGTCCGATACTGGAATATTCCTCGTCAGGACATAGTCAAGCTGTAGTTTCAAAGTTGTCATCTTCCGCTTCCGCTGCTCTTCTGGAGATAGCCGGGTTGGTCCCTGCCACGTAAGCTGATGGCGGCGATGATTCCTATTGAATGTCGATGCAATAATCAGACCACTGCGTTCACAAAAGTCGACAAGGCGGTAGCCATTGTCCGATGTTTGCTCCACTGGGTAGAACCATTTACCGAGTACTTCGGATTCCTGATCAAGTCCCATCTTCGCATTTGCGTCAATCCCCCGACAACAGCATGTTGACAAGGTATCCTGGCCAGCAACGTATTGAGTTCCTCATAAAACGCATCCTTCGAATTGTCTTCGGCGGTTTCAGTGGGCGCATGAGCACTCACTATCCACAGATTGAATCCTCTGTGATCCCGCAGTCGTACGAATGCATTCCGGCACGACGTTGAGCCAAACTCCTTGACCATACCATTGAAATCCTTCCTTACAGCTATTGCACAGCCTCCCACTCTCCTATCGTCAGCGTTACCGCAGTAGATGGTGTACTCTCCGACGCTGATGACGGGTCTATCCTTGAGGCGGGTTTCCTGCAAAGCAGCAAACGGTGCATGGAAATAGCTCAGAAGTCTGGATAGCGCAGTTTTTGGATATCACTCGACAGCGATCAACAGTTCAGGGTGGCGAATTTGTGGCTTGCGGCCAAAGACTCCATGACTCCCTAGGTACGGATCCTAAGGTGTTATGGACCAGAGGCCTTAGTGTGCCGGACGGCGACACCTTTATGCAATGTGCGGGATACTTTCGCGATATAGTTGTGCACGCTATATCGCTCGAACGTTCCCTGTGTACACTCAAACGTCTGCTGGGTTCAGTAGAAGCAGGGGCACCAACGAGCAGGTACCAACAGACTTGTATACACACCCCCCAGAATCACCTAAAAGTCTTAAACAGCATTCCGATTGCAGCTGGTGTCCGGCAGGGCGGCATATTGTCGCCTGCCTCTTCAGTCTGTACCTCGAAGATATGCCCGCCCCACCCCAAGATATCAAAGTGGTCGCTTACGCTGATGATATGACTGTCTTGTGTCGTGATCGGGACATAAGTGTGGTCGTCACTATTATCAACGAGTACTTGATCACTCTGAAAAGCTTCTTCGACCGCAAAATGCTGAAGATTTCTGCTTTAAAGTCATCGATATCCGTACTCACAACGGACCCATCTGAACACAGCGCACATCCGTATGTATGGAATGGAAATCTTTTGCCTGCGGCCCGATTCCTAAAACTTCTCGGACTCGTGCTCGATCCGTCGCTCAAGTTCCATAAGAACACGGAACAGAAGCAGGCTATCGTCAAAGCGAAGCTTAATGTGTTTAGAGCCCTGGGCGGTACGTCATGGGGTAGCAGCATGGAAATCATTATCACAACATATAAGGCGATTCTTCAGCCTGAACTAGAATACGCCGCACCAGTTTGGCAGCATCTAGTCTCAGAATCCTCTTGGACTAAGGTACAACGCGTACAGAATGCAGCTCTCCGTATCGCCATCGGATGTGCAAGAAGTTCTCCAGTCGATCACTTGCATGCTGAGATCCGCTTATTACCAGTAAAGGAGCACTGCCAGCTCCAGGCACAACAATTTTTCATCAACATTGTCAAGCACCTAACCACCCCTCTTGGAGAGTGCTAAACCCCGTCAGAGAGAGAGACATCAGAAAGCCACTCGCCGATGCTCCCAGTAAAATTAATCTGCAAAGATGGCATGACTCACAGCAAGAACGACTCCATCTACTGCTCTAGGAGCATACTCAATTCGTACGGTGTCATCTGGAAGAGGCGGCCATTAAAGGCACAGTACACCCTCAGATATGAATTTTGAGATTTTCATGTTAGTTTGTAGAAGACCCCTCCTGTATAACACGTGCCAAATGCCAGATCTCAGTTCCTCTGAATAAGCGAGATATAAGCGACCACCACAGGCCCGACCAACTACCAGATTTTCGAACTCTATAGCGGCTCGATGGACGGATCAATTCCAACAAGTCGTCGTTCTTCAGTTCATTACCGGACTGTCTCCTTATCCTGGCTTTCTCTCACGCAACGATTGCGAATGAAGAGAAATACAGGCCTGAGACAACTCGTCCACCAATTTTTCACCCTCTAAATCTAGGCATCTTTGAAGAGCCATAACTCTGTTCAAAGGGGGTCTTGGACGATTCCAGAGATACCACTGTGATCAGAGTGTGACTCTCCAAGGTGAGCGTGAAATCTCAAAATTAATTTCTTGGGTGTCCTGTGCCTTTAATCCCATACTGGGAGTAGTGCCGCCCCGAGTCTGCACATCCGAGGCTCAACTCGGAAGAAGGGCCAGGTGCACCCTCACATCGCTGCGCTGTGGTCACTCTACTATGCTTATGTCAGCAAGATAGACAGCAGCAAATCAGATGTTTGCCCGGACTGCGGCTGCCTCGGTCATGATACTGTACGCCTCTTCAACGGTCCGGAGAGACCCACCACGCTGACCGTAATGGACTTATGGACGAATCCATTACTGGCCACCCAGTTTCTCAACGTATGACAAAACCCTCAGAGTGGCTGCAAAGAAGAAGAAGAGAATTCGACTCTAGTTTAAAATAAAAAGTGTAACTTTTTTGTGGAAACGCCCTTTGGGGCTACTGTAGCGGACTGAAAGCTTTAAAGGTTTTTTGTTTGATAGAATGATTCGGTTGTCAGCTAACCGTCCAATTAGTTAAGTTTAGTTCCATGACGAGTACATAAGACAATTGTTGAAAAAAAGCGTACTTAACAATGCGACTACTGGAAACTCGCCACAGGCGCAGTGTACGTGAAACAAAAATGTTATGAGAAAATATTCAATCGATTGCAAAAAAAACAGTGAAGAAGCTTGGATATCGTTAGCTTAAAGGCAGCGTTCACGATGATTTTCGTTCCCGAGTTTTCCACTCAACACAATGCGTAGGCAACCAAGTGTTACCAAAATCACGAAGAAACGGCGAGAAACGCACTAATTCGTCTTATTTCAGTGACATTATTCCCTGGCCTGGACTAGTTGTCCGATTGGATGAACATGTAATCGGTGGTTGTCACCGGTGAAAAATGGGGCTAATCAAAAATGGAAAAGTATTTCTGGCATAACAGTACTAGTTAGGGTCCAAAAGAAAGAGCGGAGCAACAGAGAGTAGCGAATTGCAAAACACGGGTCCACAAAAGATTCTACTGTCACAACGAACAGTTCCAGTGAGAGTGAAAAGGTGAGGTGAGAGTAAGGGATTTAGTGCCCTTCTGGAACGTTTTTCTCGATTTCTTCGTCAATTCAGTTCTACTCGGAGGCCAAATAATCGATTTAACGATTAATCTCGAAATCGAAGATTATCGTGAACACTGCCTTTAAATTGAGCATACCCTCTGGTTCCGAACCTAGTAGGTGCAATTGCGGGCTTGCGTCGTGGGGGCGTGACGCATCGCTTTCGTAGGCCATTGGTATACCTCCCTGTCGCTGCAGCGACAGGTTTCGACAACTATCACTCATCGTGTCGGGACCAGCACCGGTGCTATGCCAGGGTCGGCCGCGGGATCAGTTTGCGTGCGCCCGTCGCTGGAACAGTTCGCTGAGGGGTGTTATAGTTTTCACTGACGTAACCCTGGTATACTCCGTCGCTGGCTCCCCTGGACTCCACATATTCATCTATTTCATGATGTTTTATGTAATTTTGGCATATCATGGACAGTATAGTGACATCAAAAGACATTATAGTTTTGTACGTTTCGGTTTAGTTGTTTACCTGCAGTTTTTTTTTCAATTGGGTATTTATGTGCTGTCATTATTCCATTCAATTACTTATGAATCGTTCTTTTTATTTATGCATTTGTCTAGGCTGTCGAATGTATGGATTATATTCCAAGCCGACGTATTTCGCCTCTTCTTTGAAACTAGATTTTCCGCTTCTCCTACTACCAACTAAAACAGGGATGGTTAAAACGACTATAATGATGATCATATTGTGACAGAATGTGAAAACAATTGGAAATGTCACGAAATCCCACATAAACTGTGATGGCATGACCATAATCTTTTTGTTTGCTGTGCAGATGCGCGTGTGCGGAAATGTCAGTCCGCAAAAGCGCGTAGAATTCAATGCGGCGACGAAGACTCCGTCGCCGTGTCCGTCGCCGGCGACCGGCTGTCGCTGAAGTATACCAATGGCCGTACGGTCAAAGAACTAGGTTAAGCCTTGAAAATGTAGAAAAACACGATCAGCTGATGAGGGGTTTTTCGTAGCTTTGAGAAAGGCGCTGCCTGCTCTGAAGGTAAATGGTTTTGCGCGATCAATGGTTTTCGGACTACCAACGTGATGGTAAAATGGCCCCCTCTAGTACTGGTTGTCGTGATTTGAAAAAAAAATTGAACGAAGGGAGGCCGATGAGTACAAAAGCTTTTAATTCATGCATAAGTCGAATACTCCACCCCGTGATTCAGTTGTTGTTTTTTTTTAGGTTGAGCAAGGCATCGCGCAGTGGAATCCTGCAGAGAATCCTAATGCTACCGAGGATCCATATAAAACCCTCTTTGTAGCGCGAATCGTAAGTTTTAACGGGTCGATTTTTATTTCTCATCTTTGTGAAGTGATTTTTTTCAGAACTACGAGACATCAGAGAACAAGCTGAAGCGCGAATTTGAAATGTATGGGAAGATTAAGAAGGTGATTTCCGCACATGAGACTTTAGAACGCTTTGTGGCACAAATATGTAGTGTAAATTGAATGTTTTCATTTTCAGTTGGCGATGATTCACGATATGAATGGAAAGCCTCGTGGCTACGCTTTTATTGAGTATAGTGATAAGTCAGAAATGTCAAGTAAGTTTTATTTGGATTATGTCTCTCCCAAACGGTCTTATTTTTCTCTAGTTTTTTCCCATTGATAATGAAATTGACCTCGTGAACCTAGGGAACGTGGTTGGGGATTGTATGCGCTTACTAAGGTTGCATAGGGAAAAAATGCGGGCAATCATTTACTCCTAGAAGTACAGATTTTCGTTATTGTATTCGTATTACGAAAGTAATCGCTGTTTCATTACAGCACTTCGCCATGATGTTCATATTCTGCTTTTGCGCTGGTTACTGGTTGAATGAATAGGTTTGTTTGAGACGAAGTTCATTTGAACTTGGGGGATCTTTTCCGCATAGGTGTAGCTCAAACTTACGAAAACGCGTGCAGCGGCTGATGCTCTCAAAGTGGTTCCAAGGTTCCGAATGGGTTTGAGGTTTTTTTCCTCCCTCAGGGTATCCCTTTGTTTTCATTTTTGGCTAACCTCTGCACAATAGACTTCAATTTGCAAATCGCTGACAGGGTCTCGCATACTGGGCGTCGTAGAGAAAATTTCGATTAATCTCCTTGATTCAAAATCGATAATGCTTTGATGTTTGGTTTCTAACTTGCATGACGCATTCTGTCAGAAACACCTCTTTTCAAAAAAGAAAATCAGAATCAGACTATCCATCGCTCAAGCAAGCTGTATAAAAGTCTCTCTTGGGTTTGGGATTAACACAGGTAAGCCGTGGTTGGTCCTTAGTCCAAACGTGTCTGGGCGTCGTAGACCTTTCGGATACATGAGATTTCGTGTTGTTTTGAAAGCGCTCCATGCAATCAGAAAATGTTTCGGCGGCAAGTATTAATTGGGCTGGGAATAACTCCTCATGTTTTTGTTTCAATCGGAAATTTCGCGCTGAATGCAGAGAAGTTGGTGACATGTTGTAGCGCATTCGAAAGGAAATTATTTGATCTATATGACAGCCTATTCTGCTTTTCTGAACAGGGTACGCCACGAGGTGTGGACAAGGTTAAATTTACTCCGACCCCCCCCCTTCCGAGAAGCGAAATTTCGGCGATTTTCTCAGACCCTCTCCTAGGAGCGTTGTTTTATATGTTATTTGTTGTAAAATTCGAAATTCTGTGAAAATCCGGTCAGAATGAACAAAACCCCCTTCGGGGGGGGGGGGGTGGAAATCCACACCCCGCGCGGTACCCTGTTTCTGAAAAATGCCATTCTATAGATTTTCGTCTTGATGGAGGCAGAAAAGTTGAAAGGGGAGGGTAAAGCTTTGATTCACCTTTATTAGCCCGAAAATCAATGAAATCGGATTTGATTCAAAAATCTAATTACCGTATTTCATTTTATTGAACACCCCCCTCTATTTGAACCCCTCCCTCTACTTGAACCCCCCTTTTGGTGGAGATTGAAAAATAGAACACCCCTTTTATCAGAGCCCCCCCCTTCAGCTGAAAAGACATTGGTAACCCATTCCTACAGGACGTGAACTGCTACGGGCTGCTCGAGATGTCGACACCCAAAACCTTGTTGACATTTTCGAAGATTGATCTTGAGAAGGACTTAAACAATGACTTTATTGATGATGATCTCTTAGGGCTCGCCGAGTAATTCATTATTGTCTCACTTTGATTTGATTAATAAACTTTATTTGCCCATATTGACTCTTGAATTCTTGGTTGAAAATTAGAGCCCCCCCTCTATTTGAACCTCTCCCTTTAATTGAACCCCCCTTTCCGAGGAGGTTGAAAAATAGTACACCCGGGTGTTCAATTACAGGAAATACGGTATTTCATCTTATAGATGAGAAATTTGCTCTCGAACGATCAATAACACCATGCCAAAATTTTTGAACTCGCATTACATAATTGAATTCCTGAAAGTTTAGGTTCCTGGCAAAAGTAAAGATTTGGCATGGCCATAGAAATATACTCAGTTAAAAAGGGAAGATAAAGAAAAATGAAAAAACGTTTTGAAATATTCCTGAGAACAATTTGGCGTAGAATAAATAGATTTTTGGGAAATGTAGTGAAATAGTTGAAAGTATGATTTGGCAGTCGAGTTTGAACCAACTATTTGTAAGAGTTATGCAAAATGAGAGATCGCATTGTATAAGCTTATCCGTAGAACATATCGAAGCAAAATCACGCGTGATATGGCTAGCAGTAAACGCTCGTTCGGGAGCTGGAATGCCGCGATCTTCACGTATTAAGTAAAGTGAAATCAACTGTTTGTTCCATATCACGCGTGATTTTGCTTCGATATGTTCTACGGATAAGCTTATACAATGCGATCTCTCATTTTGCATAACTCTTATAAATAGTTGGTTCAAACTCGACTGCCAAATCATACTTTCAACTATTTCACTACATTTCCCAAAAATCGATTTATTCTACGCCAAATCGTTCTCAGGAATATTTCAAAACGTTTTTTCATTTTTCTTTATCTTCCCTTTCTAACTGAGCATATTTCTATGGCCATGCCAAATCTTTACTTTTGCCAGGAACCTAAACTTTCAGGAATTTCATTTATTTTTCCTAAAGGTTTCCTTTCTAACATGATTTATGCCTGGTGGTGTTAGATGAAAGTAAACCCACTGATGTCCTGCCCCCTTCTATGACGTCCTGCGCACTTTAACTGATGGCCTGCACACTTTCTATGACGTCTTGCACACGCCCACTGATGTCCTGCACACTCCCTCTGATGTCCTGCACACTCCCGCTGATGTCCTGCACACTTTCTATGAGGTGCTGAACACTTCCACTAATGTCCTGCAGCCCCTCCACTGATGTCCTACACACTTTCTATGAGGTGCTGCACACTCCCACTATAGTCCTGCACACTCCCACTGATGTCCTGCACACTTTCTATGACATCCTGCACACTCCCACTAATGTCCTGCGCACATTCTGTTACATCTTGCACACTCCCACTGATGTCCTGCACACTTTCTACGGCGTTCTGCGCACACCCATTTGGGTCCGGCACTTTCTACGGTGTCCAACGCACTCTCATTTGTGTCCCACACACTTTCTACGGCGTTCTGCGTACACCCATTTGGGTCACAAGCACGCTCATGCCGATCATTTTTCCACAGGGCTACCGTAACCCTCCAAAAATTTTCTGAGTGTCAGCTTGGATATGAGCACATCGTAATAGCCAACAAACGTGTTTACACAATTTCGACCTTCTCAGCTGTTGTTTGGATAGTGAGTAAGGCGACCAAATCTTGGAAAAGAATTTTAACTCTGTTCTAACCCGTTTGGGGCTTTGGATACCATCTCTGAAGTTTTAGTTTCATTTGAACTTCGTCGTTGAACACTGGGCGATATTCTGGATCCTCGGTAAACCTTTCCATTCGTTGTTTAGAGTTTTGGAGTAAAATAACCCAAAACGTGGATCACGACTTTTTGTGAGGTCGTGAATTGTTGGCGTGTAGGTAACTGTTTCGAATTTTTGTCATATTCGGGTAAGCACACGGGTAAGTTTTATCTCGCTGTGCGGTACCTCGATGGCAGTGAATACTGGGCGCGCAATGTAAGTTTAGTCGGATCGTAAGTTTGAGGCGTAAGTTGTTTTCTAACAACATCAGGTTACTCACTGACACTGCTATTCCATCATCCCCGCGGGTAATTCCTCGACCATTTAACCAGGTAAAGGTTCGGTTAGCCATGACTGCTGAATTATCCATGATTTTTAGATGCATACAAGCGAGCCGATGGAACAAAAGTTGACGGTCGCAGACTAATTGTGGATTATGAAAGAGGTCGAACTCAGAAGTCGTGGTTGCCGAGGAGACTTGGTTGGTTTTCAAGTACAAAAAAAATCCGAAAAAGAATTTGCTATTCGGATTGATGTTCTCGGCTTCTCCGCGTGTCTATGAGGCGCGCAGTCTATACGCGCAGCCGTCTTCGGCAGAAAGCACCGACCAGTCAAGTGTCGACCATATTAGCATACTCGAAAATTCAGATTATCATTCATATACAAATTTTCGATCTGCAATATTATTAACAGTAGTAGAAGTGGTAGCAAGGTAGTGATCAACTTGGGGAACGCCTTGAGGTATATAACTGTTGTAAGGTATCAAAACTCCGAAATCTGTTGAATTCTCTTCATCGGGTCTACTAATCTGTGTTTGTGATTTCTCCTCTGTCAACTGAAAAAAACGAAGAATAATGAAAGCAAATCCGATGACGTCAACATCAGAACCGTCATGGCTTGGATATGAAATGAGAAACGAGCAATGGATCGTGGATACTAGACATGGGTATTCGAATCTAGCTTCCGAATGAATAACTCATTTGAATGTTGTATTTTGAGAACACATCGAATAAATGAATAATGCGGATAATTTCTTGCGAAAATTTTCGGATTATTGAGTTTCTTTAAACTCTAACCTTTTCAAGACTACCGAAACATCGAATTAGTTCAAATAAGGCTCTGCGAAATATTCGAAATAAATTATTTGATTAATGCGTTTTTTTTAAATTTCGAATCAGTGAAGGAATTCAAATGAGGCCCCTCTCGATTGCCTGACTATTAGGTTCTAATGGAATGAAATATCGAAATTTCAAGTTTTTTTTCTCGAATAATCCATGATCATTTTTGATTGTTGAACATTCGACTGTCGTGACTCAAACTGGCCAAACCTTCGAACAATAGAATATTTCTGATTTTTGAATAAATCGAACATTAGCTTAAGTTTATCACATTTGTCTTGGGCAAATTTACAAAAACAGAATACGAAAAACGCACGGGATGCAATGAAAAATTACTTTCATGACGCACGTAGTAACGTGAGCCATAATAGATCGAATCTTGGGAGGCCAAACTCAAAAAGGAATTCTCATAGCGAATAACATTTACTAGGGCTTGCCTTACATTTTCGGTGGGCTTCTATAAAACCATGTGCTGATAGTTGTAGGTATGGGACACAGCATTGATAATCCGTTTTCCAAATCCCCTAAATGCCTCGGAGATTTACAGGATATTTCCAAAAGTGGGCATTTTCATAGCATTGCGTAGATAAAAGTAGTATACGAATGGCAACTTTCAGGATGTTCAAAAAAATTGGCTTGAATTGGGCTGAAAACTTGTTTCTAGATGTTGTTTTGGGTGCTGATCACGAATCTAAGGCCCTTTTGCCAATATTCGAAAGATTCCATCTGATTTGGTCCGAAGCTTCAAAATGGGGGTAATGTTGCTGGAAAAACCCGACTTTTGACGATTTCGAGAATGCTACGATCAAATCGCCTCAAAAGTTGTACATGGGGGCTATTCGGGCTGCCTACCACGAATCTGCGACCCTTTTATCGATTTTCTATAGATTACGGTCGGTTTACGGTAGCTCGGTCAAAGTCTCAGATTTGACTCAAAATTTCACTGTGGGTGTTATTTGGAACGCTGAACACGAATTTGAGGTTCATTTTTCGATTTTCGAAATTTTAAGGTAAGTAAGGACAGTTAAAAGGTATTTTGCCTACCGTAACCCCAAGTCAGGCGAGAAATAGACCCCGGATTCGGGTTCAGCTCTTGAAAATAACCCCCAGATGCAAATTTTGAGCCGAATCCGAAAATGTTTTTCTCAACACCCCAAAAATTCCCTGATGCCCCCCTCTTATCTTTTTTTGAAGCAATGAAAATGCCATTTTTACGAATACCCGCAGCCATTTAGGGAATTCCAAGCACGGATTATTTATATATACTGGCAGAGACCTACAGCAACGACAACATGGTTTTCCAAATCTCCACGGGAAGTTTAAAGCAGTCCCTAGTTACTGGTATTTGACGCCCGTAAATCACAAGTAGGGTCCAGCGAAGTTGTGTCCGAGCACAAAGGGCTCGTTGGGGGTCGTAGAAGTTTCGGCACGGAAAAGAAAAATTTGTAAGTTTGGGAGGGGAGGGGATCGTGAAAGTTATAGACTTCATTTTCACCCCGTTCAAAATGGGCGGGTTGCGAGAATTCTCGTCAACTTGCTGGTTCATATTCGAAAAACGAAAGGATCTGAGTTTCTGAGTTAATTGATTATTCGAAAAACAGATTTATTCAGATAAATAATTAGATGGTTCGAAACAATTTTGTTAATCAATTTTCCGATGGAATCGGTTATTCCGAAAAGTCGATTTGGTGTTAAGTGTAGTGCATACAATTTACCAGTGTTTTTGGTCTAGTGGCAGTCATTACATTTTCAGTTTGAGTTCTAATAAGTAATCTTCTCACACTATTGTTGACATTTTTATGATAGTAATCTTGTAGGTGGTGGTAAGGGAGACACTCGCAGAGCAAGAGAGTCGCGAGCTGCCATTGAAGAGCGTGAGGCTGCAGGATTACCCCCGTTGGATGGTCGCGATCGGGATCGAGACAGAGGAGATTCGCCCCGTGGGCCCACAAGGGACAGCTATCGTGATCATGAAAGAAATGGCGCCTCGAGACACCGTAGTCGGTCCCGTGATCGTGACCGTGGTTCATATGGAGGTGATCGTCGTGGAGGTGACCGCGGTAATGATCGCGATCGTGGACTCCGTGATCGAAGGTATCATCCCGCTGACTTTTGTTGGTAATTGATCCTTATGGTAAGTGTTTTCAGAGATAACGGATATGGACGTGATGATCGCCGAAGTGGTGGCTTCCGTGGACCTCCTCCTTCCTACGGACGTGATAGAAGATGACCAAAAATTTGTGTTGGATTGTTGTGTAGTGGTGAACCTGTTGCACTTTCGGGTTTTTTTTTTCGTTTCAAATTGAAACGGATTATTCCACAATTCTCTCAACTCAAAAGTGTTAAGGAGCAGACGGTTGATACTGTTAATTTCTTCGCTTTCTGTTGTGACGTCGTTGTTAATGATAAGTTTGTTCTGTTTTGTTCGAATGTGTGTATCACCCTCCGTTTTTCTCTATTTTTCAAATTTCTGGTAGTATTGGAACAATCTTATGGTAAAAGTGTAGCTATTGATTGTGTGATTAACGCTGTTATCCGAACACTCAGTTTGTGATAATAAATATTTCAGTTTTCGAAAAGGCCTTAAGTGGAGGTGATAGCTCCTCATTTGTATTTGACCACTGTTTTAGATGGCAGCGGGACGTTCTCTCCCAAGGGCGGAGCCTGAGCGAGGTGTGAATTGCAGGGAGTCGACGACTTGGACTAATTACCGCACTTTACTCACTACCAGGGTCTGGAAATGTTGTGCGAGACACTATTCAACTAAGGAAATACCATTTTGAGCAGATGAGGAAGTATATATAAAATTGTGATAAAAGGAACAACAGGCACAGTCTGAATAATATTTCATGTTGGCGCGGAATTGGAGCGAAATTGAAATTTTAATATCAAAGTGATTCGTTCCAATTGAAGATCTAGGCGAAGGAATGTGCAGAAAAAAAGCCCAGCTTTGAAAATTTTTATCTTTTTTTTTTTGAAAATGGTTTTTTTTTTAATTGCAGAAGTGGGCACCTGAGTTTTTTGTGGTGCTCTGGACAAATTGAGAAACCTAACGTATTTTCTCTTTTTAAAGCACATGTTTTAGGTATAATTCTTGTGTGTACTTCTAATGGAGGTGCACTCCCATTTTTCAGCTTTGTTTTTCGGAATTCCTATACGCAGTGGGAACTTTTACAACTAAACTATGAAATTGACGATCAACAACCATGAAAACTCAGGAAAATTTTAAAATTTCTTCCCCCATTGTGTACTTCTATTTTTTAGCCATCTGTTTTTTGTACTTCGAAAATGTCGGTACTTGGAAAATGTCTGCATTTGATGTTTTTTGAAAATACTAAAATGAATGAATAAATGCCATTAATGCTGTTCTGAATTCCCGAATTGTAAAATGAATTTGACTTGGAGTTCTCAATATTTTTGGGATGAATGTTTTCGAAAACATGTTTTACATTCGATTCGAAAACTTCCTTCGAATATTTTATTAAACATTCAAGGTGGCGAGTTGATACGCGGAATTCATTCAATACTTGTTCACACCAAGTAAGTTTGAAACCCGAGTGAAGCGAATACTTGAAAAAAATCTGAAAAGACTAAAAACCATGTGATGATATGATTTAACAAATGCTTTGCTCAAAAACGGTGTCTGCTTCGTTGGATATAACAATGTCAGACCCTAGCAGTGAGTAAAGTGCGGTAAATAGTCCGAGTCGACGACTCCCGTAATTCACACCTCGCATAGGCTCCGCCTCCTTGGGACAGAACGTCCGCCACCCGTTTAAGATGTGCGACACGTCTCATGGCTTTTTAGCTGCTGTGATTATGCTGTGCGGTGAAAAAAAAACCCACATGTTATCACTAGTTGAAATTCGCTTGGAGCCTGGATTGCTTGTGGAGAGCTGAATTTTCTTGAACCATGATAACATCCGGGTGATGAGAACGTGCGAATAGAGAGAATTCAGATAATTTGGTGCGAAAGCCGTTGAGATTAATGTGAACAATGGAGAGGGGGCGGTTGGTGATTGAGGAATCAGAGTTACTGGGGGCAGAGCATAGAACACAACGAAAGGATGAGTCATGATGCCTCACAGAATTGAGGCCCGAACAGGAGAAGTGCACCCACCTTTGGCATCCGAAGCGCTGGACACTTGTTTTATGCCAGGTAACATCCTCGCCGCAGGTGGCACATGGATACTTCTGCTCTGGACCTGGATTCCTCTCGACGCCGGCCCTTTGTGGTAAAATCCTCAGGAGAGCTGCGGCCGACCAGCACCTCTCCCATGACAAAAACCCTCTTCTCGCAGGGGTTGACGTCGTTTTGCACGGAGGCGGTCTTCTTTCCTCCACAGTGCCACGGCACGAACGTACGACATCTCAGCAGTCTTCAAATCAGGGAAAGCGGCTGCTTACGCACTCGGCAAGAATTTTTTCATCACACGTACCAAGCGAGGCGTTCAAAACAGAGTCACGGTTAGAGAGCTGAGCCGGTTGCCGCTCATCAACGCTTCCTTTACTCTCTCTCAAGTACAGAAGGCTATCAAAGAAATGCGGAATTCGAAGGCTATCGGACCTGACGGTATCTCCCCAGCCATCGTGAAGAAGCTTCCCACGGAACTTCTACCGATGCTTGCAGATACCATTAACACTTCTTTCCGGACCTGCATTCTACCCCAAGCTTGGAAGACAGCTAATGTGATACCGTTGCCAAAGCCAGGCAAGTCCCAAAGCACGGCAAAAGGCTTTCGACTAATTAGCCTGTTATCGCCCGTCGCCAAATTAGCTGAAAAGTTGATCGTGACCGACCTGGCTGATCAAAATGAGCGAGAGCAGCATCAGCATGGGTTCAGGAAACTTCACTCTACTACTACTGCTTTATTGGAGATCGTGAGATTTGCGGTCGATTGGTTCAACATGACAAAGCCCCTGAGAACGGTGGCCGTCGCCCTCGACCTGACCAAAGCGTTTGACTCTGTTAACTTGGGACTGCTATCCGACAAACTGTTGAAGTCCTCGCTGCCATCCTGGCAGAAGCGATGGATTGCAGCGTTCACGAAAGGTCGCCGGGCTAAGGTTCTGTTCCAGAATCACGTATCCGATAGCATTCCAATAGCAGCCGGTGTTCCGCAAGGCGGAGTGTTGTCCCCTGCCCTATTTAGCCTGTATCTTGAGGACATCCCCGAGCCTTCCAATGATGTAAAGATTGTTATGTATGCCGACGACATCACCATCATGTGCCAGGACCGTGACCTGCAGGTAGCCGCTAACAAGATCAGCGCCTATCTCGTCGAGTTGAAGCTCTTCCTCGATAATATGATGCTCACAGTCTCTGCTGCAAAATCCTCTGTTTCAGTGTTCACAACAAACACCAAGGAACACAGTGCCCGCCCAGATGTCAAATGGGATGGTGACCGGTTACCAGCACAAAATTCCCCAAGCTGCTTGGCCTAATTCTTGATCCGTCACTGAAATTCCACAAAAACGCGGAACAGAAACAAACAGTCGTCAAGGCTAGGCTTAATATCTTGAGAGCTCTCGGAGGAACATCATGGGGAAGCAGCCGAGAGACTATATTGAGAACCTACAGAGCAATACTTCAGCCGGCTCTGGAATATGCGGCACCAGTGTGGCAGCACCTGGTGTCTGACAGCTCCTGGAATAAGCTGCAGCGTGTACAGAATGCTGCGCTTAGAATTGCTACCGGTTGTGCAAGGAGCTCCCCAATAGAACATCTTCACGCGGAAGCCTGCATATTGCCAGTCAAGGAGCATTGTGAACTCCAGGCACAGCAGATGTATATTAATGTTCTGAGACAGCCGAATCATCCGACAAAGAGAATCATGAAGCCCATTAGAGCGAGGTCGATTAGGACGCCGTTCGCAGATGCTCCTCGTGAAGTTGATGCACAGAGATGGGCCGACTCCAACATGGAAAGGCTCCGTCTTCTGCGTGAGGAGCACACCCAGTTTGATCGAGGATATCTAACAAAGGCGGCTGTGAACCCTATCTTGGGAGCAGTGCCGCCTCGGGTTTGCGAGTCCGAGTCTCAACTCGGCAGGCGAGCCAGATGTGCTCTTGCTTCTGTGCGCTGTGGTCACTCTATTCTGCTCATGTCTTACATCAACAAGATCGACAGTAGCCGACCAGACGCATGCCCGGACTGTGGTGCTCCCGGACACGACACGGCGCACTTGTTCATGTGCCCGAAGAGACCTACCTCCTTAACCACAATGGACCTTTGGACGAATCCTGTCAAGGCCGCCCAGTTCCTCAACCTATGACAAAAACCACTTCGAGGCTGCAGAAGAAGACCATAATTTTGGAAAAAAAAATATAAACTTTTTACGACACTTCTTCTCGACAAATATACATCAAATTTGTATTCAGCTTACAGAATAACCCCTAAATAGAATTTTTGGCTGAAATCTGACACTTTGCCCAATCTATCGTATACCAGGAATGGGCGAAAATCCTTCGAAAACGAGAAATCGAAAAATGAGGATTTCCGTCCCGAGACCAAATTTTTTGTTGCACATAGGCCATTTGGAGAATAACTGCTTTTCGAAGAAGTTTCGGGTTTTTTTTCCGGAATTGATTTTTCGAAAAAACGAAAAATAAAAAAGGTGCATTTGCTTCTGGCATGTTTTAGCGAAGCCATCCACAAATTTTCAACCGGAAACAGGGTCGAGCGGGGTTGTGAGATTTCTCAACGGGGGGGATCGCAAATTTTTTGGCCCGAAATTGAAGGTTAGCGGGGATCGCGAAAATTTCGGACTAAAAATGAAAATTTCGGGAAGTGAAAAAGGTGGAAATCACTTTCCACTACCAAAAACAGTTTTTTTTTATAAAAAAAAAGGCCCCCACCATTACACCTGGGGGGGGATCGCAAAATGTTGGATTTTCGAAAAAAAAAACGTTGACATTTTTTGACACAAACAACACCCTGCTTGACCCTGACCGGAAAACTTTTCGGTTTTCGGTTCCGAAAATTGTTCGGACATCCTGCCGTATAGCCACCGTAATGTAGAATTTCATGACGGCCTCTGCAGACACGTCTTCGGTCGCTTACCACCCCACGACGGCGCGGCAGCCTCCGTCTCGCGCGATGGGTGCTGCGTCAGAGAAAGAGAGTCAGCGCGCAGAGACGGAGTGCGACCAGCAGCTCGGCTGCCGAACGAGCCCGCCGCCAGCATCTGGTCGACGTTATGGGTGCAAACGATTCTTCAGAGTTTGGTGGATGATTTCGTAAATGGTGTGACTTTCACGTGAGGGGCTGACATCAGTTGCTCTCATCGATTGGTCAACGTAGTTACCGGCAACTCACATCATTTCTCAAAAAAAAATCTCGAACAATTTTGAGGCTGAGCTCCACAAAGTTCTGCAAAGGGTGTCGCTTTTTGAACACCATTTGTTATTGCAAAGAGCGAAAATAGAACTCCAAAAGTTCCAAGCGAGTGCGACCTTGCCGACTTGGGACGACGACTTTGCTACAACTTTATGTAGATAGGTTGAATAGCTCTTGCTCATCTGCATTTCGTAGTTTTGATCCCAAGGGATGCTCGTGATACTCTTTGCTAGTTACGAGTTTACCGCGTTTCCTGGCAAGTATTTTAGATAAGTTCTGTACTTATAGTACGACTTGAGAAAAATTCTTCTTTCGTAACTCGAAGATTAAAATATTCGACTTGATCCATGCATTTAATCAGTGATACGGTCGTTTTGATTGAGTAAGGTGACCATATCTTATTTGAGCACTCATGCATTCCATGAACCTAAAACTTATATCGTTAATGGAAGCTAGGCCTCCGCAGTAGAAAATTAAGCACTCCGATTGTATGTAAATTAGTAGTCAGGTTTATAGTAAAAATTATATAATATTAGGTACGAATTGTTTGCCTATTATCTCAAACAACTAGCAACTCTGTGGCTCTTTACTGAAAGATACTTAGAGATTTAATTGTTTGAATCTTCTTTGAATATACAGTTTTTATGCTTATTTATTAAATGAAATATATAATTAGAGGGAAAATCAAGAAAAGGAGAATAAAATAAAATAATGGGAACAAAAAGAAAAAGAACGAGCAGGAAAGAGAGGAACAAGAGAGAAAAGAAGAAGATGATGAAGAAGAAAGTTGAAGGAAGAGAAGAAAAAGCGAAAAAGATGAATATGGAGAACAACAAACCAAATCAGAAAGAAAAAGAAGGAAAATAAGAATAGGTTGAAGTAAAGGAGAAGTAGCGGAAAAGAAGATGTTGAAGAAAAAGAATAAGAATAAGAAAGCCAAGGGAAAATAAAGAGAAAAGAAGGAAGAGAAAAAGAAAGATTAAGGAGAAGTGATTGAAGAAATTGGTGACGGTGTTACAACAAAAAGTTGGGTCAAAATAAAAAAGTCTAGTGTTTAGGTGTAAATACAAACCAGTAAACATAGTAAATGGTGATCCCGTTCTATTTCACTGGATTGACACAAGATAAGAACACGAAAAACATTCAAGTTCAACCAAAGTTTCACGACAGGTAACTGTCTACTTAAATCCCTCTTCTTGTCCTTAAATCTTATACAGCACTCTGCTTCCTTTCAATTCTTGTTTTTCTTTTTTTTTTCCTGTAATCAATTTCTTCTTATTATTCTTTCTCTTCTTCTTCCGTACTTCTTTTTTTTCCTTTCTTTTACCCTTCCTTTCTTACTTACTTTCTATCATTCTTTCTTTCTTTCTACCATTTTTCCTTTCTTTCTTGCTTTCTTTCGCTCTTTCTTTCTTGCTTTCTTTCTTTCTTTCTTTCTTTCCTTCTTTCTTTCTTTCTTTCTCTCTTGCTTCCTTCCTTCCTTCCTTCCTTCCTTCCATCCTTCCTTCCATCCATCCTTCCACCCTTTCTTCCATCTCTCCATCATTCATTCCTAGTGTTCTTTTCTCCACTTTCATCTTCTTCTTTTCTCTTTCTGCTCTGCTACGTCGAAGTCTTTTTCTCCTTCGTCTTCCTCTTCTCTTACATCTTCTCTCCATATTGTTTTCTTCCATCACTTTTTCTTTGTCTTCACCTCTTTTTGCTTTCTTCGTCATTTCTCTTCAATTTTTCGTTTTTCCTCTTTTCCTACTAATATTCTTTCTCTAATGCTTCTTTTTTGCCTTCAACTTCTTCATCATGTCTGATCCCTTTGCCTCTCTCTCTCTCTTTGATTTTCTGTCTCAAATGTTCTCTTTTTTTGTTTTTCGACTTTTTCCTACAACTTCTTCATTTTCCCCTTTATTCCTCCGTTGTTGACTCTGGACGTTACAGTCGTTCTCGGAGCCAAATTCCGGTCCGCTTTTGCAGACAACGTCTGTTCCATTACACAACAGAATGATGATCGTGCTGGGAGAATCAGGAAGGATAAGAACAACAGAAAAAAAAGAAAGACGATGAAACGGATTAACAAAAAGAAGAAGTAGTAGAGAAAGAAGACCAGGAATAAGGAGAACGACGTAGAGGACTAGAAAAAAGGGAGAGAAAAGGAGAGGATGAGGAGTTGAAGGAAAACAAGTGGATAAAAGATGTTTAGGAAAGAGAGAAGGAGCAAAAGAGAGAATTGAGAGATGATTGAAGCAACGATGGGGTAAATATAAAGGAAAAAGGAGGGATGGAATAAAAATATGAGGATGAAATACGGTTAAGAGGAGGGAGGACAAGAGAAGAAGGGAATAGTGAAACTAGAAGAAGTAGAAGTTGAAGAAGATGCGTAATTCAAAAAAGAACGATGACAAGAGAAAAGGAAGAAAGAGGAAGTGACAAGGAAAACAAAAAGCAAAGCAAACAGAAGTTACCAAGTCATGTTGAAGAGAAAAGAAGTGAATGACAAGGTGTCATGGAAGTTTTATTGAACTCAAATGTTCATTAGGTTCGTATCTTGTTTCAATAGTCGAATTCAATACTGTCCACTATTCTTTGTGCATGTTAATAAAAAAAATGAGCCTATTAAATTTGCTCAAGCTTGTCAAAGATTGCTGGTGATGCAGTTTCGTAACAAAGCTTCGAGATGGTTTGAAAATATTTTCGAATGCACATTTTAGCATTGTGACGGATACACGTCTTTCCTCTTCAAATTATTATTATCTTTGTTATTTCCAAGCATTTTTCAAAGTAAAGGCATTCTGTTTGTTATACCATTACCTTCAACATCCCGTCGTGTTCCATAATTCCCGTAAATAGCATTATGATAAGTACAAATCAACTTCTTGTGCGGTTTTGTCCCCCGTTAAAGAAGGAAATGGAACGGCCTATGTACCGTGATGAAAAAATGCCTATGTACCTAATTTGCAATGCAACGATGAAATTTTGAAAACTGCATTCCTGACTCAAATAAATAGTTTGTAGAATAAAAAGCACACAACTGGATGCCCTAATCTTGTGATTTAATAGGAGGAAAATAGCTAGGTGGCTGTCGGCCTCCTCTGTAGATGGCCACGGTACAATCCTTCCGGCAGTATCCTTGAAACCGTACCTTAAACCGCCGGATTTCAATTAAGGAAAAGCATTTTTAAACCATAGTGTCTGGATAACCATGGCAGAAGAGCATTTATTTTTGAACCAGTTGAAGTTTGATGGGAAATCTGAAATAATTTCTCTAATTTCACCTCGGACAATCCCGGATAAAGTGAGATTTTCAAATGCTCAACAATTTTATTACAAAATGGGTATCGCACGATTGCTACCACGGGTCTCAATTAAAAGCCCAAAAGACTAGTGTTGAAAAGAGGAACATCTTTTCGGGGGGTTTTGATAGTTACTGTATTTGGGAGACCTGTCTCTTGAACAGCTTTTTTCAAAAATGATTCTTCTTTTTCCCAATAAAACTTTCAGTTTCCTCTGTTTATCGCGACAAAACATTTTTCTCACAACCAAGTAGAGAAAACAAGACATTGACTACGATGAAATTCAAAAACAACAAAGAGCGTGTAAGTTCGAAGTTCTTCTTTATACTTACTGCTTTATTTACTATCCGTTTTGTGATTCTCTTCTAATATGTGTTTCCCTTCTAAATCCCTCCATAACTCATCACGTGTCATTTGACCACTTTACAATTCCAGCTATCGTGAGAGCCTCCCCCTGTACGGTATGACGAAATAGAGCCGCCGTCGCCCGCAGCTGGCAGCCTTCCACTCTGTCTGCGAAGAGACACGAGACGACGGGGGTGCCAGCCGCGCTCGATACCGTTTCGCAGCAGCCGCCGCTCGGTCGGGTGGTAAGGGGCTGAGCAGAGTGCCACCGCGGCGCGGCGCGGCCTGATGATTGAGAGCCGTATTGATAGATCGCGGCGATCTATCAATACGCCTCTCCATCATCAGACCGCGCCGCGCCGCGGTGGCACTCTGCTCAGCCCCTAAGTGCCGACGTTACGTAAATCTACATCACCTCGCCTCCGTCGGGGGCGCGCGCTCGCGATCGCGGCGTAGCGCATGGAGCGCTCTTTCTCACCGTTTAGAGTGCAGTTCCTCGCCCGTACACTACTTCAGCTAGGTGAATTGCGATATTTAGTGTATGTGAGGAGTACACCGGTTCCCAAACAGCGTTTCCTGCTACTATGCTGGGGTAAACGTCACTTAAAGACGCGATTCTCGCAAAAAAATACTAAGAAAAGGGAATTGATAAAACTTCAAGCGGGTTCGGGATACTAATTGCAATACACGTGTTTCTTCACACACTATTCATCATAGTACGATTGCATAAGGAGGTGGTGCTCCAATATTCATCTCTCATCTGTCGTCTAGTAGCTGTAAAGCAGTAACAACAACAGCAATTATTTGGCTTGAGAAACACCAGTGTCGTTGTCGAATAATCCAAGCGTTTTAGAAGAGTCGAATAGACGGTATTTTTGCTAAAATGGGTTCCAAGAAATAGGTTTTCAGAATCAATATCAACTGAAGCACAGGAGTCTGTCCGCTTTTGCATTTGAAATACTTATATGCAACCCTATAATC
Source organism: Aplectana chamaeleonis (assembly GCA_029168955.1). Taxonomy (NCBI): domain Eukaryota; kingdom Metazoa; phylum Nematoda; class Chromadorea; order Rhabditida; family Cosmocercidae; genus Aplectana; species Aplectana chamaeleonis. The sequence goes on from JAPDOI010000212.1 coordinate 927,951, forward strand.
TGATACTAACATATCGTTAATCCCCGGAAACAGGTCATTTCAAGCACACTATACTGCTTAGAAACTGAATGCTACAGTTTTACTCAGAAAAACTGTGTGCGTGATGATTGGGAAAGTATGCTAAGTAGTTATTGAATCGAAAATATTCTCCATAGAACACAATTCCTCTCTTATATCTCCCACAAAGTTGTCCAGATTATCGAACTCAAACCCAGTTCACCCCTACTAGCGCAGAACATTTTGAAACTCAGTGAAGGCGAGCCAAATCGACTTTGAACAATTTCTCGCGATGTAGGAAGTATGTTAGTCCTCTTTCGAAACAGCCGGCTGTTACGAGGGACATAATTCTTCTGATATGGCTGACGCTGATCACTATTTGTGCCCTGTTTGCAGCAAGGTGCTCCATAAACGGAGTTTCTACCGGCACTTGAAGAATGTTCATCACTACTCCGACGACCAGTGCAATGAACTGAACGAGGAACGGAATTTCGCGAAGTCACAAATCACATGTCCTGTCTGTGGTGAGAAACAAGGAAGTCAAGAGGTATTAGCCGTTCATTGTCAAGAGAGACACATAGAAGATGGAGCTTGCGGTCGTCCACAGGACTGTAATCCAAAAGACAAGGGAGCTCTGTTACCAGGCTCTACACGCAATCGCAAGCGTATGTAAAGAATTTCCTTTTTCGAAAAACTTTCGACAAAGGTAAAAAATATTTTAAAACGCTTATTGTGAGTATTTCCAGAATTACGCAGAAGTTGAAGTTACAGCAAGGCACTGGCTAGAGAAAACACTGACGAAGCTCTTGAGAAGCTGAACGAGCTCCTCAGAACAAATGAAACTCACTGCAGCCATGGCTAGGTCTGCAAGGCAGAGGTTCAGTTGGCACCTCGTCCGGAATTGACAAACATTGGAGCAAAGCCACGTCTTCAGATGGTGAAGCTGCATACTGTAAGTGCAAATAGGGAATAGTTTTGCTCTTGCGCGGTAATGGAAGATATAGAATATATTCAGCGAGGAAAACTGAAGAAAAACAGAGCGAAGCCTGGCAAATTCAAGGACCTACATGAGTAATTACAGGAGATGAGGCGCAGGTCACCCGTGACGGAGCTGGACCGTTCAGTGCCGTATGACTCACAAAACCAAATTCTTTGTGTTTTACACTTCTATATTGTAGAATATTCTTTCTGGCTCGTAGATTACTCTGAAAATTTGGAAACGATGTTGTTAGACGACAACTGACAGATGAATATTGGAGCACCGACCTCTTATGCATTCATCTTGCAGTGCACAATCTGTGAAAAAGAACACATGTGTTGCAATTAGTATACCGAATCCACTTGAAGGTCCACCAATTCCCTTTTCTTAGAATTTTTGCGAGAACCGCGTTTTTGAGTGGTTTTTCCTCACACTACAATTACAACGTAACCCTAACATACACTAAATATCGCAATTCACCCAGCTTGGATAGTGTATGATAGAGTGTTGCCCAGAATATTCGTTTATTCAGAATAATATTAAATATTCGAATATTCAGATAATTCGAATATTCAAAGAAGTGGATTATTCGGGTTATTCGAATAATCGAATATTCAAAGAAGTGGAATATTCGTTTATTCTGAATATTTAAAGAAGTGAAATATTCGGTTTATTCGAATATTCAGCACGAATAATTTGAACATTCGACAAGATCGCACTCCATTTTTGCCCTGATTTTACATTTCAAACATCTTGGCGTAGTGACTACTAATTTCTCACAATTCTCCGGTACCTCATAAATATAAAGTTACTGTGCTTATCTGGGTTAAATTTCCATTCCGAGATTGCGTCTCAGAACGGCATTGCGGCCGCACGCGCTCGAGTCAACCGAGTTTCCAGCTCCAAAGCCCAAACGATATGGCTTTTTATGCAGTTATCTTCAATTTTGTTTAGTTTCCAGTTTCTAAACCCACCTAGAGTCAACAGATTCGCAGCTGCGGCGCTGGAAACTCTTCCGACTCGAAAAGCGCGCGGCCGCAAAGCGTGTCGAGGAACGCAGTTGCAGACCGGAGTTTGACACAGATAAGCACAGTATAGCAGATATTTCCAATATATTAAATCGCTCGTAGGATTTTGTAAAACGCTAGAAATGCCCATTTCTCCTTTAGTTATAGAGAAAGTCTAAATCTCGAGCGGCTCATAAGTATAGCAGTACTTGAGCAACTTGGAGATTTCTCACGATGATGGCTAGAGTGAGCCATTTTCATGTGTATTTTCATGAAACTGGTTCGAGGTGATGCTGGCTCGATGTCTACTTTCCCAGTGAACTTCACCCGAATTCTGACGCAAAAGCCCAAGTTCTCTCCTTCCATAATGCTGGACGTGGAATTCGATGGTTTCCAGCCACCTAGGACGACTAGCTGGGTGTAGTCTCGAGATCCTGAGCCACTCAACGCCTGTTGTCGCCCAGACGGCTCATGGAGCTTGAAAGCGAAATATTACACGGCGAGTTCCCAGTGACATGGTGTCGGTCTCAAAGACAAACTACGAATTGTCGCTGAGATTCCGGAGTAGGGCACGGCTAAAGCCTAGTTTTGACTGCAGGTGGTTCGCCATCGCACTGTTCCTTTTCATCGCGCGCATAAGCCGCTCGATTGTGATCGCTTCGTGGCAACGTCAACTAAGCTAAACGCGACTAGACCGAAGCAGACCCAAATTTGGCGGCGATTCTCCATAGTCCGCTGATTTTCGGCTCCGTCGCTACCATTATGGCAGCGATGGGCGATTGCCAACTAATGACACGTTTCGTCTGAACTATTTCGCAGCCAGCATATCAGTGTTTACGAGTCGAAACGGCTATTGATGACAACTGACTAATTTTACTGATTGAAAAGTTGAATTTTGCGTCTGATCGTCCATGCGAGGCTATAATTCTCGGCCAAAACTCAGAGTACACGCTTGCTAAATCGCTTCAGCGGGTGTGAGATAACGCTACGAAAAATATAATGGCGATGCAGCTCAAAACTAGCAGCTTACAGCAGGGAGTTCGCCATCGCATTAACCGCGTCATAACTCCAACTGAACTCAACTAAAGCCACCAAATGACGCTACAGCAGACCCACAAATTTGGCAGTTCGGGCATTCCAGTATCTGGCCGGCGATATTATTTGGCGACTATTTCGCAGCCAGCATTATTTGGCGGCTATTTCACCTCCGGAAAAAAGGGTTTCTTGGGCCATTTCTCTACCAAAACCAGTACACGCTTGTGGGTGGAGATACACGAAAATATGAATATGGCTCAAGAACACAACGCTTACGCATTTGAAGCGTCAAAAACGGACCCACAATGACGCTACACGTGTAGAAGTTCGCCTTCGCGCCCTGCTGGCCCCGTGCGCGGTTTTAATCTCAATCTCTGAGAATTAAACCGCCGCGCCAGTTCTGCGGTTTGGCGGTTTAAATTTAATCGTGGCTAAACGTTCTCTGAGAATTAAAAGCGCCACGGTTTAACTAACTATACAATAAGTGAGCCATCTGATAACATCGACAATGGTGGGAATGGCCCAGCACTCCTGTTTGGGAGGACGCAAATACAGGTGCGGGGCCGACTCCTCAGTCGTGTAGCGTCACTTGTGGTCGCTTTTTCGACGCTTCAGAATGCGTAGGCGTTGTATTCTGAGCCATTTATCAACTTGAGGTGACAAGAGTGCAGCCGGTTCAATTACCCAGAAGTATGCAGTACATTGGCCCCGCGCAGCACCTGGAAGCCCTGCCCATCCGGTGGCGGCCTCCCAGTGGAGGTTGGGCGACCCAGCCGCGACGCGTGGGTCTACCGACTACGCTGCGTGTCGGTGTGTCGGACCGCGACGCGTGTCGGTTTGCCGACCGTGACGCGTGTAGGTGTGCTGACCGCGATGCGTATCGATGCGCCGACCGCGACGCGGGTCGGTGCAAAGTAAGTTCCTAAGCTACATAAAAGTCTTGCTGGATGTGAACCGCTGCTAAATAGGCCGCTAAACGTGACAGGTCAAAATGTCAACAGGCAGACAACAGGCGGACGTCGCTGGGCAACGGGCGGTTGTCAGGCTTACAATGCGAGCGTTTTGAGCGTTGTCAAGAGGGTGCAGTTTATGAGATGACAACTTCTCGGTTGTCGGTGCCTTAGTTTGCCCAAGTGGATTGGATGGGATAGTACGCAATAGTGTTCCCCAAATATTCGTTTATTCGAATAATATTCGAATAATTCGAATATTCAAAGAAGTGGATTATTCGGGTTAATCGAATAATCGAATATTCAAAGAAGTGAAATATACGTTTATTCGAATAATCGAATATTCGAAGAAGTGAGATATTCGAATTATTCGTTTATTCGAATATTCAAAAAATTATTCGTTCCAACACCTAGTGTATGAGCGAGAAGTGCGAGGAATATTCAAAAAATTCAACATCTATGATGTAGATTCGTTCAACACTCTCTGTATGGAGTTGACGGAAGGTGGCAGGGTTCGCATGTGAACGTTCACAGACGGAAAGCACTGCTGCCATTTGGCCGCGATGGAGCGATGGTCCGCATTGAGAATCGCTCTTCAAGCAGCGCGTAAAACATAAGATTTCGTCGCCGCGACCCAGCGATGTAGGACGGAGGCGCAGCGTGAGTAGATGGCTGCAGCGACCACCGACTAGGCTTTACGTAACATCGGTAAGTGCCCCGTAATCCTGCAGACACATCTGTTCTCGCGCAGCAATCTTACCCAATGTTTTAGAGAATAATATTCTTTTTTCTCCAAAAATTTTACAAGCCCCCCCCCCGAATTTTCATTCGTCTTCAAAAATTTTCCAAAATATTTACTACCTCCCGCTGAGCGAACCGTGCTCGACTCTGATCGGTATCAGTTTTGTTCAAGGAGCCATTGCTAATCTGGGCATTCTTATGTGCAAAGGTGTCAGTGGTCAACATTTGCCTATTTCCATAGTATTCCGCAACACTGATTTCCCCGTAGTTCAAAAAGCGGTACTTTCTTCGGCGATAAAAGTTGAAAAAGGGCGTTCGAGACGGCGAGAGAGCGGAAGGCAGATGGAGGGAGCAGCATCGCGCTCGCACGTGATTAGTAATGTATATGTTTATTACAGGTCTAGCCTGCTTAGTTAATTTACACAGAATAAATGCAGCAAATGAGAGTTTCATTTTGGCACCGAGACTAAGAGTCGATGAAAAATTTTGCCTTGTACAAAGGTATCACTGCTGCAGGCTGCTCAGCTGTTTATATCCATAAGTCGAAAGAAGGAAAAGGTTATCGTCTCGTCCTTGTCTCATACGTCGTTGTCAATATTATGTCGCTGTTTTTTCTCATACAGGCTATAATGTAGGGCGTTAGCCTTACTACTAACAGTATAAAACGAGTTTGATTGTGAATGCTGGCTTCGGTAGGTTTTTACAGATCCTGCCGAAAATGAGTTTTTAGCCAAGAACTCCTTAAATTTCTAGTGGCAAAGAAAGTTTGGAGGGCAGAGGATGATACTGTTTCAATCCTTGCGCGTGGAACAGAATTTGACGTTGCTTAGAGATATGTATATATTATATTTATTTACACAAGTTTACACTCGTGTGGAAAAAAAAAGAAAACAGGAAAACAAACAATCAACCTCAAACGGAATATTCAAAGCAAAGATACTGTAAACCAATGAAACGAGAACAACAATGGATCAGTCCGAAGAATAGCACAGGGAAACGAGCAACCCAGCACTACGGAGGGTCACTCCGCACGGTACGGTGGAATTTAATCGGACACCCCCCCGCTCCGACACTGGCGGCGGTCTCCTACGGGAGTCGGCTGGGAGTCCCAGCCAGGGATGTGCGGCAAACGATTTTGAGATTTCGGCAAACGGCAATCGGCAAGAAAATCCAAAAAACGGCGGGCAAACGGCAAAAAACCTCAACCCTCAGATTGGCCCGAAAGTTTTTCACATGTGCCGCCCTAATTTTTTCCTTTTTTTCAATACTTATGTCAACATTCTAATACATAATTCTAATTCAAGGGAGTGGTTTCATTTCAAGACATCAGATGAACAGAAACAAGACACAGAGGGACCTCATGGAAATCAAAGAAATCGCCGCTGTCGCTTCGGCTCCTACAGGCACCAGAGCGGCACTATCGCGGAGTCGCAGCGGTAATGCCGTGTCGGCTCCGCGATAGTGCCGCTGCCTCCCCGCGGTAGTGCCGCTGCGGCTCCGCAGTTGTGCAGCTACGGCTCCGCAGTGGGGCCGCTGCGGCTCCGCGATCGGTAGCCGCTCTCTGACAAAACTAGAACCGACTGCGAGTAACTCATAAGAAATGAGTCATAAAACAACTGTGTGGTGATCTCACGTCAAGTTCGCGCAAAACTGCAACATAACGCGAGATGACAGAGAAAATGGAAATAGACTATGAATCAAGAAAAAGATGGATAGCTTTGGAAAAAGTTCTCCGGAGGACTTTTTCAGAAACTATCCATCTTTCTCCTCAATCACACACACTAGTTCGAATTTCTCAGTCAGCTCGCGTTAAAAGCACCGGACACCCAGAAAATTATCCGCTAGATTTTATCCTTATCTTGGAGAGGGTCGCACTCTGATAACAATGGTATTCATGAAATCGTCCAAGACCCCCTTTGAACCAAGATATGGCTTCTTTAAGATGCCTGTATTTCGAAGGCAAAGATTTGGTGGACGAGTTGTCTCAGGCCTGCATTTCTCTTAATTCGCAGTCGCGGCACGAGAGCAAAACAGGATGAGGAGATAGATCGGAAAGGCAGTGAAGAACGACGATCGGTTGAAAACCATCCATCCATCTAGCCGCTATCAAGTTCGAAAATCTGTTAGGGGGTCGGGCCTGTGGCGGTGGCTGAAGGGGTTGGGCCCGTGGTGGTCGCTTATACATATCTCGCTTATTTGATTTGAGATCTCGCATTTGGTACGTGTTATATAGGAGGGGTCTTCCACACAATTACACGAAAATCTCAAAATTCATATCTTAGGGTCTACTGTGCCTTTAAGTTGAAGTTTTGCGACAACTTACTGCGAGCTGAAAAAAGTTCATTTAAATCTTCGAATGTTTTTTCCAAATCAATAATAAGAAATCAATAAGACAGAATGAACCACTTTTTGGGAATTTTTTTACACTATCTAGTGTCTCATAACGTAGCAGGCGATTGCGTAGTTTCAGCAATGTCCGGTCCCTTTCCTGGAAATCATCAAATAAAAAGCTCGGGTTTACTTGCAGTTTACCGCAAACTTACTGCGAGTTAACTCGCGCTTTCAAACAGATTTACCACTACCCCAGATAATTCGAAACAACGGATAACGGTTGAGCGAACAGTGGATAATCGGATTACCCCTGAAGCCCACATAGCCGCGAGCACAGGCGGCGTTTCCTAATAATGTGTTTTGTCGAGTTTTGCCGGAAAAATAACAAAAATTTCGGCAAACGACAAACGGCAAAAAAGTCCCAAAAATGGCCGGCAAACGACAAACGGCAATTGCCGCACATCCCTGGTCCCAGCCTCATCAGCTATAGGACTCCTGTTTGCCTCATGCAGGAGTCCTATCTGTCTCCTGTAGGAGACCGAATCTTGCAAGGTAGTTGAACAAAATCTCATTTTGGAGGGAATTTCAAATAACGTGTGCAAGAATCAAGCCAAACCCGCCTAGTTTTTGTTTTGCTCAAACTTGAAGCATGAAGTCCATGCTTCCCGCTGACAAACTTGTCAGTAGCAAAGATTACTTACTGTTAGGGATAAAGCCCCAATAGCGACCTCCTTCACCTAACATGAAGGAGGGAATTCGATTCTACAGAGCACCCAATCAATCAATGACGGGTGCGCCTGTGTGAACCTGCAACGGCCAAATCGGCTCTCCACCATACGCACAGGCGCTTCGGAGGCGACGAGGGTTTGATCAATCGTTCAACGTGTGTGGTCCCGGTCAACCACCGGAGCTGTTTTGTGGTTTAGGTGACCCAATCAAAGCGATGCGACACGATGTCCTGTGGGAGACCGCTTCGCTCTAGTTCGGTCATCCATAGTGCAAAACAGCTGCTGTAAGTGACCTGGATCGTCGTTTTCTCCCGTAGGAGACCGCTGCCAGTGTCGGAGCGGGTTACCGAATCTCTCGTTCTCACGAAATCCCCAGGCCTAAGACCAAACTTCCCATTGAAAAGGATATGATGGAACAGAAACAAATCATTCTTCTTCCTTCTGAGAGCCAAAGGCTCAAGGCCAAAGAGTGCATTTCTGTCAGCAGCGGAGGGCAATTGTCCATAAATGAAGCCATGCTGTCTGATAAGAACTCTTCTAGTAAAATTGTTCTGTATCTTTCCCAATCTATTAATGTTCTTGAGTTTGGCGGGGTTGAATACCGGGGTACCATACTCGAGTAGAGGCCTTACATACGTGGTGTAAGCTCTGATAAGCACAGAGGGATTGCAAGTTGACAACCCCCTGAAAATATTATTCATAGCAAAAGTTGCTTTATTCGAGATAGATTCACAGTGCGTATCAAAACTCAGACTTGTAGTAATAGTGAAACCTAAATCAGTTATTTGGTCAACTTCTTGGATCTGACAGCCACTGACAGTATATTTACTGTTAGCATTGCTATTACCCAAGTGGAGAACCTTCGTTTTTCCTTTTGCCAACGGGAGATTCCAATCGCGAGACCAAGTACTAACAATGTCAATAGACTGTTGTAGCAGGATACAGTTCTCCGGTTGGGAAACGTCCCGAAAGATCTTGATATCATCCGCAAATGCACTGAAACCGGTGCTACAGGAAGTGACAGGACCGGCGATTTCGTGAGTGTATATGTTGAAAAGGATGGGCGACAATACCCCGCCTTGTGGTACACCACTCAGGACTGGCTTTGGAGTTGAGTGAGAAGAGTCAACACAGACCGAGAACGTCCTGTCAGTTAGGAACGAACGTATCCATGAAACTATTCGCGGATGGATACCAACCATTGAGAATTTTTGCAACGATTTGTCATGAGGAACCTTATCAAAAGCCTTCGCAAAATCAAAATACAGAACATCAACACTCTTCCCAACATCTAGGAAAGCCGTCCACTTGTTTAGCGCTTCTATGGTTGCCGTCACGGTGGACTTCCCTCCCTGGAAACCATGTTGGAAGGGAGAGATGACCTGATTTGCTTCCAAGTGACAAACGATTCTCTTCGGATTTTTTTCGAACAGCCGTGAGAAAATAGATGTTATACTGATTGGCCTGAAATTAGCAGGGTCTGTGAAAGGGGGCTTTTTTGGAATTGGGGTAACAAATGATTGCCTCCATTTGATGGGGACTTCACCAGACATGAAGGTCAGATTGAAAATAAACTCCAGGGGACCTGCAATATCAAGAGCGATCTGCTTGACAAAGCTGACAAGGGAAGTGTTTAGAGCGGTAAACGCACCTAAGGAAACGGTATGCACTGTCAGTTTCTCTTGGTCCTCTATAGTAACTTTGTGAAATATCCAGCCCCGAGCTGTTGATTCCGAGGAGCTACGAGCCCGCAAAGTTTGGCTCTCTCCGCTCATTGATTTCGGCTGCCTCCACTCATTGATCGTGTCAATCAGGAAGGAAGGTCGTTGAGTGTGGCGGCTTGGTGTAGTGGATAGCGATGTGGACTCTTGAACATGTGATGCTGAAGGTTCGATTCCGCACCTGTGGCTTTTTTGCAATTGCATTGGGATTTTGGATTCTACGTGAATACACCGCCTTTGATTTTGTTTTAGCGTTTTAAAGCCTTTTTAATCACCCTGATATCACATGGGGTCATTCACGAACAGTAGACCACTTGAATTTACAAACAGCGATAACAAACTTATTTATTGTTTCTTTGTTTTTTTTGTCAGTCTGAGCACCAATGATAAATTGGCACATAGTGTTGGAAACATAAAGACTATTCACAGAAGGGGCAGCGGATGAAGGACAACGAAATAAGGATAACGAAATATGGATAATGCGTGACAAGGTACGTGTTTATTGTTAGTGGTAAAAGCATCTGCGAAAACGACTAGTATTGTTAATATCTCTTGTGGCTCAATAGTAGAAGTGCGCAGTATCTGGCTCCGAGCCGCACTCTGAGAATTTTTGCCGCGACTCCCCCGCGACTCCTCCGGCTCGGTGCCTGCCGGCGCCGAGCCGGAGGAGTCGCGGGGGAGACGCGTGCAGAACGCGGAGGAGACGCGGGGGAGTTTCGGGGCAGTCGCGGGGGAGACGCGGAGATGATGCGGGGTTGTCGCTGGAAGAATAGGGCTTAGCAAGCGGCTCTCATCTAGACCTTTGTTGGCAGTGTAGTTGTCGCCCATTTTCTCGCAATCGACCCATCACGCCAGCGTTCGCTGCGTTTGTGGTAGGTGGTCAACTGCGAGAAACTGGGCGGCAAATCTACTCCCAACAAGAGGTCTAAATGAGAGCCGCTTCTCAAACCCTGGACTCCTTCGCAACTAACCCACGACTTCTCTCCCACTGGGTCCGCAGGCATCGAGCAGCACAGTATCGTGGTAAGACCGCGGTAAAGTTGTGGCTCACGACTCGTTCGACCACAGGGAGAACATTGAAACAATGCACACGATAGACGTGTTCTAGTTTTCGGTGTTTTTGTGTAGGCCGGTTGGTTTTCGCCTGACGCGGTCATTCCTCATCTTTACCGAAACGTGCCGTCCTAGCGATCTGGCGGTCTTCTTAAAATGTGCGCGAACAAACGAAGGCGACCTTCCGTTGCCGCTTGAGATGGCGTTGGGAGATGGTGGCACCTCCCTCGTGTCAAGCGTTGATGTAAGGCGTCGGTTTCGTTGTAGAGGTCTTCGTTGTGGCTCTTCTGCGGCCAGGAATATCCAAGCAAACGTCTAAACAGCTTCCTTTCCGTGCAATCCAACCTCTCCATCTGCTTCTTCGATGCTGCCCACGTCTCCGATCCGTACATCATGATGGGGCGAATAGCGAATAAGGGGACGCGCAACTTAAAGGCAGTGTCCACGATAAGTTTCGTCCTCGGTTTTTGGCCGGAAATCGAAAGTCCAGGGTCTCATTGAAGCACTGGGGTCAAAAGAACGAACGAAAACGAGGCCGAAAGAGCTCCATACGGCTCCGAAGTCCGCTCGCGCTAGCCCTTCCGCTCGCGGTCGAGTTTTCCGAGGAACAGTTTGGTCCGCTTCTACATTAGCATTGGAGCGCGAACGCGGCTAAGTTTTAGCATTGGGGCGTATTTGCACACGCTGTCTACTTCAGGCCCATGCCCGCGCAACTGACCCACCGCTAAAATGTGGCTTTTAAGAAGAAGAGCTAATTTTGTATGCTTTGCAGCGTTTTTCATGATTCTTTCTTAACTGATGAAACAGTCAGACTCTAAACCTTCGTTTTTTGGGGGAAACTCGAGAACAATTTTTATCGTGGACACTGCCTTAAATTCCTTCGCGACGGGGGTAGACCACAAACACTTGGTAAGATAATTGAATGCAGACGTAGGTTTCAAACATCGTTGTTAAATATCTGCTGCACAACTACCATCGTTCTTCAGAAAACAGCCCAAATAGCAGAAATCACCCACCAGTTCGATTCGTTGTCCGTCCACACAAACTCTCGCTGATGGCCTCTGAGAGTCCCAAATTTGCTTGCATTTGTGGGGACGGAGTCGAAGTCCCTGCGCCATACTTCGAGACGAGGTTCACAATCCTTCGCAGTTTTGCGTTGTTTTCAGCGAATAACACTATGTCGTCAGCGTACTCCAGGTCGACAAGGGAGCGTCCTGATGGTGTTAGGATCACATCCGCAGGAAACTGTTCTGCAACTCTACGCATGATGTCATCAACAGCGAAGTTTAGTAGACAAGGTCCCGCTACAACTCCTTGCCTTACTCCTTTTTTCACCTCATAAGCTAACGTAAACCCGACAGGTGTACGAATTGCTTCTGTTGTTCCTTCGTTCATGTCCTCGATTAGTCGAACGTACTATTCCGGGACTTTATCGCTCGCAGAGCGTTGAGCAATCTATTACGATGAGGAGAGTCGAATGCGGCTTCAAAGTCCAAAAAAGTCAAGCTGCATTGGCTTCGAATACCGCTGCCACGATTCAATTACTCTTCTCACGACGAACACTTTGTCGGTGGTCGATCGTACAGGTCGAAAACTAGCTTGGTCCTCTCTGGTTGTTTCCTCACGATGTTTGATGAGCCGCTCGAGAATGATACGTTCCAAAACCTTGTAGATGACACGCAGTGGAGAAATTCCCCAGTCGTTCTTGGGGTCCATGACGGATAAGTTCTTGTGAAGAGGTACGATGATCGCGTGTCTCTACGAATCGGGTATCTTTCGCTCATCCATATGGTACGGATAGTGTTTGTCATTTCACGAATGCCAGACGGAGGGAGAGCTTTGAACATTTCAGCAGTTATGTTGTCATCTCCACCTGCCTTTCCTTTCTTCATTTTCCGGATACAATTCAAAACCTCAGCCTTGATGGAGCTGGACGATTCAGTAGTGAACTGAAGTTGTCCTTCTATCTTCTATACTGGCAGCGTCTCATCACCAACTGCGACTCCGTTTGCAGTATTCAGTATAGGCGAACATATTCTTCATCTTGCCGCTGTACTGTCACTACAACGAGTAGGCTTTTTTCGAATTCTTCTCCTCCCAAGCGATCTCGAACTCCACAGCTCTACACGTCCACTCTCGTTCGCGATCGCACTGAAGCTGCGGACGCAACCTCCTCCTCAGACGCTTTTCCTCCACAAAGTTTCCTGCCGTTCGGAGAGCACTCACCTTGTTGTATGGTTTCCGTTTTCGATTAAAGGCAGTGGTCGCGATCAAATATGCTTGTCGTCTTTTTTTCTCTAAACCCTTTTCTGGGTCTCGAGTAATAGGACCTATAAGAAAAAATCGCGAAAAAACCACTGTTTTGGGCCTAATTTGAAACCTGAACTTTCTTGTCTTTTGATGGTGGACGAGCCCACTCCACATCATCGGCATCAGTGACCTCTTATATCAAGAGCATCAGCTGGCTTGAAATTGAATTTCAATCAATGAAGCTTTGGATTTATGTACACATCTAGTCAAAAACATTGACTGAAGTGATGCTTTCATTGTTCAATTGTTTTTATTCGTTAAATTTTCATTTCTTTCGTCCTCTGAATGTCGATGATTTTTGACTGCTCGGCATGAGACGGCGATCTTTTTCGTCATCGCTGTGCACGTGTGCACGAAACAGCTTCTTTGGGCCCTAGAAACTCTAATTCTAGCCCGTTTTTCACCGCTCTACCTTCATAGTTTTTCAGCTGTTTTTGATCTGAACTGATTTTTGTAGTTTTTTCTATAACGTTTTTCATCGTGACCACAGCCTTTGAGTCTGACGCATGGACCAGGCGGCTGGGCGTGCGGGGTTGGCGGCCTCACTGGAGAATGGGGTTTTGATTTGCGCTTAGTGATCTACCGTCGCAGCCCCGTCCATTCATCAGACTTCATTCATCGAGCGATTATCGAGTTTAAAATTCGAGGAGGAAATCGAGGAGGTGGTGTGGTCGTGGTGGTGAGCGAAGGGGGTCGGGCCAGTCGTGAAAAAATGAAAGTTACAAAATTCATGGCTAAGGGTCTTCTGTGTCTTAAAAGTCACAACTTCGATGGGAGGGCGCCGCACCGATTCCTTCTTCTTTGCAGCCACAGAGAGGGGTTCTGTCATAGGTTCAGAAACTCGGCCACTAGCTTTGGGTTCGTCCACAGATCCATTGTCGTCAATGTAGTCGGTCTTTTCGGGCAATTGAACAGGTGCGCAGTAGTATGCCCTTGACTACCGCAATCAGGACACTCGTCAGGTTTGCTGTTGTCATTCCTATGCAAGTATGACATAAGCATGGGGGAGTGTCCACAGCGTAACGATGCAAGGGTGCACCTGGCACGCCTGCCAAGTTCCATCTCTGTCTCGGAGACCTTTGGAGGTGCGACTCCCAGGATGGGGTTTATGGCAACTCTGCTCAAGTGTTCGTTCACGAATCGGGTATGCTCCGCGCGCAAGAGACGGAGGCGTTCTTGTTGTGCTTCAGTCCATCTCTGCACATCTACTTTCGACGGAGCATCAGCGAAAGGCTTTCTGATACATCTCTCTCTCACCGGGTTTAGTACTCTTCGCGAAGGATGATTCGGCTGCTTCACGATGTTAATGTACATTTGTTGCGCCTGGAGTTGGCAGTGGTCTCTAACTGGCAATATGCGAGCTTCGGCATGTAAGTGCTCTATTGGAGAGCTTTTGGAACAGCCTGTTGCAATTCGCAGAGCACAATTTTGGACGCGCTGCAGCTTGGACCAAGAGGTGTCCGACACGATGTGCTGCCAGACTGGCGCAGCATACTCCAAGGCGGGTTGCACAATAGCCTTATACGTGGTCAGGATCGTTTCTTTGTTGCATCCCCAGGACGTTCCACCGAGAGCACGCAGGACGTTGAGTCTTGTTTTCACTGTAGCTTGCTTCTGCTCAGTGTTCTTATGAAACTTCAACGAAGGATCCAACACGAGTCCAAGCAGCTTGGGGAATCGGGTGGCCTGCAATTGAGTTTCGTCCCATTTCACCATAGGATGGGCACTGTGCTCTGCATTATCAGTGGAAAAGACGGTGACGGACGATTTGGAGGAAGAGACTGTGAGCATTTTGCGATCGAAGAAACATTTCAACTCGATCAAGTAGTCATTGATCTTACTGGTGGCTACCTTAATGTCGCGATCTCGGCACAGAATAGTAATATCATCCGCGTATGCAACGACCTTGATGTCTTGAGGGGGAACGGGCAGATCTTCTAGATATAAACTGAAAAGTGCAGGCGATAAAACTCCTCCTTGAGGGACGCCAGAGGCGATGGGGATGCTATTGGAAACATGTCCCTGGAATAGCACATTTGCCCGACGTCCTTTAGTGAAGGCAGTTATCCACCGCTTCTGCCATGGCTTGATGGTAGACTTCAACAGACTCTCTGATAGTAGGCCTAGATTGACAGTGTCAAATGCCTTTGTTAAGTCGAGGGCCACACCAACAGTACGTTGGGGTTTGATGGCATTGAAGCCGTCCAGCACATAGCTCACAATTTCCAACAAGGCCGTAGTGGTGGAATGTAATTTACGGAAACCATGTTGGTGCTGCTGTTGGCTGTTATGCTCGGCAAGCTCCTCCACAACCAGTTTTTCGGCAATTTTGACGATGGGTGAGAGCAGACTGATCGGCCGGTACCCTTTAGCCGTGGATGGTGACTTTCCCGGCTTCGGCAGTGGAATAACACGAGCCACTTTCCAATTTTGGGGTAAAATACATGTACGAAACGATGTATTTATGACGTCAGCAATAGAGGGCAGTAGTTCACTGGGCAGTCTCTTCAGGACTGCAGGGCTCAAACCGTCTGGCCCTAATGCCTTCGAGTTGCTCATCTCCTTTATCGCCTTCTCGACCTGTGCAGGCGTGACTGCATCATCTACATCCATGAGAGGCAACTTACAGAGTTCCCGTACAGTTATTCTGTTCTGTTTCTCTCTTTTGGTTCTAGTGATGAAAAAATGCTTCCCAAGAGCATTTGCGGCCTCCTTCCCTGATTTGAAGACTCCATCTTCAAACTCAATCGTGGAATTGTCGGCGGAGGTGAACTTTACTGAGATCCTTTCAAGGCCTTCCACGTTGCTGCTGCATCATTTCTGAAGTTCATCTTCTCAGTGAACTTTTCCCAAGTTTCCTTCTTGTGCCTGTCAAGGTCGTTCCTGATCTCATCATCCAGCGCAGCGATGTCTGGGTCAAGATGATTTGCGGCTCTCTTTGCGTCCCTTGTCCTTATCTTCTGCAGTGTTTCCCTGGTGACATTGGGAAAGAAGGTCTTAACGCGGCCTTCAGGGATCGCAGCTTTCATAGCCTTCAAGATAGCATCAGATAGGTGGCGCTCCTTCTGGTGTACATCGCCATTCCACGGATAATCAGCCGCTTGGCGGAGCGCAACCTCCCTGAACAGGCTCCAGTCTGCAAGGCCTAAATTAAGATAAGAACGATGACGAACACCTGTATAGGGAGCAAGAGAGTTAGAGAGATCAATATCGACAAAGACAGGGATGTGATCGCTGGAAAGAGTTGTGGATGTCGACCAAGAGCAATCATTAGAGAGATTGGAAGAGACGAGGGAGATGTCTGGGCTAGATGATCGGCCGTTGGCAGGGAGACGAGTGGGCTGGCCATCGTTTAAGATAACCAGATCGCACTCCTCCGCCCATTCTTCGACGTCACCTCTAGCATCAGAATCAAGCGACGAGCAGAACGTGTGCGCATTGAAGTCACCCGCAAAGACAATTGAGGGAGAAAGAGAGCAGTCATACAGCTGCTTGAGAAGGGGGATAGGATTGTATGTTGAGGGACAAGAGGAAGAAGGAGGGATATATATATATTAAAAGAGAAAGTGGTGTTTTAAGAGGTAGATGGATGGGGATGTACTGAGAGTGCCATCCACTGGAGTGTTTGGAATAATGTGAGAGGGAAGAGAGGACAGAACAAAAGTAGAGACTCCGCCTCCTTGAGATGACCTGGGAGTATGATATGCAGTATAGCCCGGGATGTTTGGATGTCTAGAGGTAGTAGAGGGAGAGAGTTTGGTCTCCTGGACCATGATAACATCTGGGTGATGAGTACGGGCAAAGAGAGAGAATTCAGAAAGCTTGGTCCGATGCCGTTTGGATTGATGTGTACAATAGATAGGGCGGTTGGTAGATGAGGAATTTGAGTTACTGGAGGCGGAGCACACAATACAACGAAAGGAAGAATCGTGGTGCCTCACAGAACTGAGACCCGAACAAGAGAAGTGCACCCACCTTTCGCATCCAAAACATTGGACGCTGGTTCCATACCAATTGACATCTCTGCCGCATGTGGCACATGGGTACTTCTTCTTCTTCGCGGGTCCTGGATTCCTTTCGACGCCGGCCATTTGTAGAAGAATCCTCAGGAGAGCTGCAGCCAGCCAGCACCTCTCCCATGACAAAAACCCTCTCCGCGGAGGGATTGACGTCGGTTTGCACGGAGGTGATCTTCTTTCCTCCACACTGCCACGGCACGAACGTACGACATCTCGGCACCGATTCCAAATGTGAGGGGGGGGGGCGCATCTCACCGAACGAGCACACCGCTACACTTCATCCTGGTTCGATAAGCCAAACATATTTAAGCTCTTGACCCAAGAAGGTTCAACTAAAAAAACCTAACAGAAAGCTTGTACATGAATATGTGAGAAACACGATTATTTTTGATGATAGAGAACGCAATCAAATTCCTAGTATCTGCCACATCTTTAATCAAGAAAAGCTCTGACGGGTTGTCTCTAAGGCAAGTCATTGGCTGAAAAGGCGGCAACGCTGCACAGAAACAATAGTTTTTAGAGGTTTTGCGCTGATATGTTTATTATCAGATTTCTCAGCTATGAGCCTGGAATTCAAAACGAACGTTTCATTGCATTACGCTTCCAGTCTCATTGCAAATTTTAGATCCAAGTTGAGTGAAACATTGTAAAAGAAACCGTAGAGGAGGCAAATACGTATAAATGTTGGTAAATACAAAAAATTGTACGAAATTTCAGTTTATTACTGGAAAATTTCAATTCCAGAAATCGTAGAGAAAAATTTATCCATTTCGGGACGGAAAAAGTTTCGACATTTTTTGAAAAACGTTGGTGATCATGATGCTCCGCCAACGCGTAGCTAGATGCCTCACACGGCAACCAGAGATGTCCAGGGTTTCGGAGGAATCTAGTCTGATTTTGACACGAGAATCTACGTAAGTAACGGAAAGTTTTGCCTCACTTGGTGAAATTTTAGCTACAGCGCCCGCAGATTCCACGTAAATTTTCGCTACAGCACCCGCATATTCTACGCTTACTCTCGTTGCAGCACTAGGTCAATCGTAGTCATGATCCGTACTAGAACTCAGACACTGTGGGGTTTCTAACGCGCAGCGAACGCGGGTCATAATCTGAACCGCTGCCGTTAGAAACGAAAATTATGAGCAAAGCGGGTGCCCCATATCCGGCGATTCACTGCCGTTGTCAGGTTTCGATCATGTTCGGTTCCGCCCGCGGTATCCAGCGATTCAGTGCCGTTTGCAGGTTTCGATCATGCTAGATTAGATTCACAACGGCAATTTCAATAGGAGCGGGTCTCCCCCAACAAGGACACGGTCCATGTCGCGGCCCGCGTGAGGGAGTCACCCCCACCGCGGTCCGCGACAGGGACATCATCCACACCACGGTCGACCGCGAAGGAGCTTCCCTCGCTGAGGACCGTGGGGGAGACCCCTCAGCGTCAAAAATCGTCCAGAGAGTGACTCGTAGCCACTTTCCAGGAGCGGCCCCGAAAGGCCGACTGCGCTCTCTCTAGGATGAGGCCCCTTATATACGTCCTCTGCTGCTGATATGGGCCTGTTCAATTGTGGAGTCATCAATAACGTGATTCGGCAGATCAAACGAGTTGATGCGCTGTCAAATCGTCTACGAACGCAACACCGAGCCTCTCTACAGCAGTGACGTCATCGCCAGCCAAACGGCGGAATCCGAGGTTTGGCAGGCGCTGAACACAGACCGGAATGGCCATGCGGGAACTCTGCCGTTTGCCCCGCACAGGTCGAAATGGGACGGTTCAGTTCGCGTTAGAAACGCCAGAGTGTCTGAGAAAGGCGATCCCCGCTGCGATCTAGCCCATCGCCGTTTCTTCCCTACGGCCTGCAGCATCCCAGTGGTCAAAATTATCCCTAGCAAGGTCTTCCAGAGAGCGACACGGGGTCACCCTCCACGACAACCCACAGAGTGTCAAGTTATCCGTGGGTTGACTGGGTCAACACTGTTCGAACCGCATCCCTGCGTTCCGCGTAGCCTACGCGGGTTTAAGATTGCATTTCAACACAGGCTGTCGCTAAATCCGTAGATGCTCGCTACAAAATTATAGCGAGAATATACGGGTTTCGCGTCAAGGAGATCAATGTTTCGAATCAAGCCTTCGTTTTTACGTAGAATACGCGCAGTTTGCACCCTTGTAGCCTCGACACAAGAATATGCGGGTTTTAGCTATCGTAGCCAAAACCCGTAGTTTACCGCTACATGGAATTGGGCGGCGTTTCAGGCCGCGCCCTCGAAGGCATCTAGCTAAGCGTTGGCAGAGTGGATGGACACAGCTCTTTAGATGTACACAAAAACGGTCTGCTAGACCTTGACATATGGTGATGACGATGAACAGAGGAATGAATGAAATAGATCAGGGAAAAGACTCAGAACTTCAAGTATTATGTGCATGAGTAAGCTTAGCTCGAAGGTTACTCAGCTAAAATGTACGTGGACACAGTTCATCATACTGGTTCTGATAATGTGATGGAGTGAATGGAGGGCCAGGAGCTGCCGAGATGTCGTACGTTCGTGCCGTGGCAGTGTGGAGGAAAGAAGATCACCTCCGTGCAAACCGACGTCAATCCCTCCGCGGAGAGGGTTTTTGTCATGGGAGAGGTGCTGGCTGGCTGCAGCTCTCCTGAGGATTCTTCTACAAATGGCCGGCGTCGAAAGGAATCCAGGACCCGCGAAGAAGAAGGAGTACCCATGTGCCACATGCGACAGAGATGTCAATTGGTATGGAACCAGCGTCCAATGTTTTGGATGCGAAAGGTGGGTGCACTTCTCTTGTTCGGGTCTCAGTTCTGTGAGGCACCACGATTCTTCCTTTCGTTGTATTGTGTGCTCCGCCTCCAGTAACTCAAATTCCTCATCTACCAACCGCCCCCTATCTATTGTACACATCAATCTAAACGGCCTTCGGACCAAGCTTTCTGAATTATCTCTCTTTGCCCGTACTCATCACCCGGATGTTATCATGGTCCAGGAGACCAAACTCTCTCCCTCTGCTACCTCTAAACATCCAAACATCCCGGGCTATACTGCATATCATACTCCCAGGTCATCTCAAGGAGGCGGAGTGTCTACTTTTGTTCTGTCCTCTCTTCCCTCTCACATTATTCCAAACACTCCAGTGGATGGCACTCTCGAGTACATCCCCATCCATCTACCTCTTAAAACACCACTTTCTCTTTTTAATATATATATCCCTCCTTCTACCTCTTGTCCCTCAACATACAATCCTATCCCCCTTCTCAAGCAGCTGTATGACTGCTCTCTATCTCCCTCAATTGTCTTTGCGGGTGACTTCAATGCGCACACGTTCTGCTCGTCGCTTGATTCTGATGCTAGAGGAGGTGACGTCGAAGAATGGGCGGAGGAGTGCGATCTGGTTATCTTAAACGATGGCCAGCCGACTCGTCTCCCTGCCAACGGCCGATCATCTAGCCCAGACATCTCCCTCGTGTCTTCCAATCTCTCTAATGCTTGCTCTTGGTCGACATCCACAACTCTTTCCAGCGATCACATCCCTGTCTTTGTCGATATTGATCTCTCTAACTCTCTTGCTCCCTATACAGGTGTTCGTCATCGTTCTTATCTTAATTTAGGCCTTGCAGACTGGAGCCTGTTCAGGGAGGTTGCGCTCCGCCAAGCGGCTGATTATCCGTGGAATGGCGATGTACACCAGAAGGAGCGCCACCTATCTGATGCTATCTTGAAGGCTATGAAAGCTGCGATCCCTGAAGGCCGCGTTAAGACCTTCTTTCCCAACGTCACCAGGGAAACATTGCAGAAGATAAGGACAAGGGACGCAAAGAGAGCCGCAGATCATCTTGACCCAGACATCGCTGCGCTGGATGATGAGATCAGGAAGGACCTTGACAGGCACAAGAAGGAAACTTGGGAAAAGTTCACTGAGAAGATGAACTTCAGAAATGATGCAGCAGCAACGTGGAAGGCCTTGAAAAGGATCTCCGGAAAGTTCACCTCCGCCGACAATTCCACGATTGAATTTGAAGGTGGAGTCTTCAAATCAGGGAAGGAGGCCGCAAATGCTCTTGGGAAGCATTTTTTCATCACTAGAATCAAAAGAGAGAAGCAGAATAGAATAACTGTACGGGAACTCTGTAAGTTGCCTCTCATGGATGTAGATGATGCAGTCACGCCTGCACAGGTCGAGAAGGTAATAAAGGAGATGAGCAACTCGAAGGCATTAGGGCCAGAAGGTTTGAGCCCTGCAGTCCTGAAGAGACTGCCCAGTGAACTACTGCCCTTTATTGCTGACGTCATAAATACATCGTTTCGTACATGTACTTTACCCCAAAATTGGAAAGTGGCTCGTGTTATTCCACTGCCGAAGCCGGGAAAGTCACCATCCACGGCTAAAGGGTACCGGCCGATCAGTCTGCTCTCACCCATCGCCAAAATTGCCGAAAAACTGGTTGTGGAGGAGCTTGCCGAGCATAACAGCCAACAGCAGCACCAACATGGTTTCCGTAAATTACATTCGACCACTACGGCCTTGTTGGAAATTGTGAGCTATGTGCTGGACGGCTTCAATGCCATGAAACCCCAACGTACTGTTGGTGTGGCCCTCGACTTAACAAAGGCATTTGACACTGTCAATCTAGGCCTACTATCAGAGAGTCTGTTGAAGTCTACCATTAAGCCATGGCAGAAGCGGTGGATAACTGCCTTCACTAAAGGGCGTCGGGCAAATGTGCTATTCCAGGGACATGTTTCCAATAGCATCCCCATCGCCGCTGGTGTCCCTCAAGGAGGAGTTTTATCGCCTGCACTTTTCAGTTTATATCTAGAAGATCTGCCCGTTCCTCCTGAAGACATCAAGGTCGTTGCATACGCGGATGATATTACTATTCTGTGCCGAGATCGCGACATTAAGGTAGCCACCAGTAAGATCAATGACTACTTGATCGAGTTGAAATGTTTCTTCGATCGCAAAATGCTCACAGTCTCTGCCTCCAAATCGTCCGTCACCGTCTTTTCCACTGATAATGCAGAGCACAGTGCCCATCCTATGGTGAAATGGGACGAAACTCAATTGCAGGCCACCCGATTCCCCAAATTACTTGGACTCGTGTTGGATCCTTCGTTGAGGTTTCATAAGAACACTGAGCAGAAGCAAGCCACAGTGAAAACAAGACTCAACGTCCTGCGTGCTCTCGGTGGAACGTCCTGGGGATGCAACAAAGAAACGATCCTGACCACGTATAAGGCTATTGTGCAACCCGCCTTGGAGTATGCTGCGCCAGTCTGGCAGCACATCGTGTCGGACACCTCTTGGTCCAAGCTGCAGCGCGTCCAAAATGGTGCTCTGCGAATTGCAACAGGCTGTTCTAAAAGCTCTCCAATAGAGCACTTACACGCCGAAGCTCGCATATTGCCAGTTAGAGACCACTGCCAACTCCAGGCGCAACAAATGTACATTAACATCGTGAAGCAGCCGAATCATCCATCGCGAAGAGTACTAAACCCGGTGAGAGAGATGTATCAGAAAGCCCTTCGCTGATGCTCCGTCGAAAGTAGATGTGCAGAGATGGACCGAAGCACAACAAGAACGCCTCCGTCTCTTGCGCGCGGAGCATACCCGATTCGTGAAGGAACACTTGAGCAGAGTTGCCATAAACTCCATCCTGGGAGTCGCACCTCCAAAGGTCAGCGAGACAGAGATGGAACTTGGCAGGCGTGCCAGGTGCACCCTTGCATCGTTACGCTGTGGACACTCCCCCATGCTTATGTCATACTTGCATAGGATTGACAACAGCAAACCTGACGAGTGTCCAGATTGCGGTAGTCAAGGGCATACTACTGCGCACCTGTTCAATTGCCCGAAGAGACCGACTACATTGACGACAATGGATCTGTGGACGAACCCAGTGCTAGTGGCCGAGTTTCTGAACCTATGACAGAACCCCTCTCTGTGGCTGCAAAGAAGAAGAAGAAGGGCCAGGAGTTTTTTTAACAGCTGATGACCTCAAAATGGTGGGTCGAATCAATCAAAAGGTTGTAAATGAGTTGGATTCAAAGAGGATATTGCAATAGGAGAGAAGGCATAACAGCGACCGCTCGCTGAGCGTTAAAGAGGAAATTCATAGGAGTGACCGCCAGGAGTTTAATCGATAAGACGACATAGCCGTAGAGTCGCGGGGGAGTCGCGGTAGAGTCGCGGAAGCTTCATCCAAGAGGAGGCCGCGGGGGAGTCCCGGCAGGGTCGCGGAAGAGTCGAGGGACGCGGGGGAGTCGCGGGGCAGTCCAGGGTCGCGGTAGAGTCCCGGGGCAGTCGCGGAGGGGTCGCGGCAATATTTTTCAGAGCAGGTTCCAAGAAGTTATGAGCGTTTTTCAAGCTTCGCGAAAAGGTAAGGGTACCCATCAGGAATTTTTTTGGGTGTTTCAAAAAATTTTCTCGAATATTGCTCAAAACTTGTATGTAGGGGTAGTCCAGGGTGGTGAACACGAATCTGAAGTCCGTTTCTCGAAATTCTGAGGTTTACTGTAGGTTACGGTAGGTCCCATGTCAATAAAGGGGCGACACCATCTTAATATTGTGAAAATCGATAAACGGACGTTAAATTCGTGTTCACCACCCCAAATAACCCCCGTACACAAATTTTAAGTCAAATCTGAGACTTTCACCAAACTACCGTATACCCACCGTAATCTACCGTAATCTGTCAAAAATCGATAAACGGACTCCAGATTCTTGCTTAACACTCCAAACAGCTCACAGCGAGACATTTTGAGCCATTTTTATCGTAGCGTTCCGGAAATCGTCAAAAGTCACATTTTGCCCTCAAATTTACCCCCGATCGGAGCTTTTGAACGAATTTAGTCGAAAACTTTGGAAAATCGACAGATAAACTCCAAATTCGTGTTCACCACCCTAGATTACCCCTACATACAAGTTTTGAGCAATATCCGAGAAAATTTTTTGAAACACCCAAAATCCTGATGGGTACCGTTTCGCGAAGCTTGAAAAACGCTCATAACTTCTTGGAACCTGCGGCTCGGAGCCAGATGCTGCGCACCTCTACTATTGAGCCACAAGAGATATTAACAATACTAGTCGTTTTCGCAGATGCTTTTACCACTAAAATACTTGCCTTGTCACACATTATCCATATTTCGTTATCCTTAATTCGCTGTCCCTCATCCGCTCCCCCTTCTGTGAATAGTCTTTATGTTTCCAACGCTATGTGTCAGTTTATAATTGGTGCTCAAATTGACAATAAAAAACAAAGAAACAATAAATAAGTTAGTTATCGCTGTTATCGATTGTAAATTCAAGTGGTCTACTGTTCGTGAATGACCCCATGTGATATCAGGGTGATTAAAAAGGCTTTGAAACGCTAAAACAAAATCAAAGGCTGTGTATCCACGTAGAATCCAAAATCCCAATGCAATTGCAAAAAAGCCACAGAGGTGCGGAATCGAACCTTCAGCATCACATGTTTAAGACTCCACATCGCTATCCACTACACCAAGCCGCCACACTCAACGACCTTCCTTCCTGATTGACACGATCAATGAGTGGAGGCAGCCGAAATCAATGAGCGGAGAGAGCCAAACTTTGCGGGCTCGTAGCTCCTCGGAATCAACAGCTCGGGGCTGGATATTTCACAAAGTTACTATAGAGGACCAAGAGAAACTGACAGTGCATACCGTTTCCGTAGGTGCGTGTACCGCTCTAAACACTTCCCTTGTGAGTGGTATGGCGTCGGGAGTGATAGAGTTGGATAAAGGCCAGGCAAGAAGTTCCTTGATAATTTCATCTTTGTAAAACCAACATGAATCAGCCATAACAGCGAAAGAATTGGAGACAGGTAGACTGTCCATAGAAGAGACGTCTGAAAACGACTTTTGAAATACGTCCGCCAACAACTCGGCTCTATCACTAGCATTCCTCACCAATGCCCCATTGGGGTTTTTGAGAACTCCACCACCTGGTTTTTCCCGGAGTTCAGAGTTGATAAATCTGAAGAAGGAATGGTTATCACTTGATTCGACAGCTTTTTTCTCAGTATGGTTATTATACTTCTTCAATTTATTAGCAAAACGTTCACTAACTTTTTTGAACCGTTCCCAGAACTCAGCGCAGTCCTGAGTTTTAGCCAAATGCCACGCCTCCGATCTCAACCGCTCAAGGTTGGTTAAGTGCGGTGGGAGTCTTCGTTTATTACGGTAACACGGTTCGAAGGGAACGAAAGTATCAATGCAATGATGGATGATAGAAAGAAAAAGCTCGTATTTCTCGTCCACGCTGACAACAGTGCCCAAGGAACCGATCCAGCCTACATGAAGTAAATGGTTGCGGATAGCATCGAGATTTGCTTTCCTAAAATTCCTTCTATACACAGCGGGAGCATTACACCTCGGAAGGTTAAGTGCAAAATGAACGGTAGAGTGATCACTGGACCTCAACGGCGGAGAAATGCTTACTGAATTGACCATACAGTTAGTTATCATTACACAGAACTAGGTCAAGAACATGACCACCACGGTCATGTTCTTGACCCAGAACATGACCAATTTCATATGCATCAGGGACAGAATCCTGGAATGTGTTACATTCCAACCAGGGGTGTGCGGAATTTTGTGTTTTCTGCTCATTTTTGGCAATTTTTCCTGTTTTCTGTAAAAATGAGCAAAATTTGGCAGAAAACACAACCGTGAATCGCGACCTTTTCAAATTTACTCTAGAGACAAGTGACCGAACTCATAGACCGTAAACACATGGGTCTAGAAACTTGACCCGCATTCTCAGCAGTACTCTATGGGCAACTTGTCTACTTCGCTTTGGTGGTTACCCGAGCTGGGGTGGTGTAGTGACAGATCGCTCGACACGGCAGGGTTCGATCCTCGCCCAGGATTAATCAGATTTGTACTAACCCTACGGATTCCTCGAATGGGTACCAGATTCATGTAAGAAGACGAAGGATATTACTGGGA
The DNA here is from genome assembly GCA_029168955.1 of Aplectana chamaeleonis. Classification (NCBI taxonomy): domain Eukaryota; kingdom Metazoa; phylum Nematoda; class Chromadorea; order Rhabditida; family Cosmocercidae; genus Aplectana; species Aplectana chamaeleonis. Next base: position 953,801 of record JAPDOI010000212.1, read on the forward strand.
AGTCGGCTGACCGCCACAAGCCACTCTATAGGCCTGAAAAGCATACAAGTCTTCATGACATAGACGTCGAATGTGCTGCGTATTCCAATAGCGATAGAAAAAGCCGGGTCTTCATTTTTATCTTGTAGTGATAACTCTTACCCAGAGGTTTGACGTTGATGATACTCTTCAGAAGGTATGTCATACAGTGATAAAAAAACGAAAACTCTATTTTCATTGTATTATACCAATAATGAGCTTAAGTACAATTTAGTGCCCGCTAATCGTACCCTCACTGGCCCAGCTTTCGAGTAGGAGTACTTTCCACACGTGGACAGAAACTAAGAACACTCCAGTGTCAACCCTTTGGTTGAGAGGGGTAAAGTCGTGCCCCAACTGTGCCATTCACTCAAATTCTAAGTTCGTGTGATAACTCATTCCAGCGCAGGATATTACAGAATTTGAATGAGAGTATGTGCAATGAAATTAAGAATGGGGGTGGTGATGAAGTTGTTGAAACCGCTTAAGGGCTACGACTGAACCCGCCATGGTGAAGCGAGCGTGCTGGGACATTTATACTTACACGGCACACCCGCGCGGTATGGGTCGATTGGGTACAGTGTTCAACCCAGCAATCATCTCGAAATAATCGTCAAGATATGTACACTAGAGAAGGGCAAGTCTGATCAAAGAAGATGTATCCTCTGGTTCCGAGCCAAATTTACTCTGTTCCCTCGCGCGCTTATGCGAAGCGGGGGTGGAGACAGCGAGAAAGTGTGGGGAGAAGGAGACGCAGCGTACGCGCGCAGACGCCCGCGATGAACGGAAATAAATGACACTCGGAAATAGAGGATATGTGCTCTTTGCACTTAATGAGCTTCTGATCAAGTACACGAGTGGTATTGTCTCAGGAGAAGGGAGGTCAGAGGGGCTTCCTGCACTCATAATCTGCCTCTCTCTTCTTCTTCTTCTTCTTCTTCTGCAGCCTCGAGGTGGTTTTTTGTCATAGGTTGAGGAACTGGGCGGCCTTCACAGGATTCGTCCAAAGGTCCATTGTGGTTAAGGAGGTAGGTCTCTTCGGGCACATGAACAAGTGCGCCATGTCGTGTCCGGGACCACCACAGTCCGGGCATGCGTCTGATCGGCTACTGTCGATATTGTTGATGTAAGACATGAGCAGAATAGAGTGACCACAGCGCAGAGAGGCAAGAGCACATCTGGCTCGCCTGCCGAGTTGAGACTCGGACTAGCAAACCCGAGGCGGCACTGCTCCTAAGATAGGGTTCACAGCCGCCTTTGTTAGATATCCTCGATCAAACTGGGTGTGCTCCTCACGCAGAAGATGGAGCCTTTCCATGTTGGAGTCGGCCCATCTCTGTGCATCAACTCCACGAGGAGCATCTGCGAACGGCGTCCTAATCCACCTCTCTCTAATGGGCTTCATGATTCTCTTTGTCGGATGATTCGGCTGTCTCAGAACATTAATATTGCCTCTCTCGGATGTCTTCATACTGCCTCTCTCGGATGTCTTCGTTCCTTCATCTGGTCAACCGTTGGCTTTCGAATATTGGGCAAACGAACCATTTATCACGGAATGTGTAAAAAATTTATTGCTGTAAAAATTTCAGATACTATAGGCTGAACACTATTTAGTGATTTTTGAAAATTTTTCTATTTTCTGCCCATTTTTGAAGATTTTTTTCTGTTTTCTGTCAAACTGAATGTTCTGTTTTCTATTTCCATTTTTTCCGCACATCCCTGATTCCAACATACACTGGATTCAACAGCTTATTTAGGCCGGCCATGACGTCGTCGATGGTCCAGCTGGGTAGGACAGCCTGTCGGCTTCTGGCGGGTGGAAGCACCGTCGTGGTTATGCCGCAGAGCCGTAGTATTGTGCACAAAAGCGTTTTGCGGTGAGTTTGTTTCCGTACAGAGGGGTACCTGAATGTGCTGTTATTTGGCTCTTTCGAAGTACACTTTCATCAATTCTGGGGTGGTAAGCTTCAAATATTCTGAGGGAGTGTTGACGGGATTTGGTCTTAGTGTTAGGTACGTATCGACTTAATTCCCGCTCGATTCTCGTAGAGGTTTGGAGCAAACCACTCTGGCCTCTCTCAAAATAGCATTCAGTACGAATTCTGTTTCCTATTAAGACTTCCTGCTGATTTTCCGGACCCATGGCCGTATAAAGAAAAAGGATTTCACCACATTGACATGCTTAGCGACAGGACACAGTCTCGTTTCAATCCCAATTCCAAGCTCATTGTGGTGGAGGGAAATATCGGTTCTGGAAAGGTAAGATGTGTTTTTAATACCGATATATTCTACAAGGCTCGGTTGTTATTTGCATCACAACTAGACTACAGACAGGAGGTGGTTCTGCTGGTGTAACGATGCTTCAAACTGACATCCATCGTCGCCGTTTGGTCGTAGGAGGAAACCTTTTGAAAATATTAAACGAGTGGCCCTCAGTCCTGACCAAACATTTATTCGAGAAAATCAGAGGGATTTTCTTTCCAGAAAGGTCACGATCTAGCGGAAGGCCTACAGTTGCGCACCATCAGAGATGGTGATGACTAAGCGTTTCACTTTGAAGGGGGGGGGGTGAGGAGGGAGTTGCACATAGGTGATATAGATGTGGCGCAGCTGCGTACAAGGTCACTGGATTGCTTGGGAAAAAATTCTGCTCAAATATGAAAAGGAGTGAAGAAGATTATGAAAATTCCCACCTAATAATTAAAGTTGCGATTCGGAGTTCTGGATTTCTTAGAAAATTCACGTGCTGCCCATCATCCTTTATTGTGCCTGCATGACTCGCCTCGGTTGTAGCCGACCACAAAGGGGATTCGTAAAATTCTGCCCCCCCCCCAGAAAAAAATGTAAAATTAGGGAGAGCGCCGATAGATTTTTCGGCATTCTCAGAAGATGTCGTGGCCTGAGGGAGGAGAGCGTAAAATTGCTGACGTTCGTCGAAACTTGGGTCTCGTACTGGGGAGGAGGCTGAGAATGGTACCGCCGAAGTTGGTCACAACTGGACGATGGGTGACCATGCGGGCACCCCGAAATGCGGTGCTATATAGTCACTTCACTTTACAACTGTATTAATACCGTTTTGTTTTTAGAGCAGGCTATCTGCAGAACTCGCTGATCACTTGGGATTCTTGTATATGTCAGAATTCAAAATGGACGATATACTTGTCGATCGGTATGGAAACGATATGAGGAAATTCTATCACCTGGTACGGTCATGTTCAGGTTTCGACGAAAAACCTTGTTCTGCTCAGGGTATGGAACGAGGTATCAAAGCAGGGGCCTAAGTTTAGCTGTACCCTTGTTTCAGAGCCCTAGGCGGGAGGGGGTATTTACAAGAAGATGGCTGGAATAAAAGAAAATTACGAGCTCTGGGCTCGTGTTTTACTCTATGTTCTTTCCTATTATTGTGCTGTAACTGGAATACCACTCGTCTTCAGCAGCTTTCGTGTTTCCCTTAGTTCGTTGGCCCTCTCTAAAATACTAATTATGATTGATCTCCATATTCAGTTTCCTGAAAGTTTCCGTATGCCCGACATGGATATGTTCTATAAGAATCCTTTGAGTGACATGACAGCGAAAATGCAGCAACGCATTTTCGAATGCCGGTTCGATCAGTTTCTGAACGCTGTGGCTCACATATTGAATACAGGTAACGCTGGAATTTTCGTTTTCCTTACAAACTTTGTTTATTTGTCTTGAATAATTATTAGAGAATTAGTACATCTCTGTTTCATTTTAATTAAAATTCAACTTGGCTTTCCATTTTTCTGTATTTAAGGCCAGGGAGTTGTTTTGGAACGATCTCCTTATTCCGATTTTGTGTTCACCAATGCTATGCGAACGAAGAACTACATAGGACATGAGTGTGAGTTCACGTGAGATTTTGTTCCGATTTCTTGTGAAATAGGACAACCTGGATGCACGCAAACATAACTTAGTGCACGTAAAACTGGCCTCCGGGGAGCGGCGGGGTGACCCTCCACAGTGCTGGGTTGCTTGATTCCCTGTGCTTTTTTCGGACTGATCCATCGTTCTTTTCATTTCACTGGTTTGTGGGTGTCGGTGGTGTAATGGTAACACTCGCCCGGAAAGTGTGCAATGCAGGTTTTGAGTCCTGCTTGACATCTGAGTTTTGCGTTCAACTCAGCTACCTTGTGATAACTTGTGATCATATACCATGCCATAATAGGGCATCAGATATTCAAAAACATGATAATAAATAAGTACAAGCACACATTTGGTTCCTGTTAAACATACCGACCGACCACAGTTTTGAAGTCGAAAATGGTAGCCGGAATTTGCAATTTCTTACTCAAGCATGGATAGTCCAACTCCGCACGAATTGTGAAGGAATTCCGCCTATTTTGAGAACAAAGCCTAGAAAAGCTGAGTTTGAACCTTTCCCTTCTTGCATGTATTAAGAATGTCACAAGTCTCAGAATGTCACAGCTTTATGATGAACAGCAATATCGATTGATCGCGCGCTCCACCTGATTGTGAATGTTTCGGCAAAATCGGCCATCTGCTGAAGCCGTATGGCTTCGATCGATTCGCTCTGCATCTCAGTACGCTACTATACGCCCGCCATACTTGTTGGTCATTAGCCTGTAAACGGGTGAAATGCGTCATGAGCCATCAGTGGACTCGGACTGCATTATATGCTAATTTTGCACTACGTTCGCAGTGTTTTTGTGTTAAAATCGGCCCTCCCGTGCTGACGTTGACTTCTAAAGCTGGAAGATTTCACTGCTATGAAGGATGATGCCTTTCAATGGCATGAAGCGTTAAAGCGGACCTAACAGTATTTTCTTGAATTGATTGTTCTCTGTTATCACTATCCCGTGTTTTCATTGGTTCGCATCGGGGGGGGGGGGGAAGGGGGCATGAGGCGTTTCGGAGACTGCAGAACGCTCATTTGCAGCCTACTTTTCCCATTCCTGGCTCGCCTTTTTTGCCGTTCTTTCGATACTTGGAGCTTGGGATTCCCTTGACTATCATTGTACTGTGGAATTTCACCGGCAATATTAATCGTGAACGCTTTTTTTAGGTTTCATACATCGTCCTTGCCATTTTTGTAGGAAGCCGCGAGGAAGCTACGTGCAGATGTGTGGGGGTAATTATATCATCGCTTCCGCGCGGGCCACTTATATCGCATAGTTTCATTGCGGGTCCCAACAAAAGTGACTGGAAGGACGATACTCTGTAAAGGGTCACATCTATATATGCAGTTTTCAGATTTTAAGCATTACTATTACGTTCGTAAGCATGCCACTAAACAGTTGCATTTCTGGCCTCATCTCGTTGTGTATCTTGACACTCCGGTGCACAAATGTTTGGAGAACATCAAGGCCCGTGGAAACGTAAGTCAATACTTTTCTCACATTCTTCCTTGGAATTCACGTATTGTTGGTTGTTCAGCCGAATGAAATCGCCGCTGTGGATGAGCACTATTTGAAGGCCATTGAAGAATCCTATAAAGATTCCCTGAAGGAGTATAAGTGAGTTTCCGGTTAAGCCCTGTACTGCTGGATCAAATCATCGTCGCAGAACTTTCCTGGAGCCTCAGATCCTTCTGTTAACATTCAATTTTTTCATGCTTTCCTTCATTAATAACTAACCTCCCCGTGACCTAATGTCTTTGTCGACCGTTCAAGGTACAGTTACTGTGCTTATCTGGGCCAAATTCCGGTCCGCAATCGCGTCTCGACACGCTTTGCGGCCGCACGCGCTCAAGTCGGTAGAGTTTCCAGCGCGAAAGCCGACTCAATGGGGCTTTTTTATACAGTTTTCTTTAATTTTTCGTAGTTTCCAGTTTCCAAAACCCACCTAGAGTCAACAGATCCGCTGCTGCGGCGCTGGAAACTCTTCCGGCTCGGGAGCGTGCGGCCGAAAAGCGTGTCGAGACGCGATTGCGGGCCGGAATCCGGCTTAGAGAAGCACAGTAGGTCCGTGGCTTGTTTCCTCAAGAAAAAGCATTTAAATCTCACCCGCGGCTGGCGCGGGCGGTTTAAATCTCACCGGTTGCTGGCGGTATGGTAAGCAGACTTAGGCGTACGGTGTGACGACCACAGGGGGGGGCCGCAGCCTTGGCCACAGGGTAGGAGGGGGCCGCAGGCCCCAGCCCTTCATCATGCAGAAAATTTCCCTCCTACAGTACCGAGCCGTTTTTTTTGCAAAAACGGCGATTCGCGGTCTAGACTTAGACGTCCGAAGGGGCGAAAAAAATAATTTTCCTGGATCGGGCTTCTGTAGTGTTTATTCTAAAGCGGACGATGAAAAAGCTATCGGCCGAGTTACAGGTCAATCTGACCGTTTTGAGCCGATTACGGTCGGTGTGACGACTGTAAATGTGACGGTGTGGTTCGGGCCTCAAAAATAGGCTATATCACACCGTGTGATTTTTGCTATAAATGCCCCTAGATCAATTTTTCAAATTTTATCGGGTCGGTAAGTTAGTAAACTACTTGGTTAGTCCTTCCAGCAGCCAAGCAGACAACGACGAGCGTGTCATTCGGGGCACTGAAAAATCGGAAAACCGCTGTCTGAACCAGGGCTGGGCACGCGTCCCGGTTGACCTTAGAGGGGTGCATATTGGAAGCTGCGGAGAGGGCAAAGGGGGATGCCTAAACCGAACACCCAGATAAAAACAAAGTGCCTGTTCTGCCAAATTTCAGGGGAAAAAATAATACACGCTTTTCTTTTGATTTGTCATGCCTTCTCCGCTTTTCGAAAAGAACACTTGCAGAGTTCAAATTTTTGATAGATATGCAGGTTGCGTTCGCAAAAAATTAATAGTTGCTGTCGAGGTTTCTTATTATTAACTCTATGAATTAAGGATTATCTATAATGTGTTTGATTGTTTTGATGAAGAAGTAAACACTACTCCGTTATCCAGTAGCAAGTAAGGATTGATGTGATGTCATGTTTCTTTGATGTCTATCTATGTCTATCTTTGATGTCTATTCATTGATTGCACATGTGGTAACCGATTCGAGGCAAAGATACAAAGATAGCGCTCAGGAGCGCTATCGTTAACGTTCAAAAAAGAATCAGCGAACTGTTGTATTAATACAGATTGAAGTTACAGTTAGCACATTTAGTATAACAACTAGCCAACGAATTTTCGCTCATGAGAATGTGACTTATGAAAAGATCCGATTGTGAAAATTGAGGACTGCAAGGTCTAGTGAGAGAAGCTAATGATCGTGTCCTCCTGCTTGAGAAGAACCATGTCTCTCATCATGCTAAAAAAACTGCTATCAGTACCCTGCAGAGAACAAGAGCACTGAATAGCGATTTGGAACTATAAAAACCCGAGTTGTAGCCATCTGGAGTGCCGCAATCCCTTAAAATTCGGCTTGCCGTGCGATAAGGTGTTTGACCGCAGCTACACAGCGCGCACTGGAGGGGACGCGCACACGATATTAATTAAAAAATGTATTTTATTACAGAAGGGGGCGGAGAAAATGATTGAAACTGGAGTAAATGGAAGAAGGCAGAGGTGGGATACTTTCAATGTATCCATTTCAGAAATTTAATGTAAATAAACTAAGTTGGAGCGGGGTGAGGTTTTTGGATTCGACAAGGTTCATTCAAATTAACCCAGTTTAATGAAAACAGCATTAAACATGAAAAGTAAGAGCAATGAAAGAAAGAGGAGAATCTGGCAAACACCTCAGTTTCAATAAGTTTGATATTCGATGTGATATAAGGACCTTAAACCTCGTCCCGGTTTTCGGGGTAAAACCGGGACGAGATTTATGACCCTTTATTCACATTAAATATCGAACCTATCAATACTAAAATGTTCGAGAGATTCTCCTCTTTCTCACAATAACCTTTGATTTCATGTTTAATGCTGTTTTTGATCAACTAGGTTTGTTTGAATGAACCTTGTCACGGCTAAATACTTACTCCCGCCACAAAAGTTTTGGTTTACATTAAATTTTTACAATGTTCACATTGAAAGTGCCCTATCAGTGCCTTCTTCCATTTCCTCCGATTTCGTTCCTTTTCTCCCGCGTGTTCTGGAATAAATTACCTTCTTACCTTGATGATCCATCCTCACTGCGCGTCGCCGCCGTGTGGACCACATCTCAACCAGCTCGACCGATCCCGAGCAAGGGACATCCAGTGATGGTGATTTTCAGGAAGCCCTCGCTCGGTGCAGAACGTCTTGACTCTGCCTGAAAATACAGAGTTCCATCTTGTGGGAGGACGGCCTAGGGGCCGGCGGCAATCACGTGGTAACCAGACTGTTGTACGGAGGCTCCATCGGTCATCCATGCGGCGCAACACGTGTCCTGCCCATCGGTGTTTGGACTGAGCCATGAACAGAAGAGGGTTCATTAACTGCGACTGCTTTTGAAGATCAGCACTGCGTAGGCCACCAGCTTGCTGGGCACGACGATTTGTCTTCAGTAGTCTGCGTTCCAAGGCCCTGTGAGCTGTCCTTATGGCCTGTGTGGTCGCCTTCGTTTCCGCCCATGTCTCGGTTCCATAGCACAACGCAGGTAGCACCGTGGTGTCGAACAAACGTGCTCGTGTCTTCACATCCCGCAATTTGTCTGTCACTTCCACTATCGATCCAAGTGCAGACCAGGCCGCTCGTCGTCTCCGTCCTATCTCCGTAGACTAGTCGTTTTGCATGTTCACCTCTCTTCCGAGATAGACGTAGCTGTTCGTAGTGGGTAGGGGAGTGCCAGAGAGACGAATGGGGCTGTCGTCACACCACTGGTTGCGCATCACTTGGGTTTTCCTCAGATTCATTGTAAGGCCGATCGCTTTTCCTGCAGCGTCCAGTTCGTTGAGCATTCCTTCGACTTCTGCGGAAGACGAACCCAGCTGCACAATGTCGTCAGCGAAGCGCAAGTTGGATAGTCTGCACCCGTCTATGAGGATACCTTTGCTGTCCCAGTCGATGTGGCGCATCACGTCTTGTAACGCGGTCGTGAACAGCTTCGGCGAGGTGGTATCTCCCTGTCTGACACCCTTTCCAATCGACACCTTCAGCTTCCTCTCGAATAGTTGAATACTGGTGTTGCTTCCGTTGTTGCACTCTTCCAATATTCTGATGTACTGGGCGTCAACACCAGCGTGGATGAGAGCGTTAAGAACAGCCGGGACTTCAACCGAATCGAATGCCTTGGTATAGTCCACGAAGACGAGCGCTAGAGGTAGATGGTACTCCCTTGTCCGTTCAATGACTTGCGGTAGCGCCTGAATGTGATTAAGACAGCAGTAACCCTTACGGAAGCGTGCCTGTTCTCTGGGCTGGAAGTCGTCCAGAGCCTTCTCTATCCTGTTCAGCAGAATCTTCGTAAAGACCTTGTACGGCACTGAGAGTAGAGCGATTGGCCTGTAGTTGTTGATGTCATCCCGATCACCCTTTTTGAATAGGAGTATCGTTCTTGGCGATTTCCACTGCGCGGGAACGAATCCTTGCGCGAGGTATCTGGAGAAGTGTTCCGCCAGAACTTTCCATAAAGGTGAACCACCCGCTCTGAGGGACTCGGTGGTAATGCCATCTGGTCCAGTAGCTGTGTTTTCTTCATCCCTTTGACAGCAAAAGCAACTTCACTCTATCTTTGGAGGCGGGTCATCTGCTATTGCAGGTAGTGGGCTACGCGGCACGGATAGTGTTGAGTTGAAGAGAGTGCTGTCGAAATCCACCACAATTTTTTCCATACCAGCGCGGGACGTGCAAATGCAACCCGAGGAATCCCGAAGGGCTGACACTTGTTCTCTGCGATCTGACAGCTCACTCCGACAAAACCTGATGCTTTTCCTCTGGTTCACGGTGTCCAACAACTTCCGCGCTCGATATTGCTTCAAATAGCTCGATACCTCAGCTCTGCAAACTTTGCTGATCGTAACACGTTCCAAGTGACTGGTATTCGGATCGAGATGTACCAGGCGGCGTTTTTCCAGCAACAGTTTAGTCTCCTTGCGCAACCTCTTAATTGGTTCCGCTGCTCCAATCAATGAATTTTTTTCGGCGTCCTTTATCTTGCGACACAGATCCTCGTAATCGTCTGTAGGATCATCAAAAACATTCCATTGCGTATCGGCTACACTGCGCTGCATCACTTCTGAATCCACGGTAAATTTTAAATCAATTACATTTTTTAATTAATATTGTGTGCGCGTCCACTCCAGTGTGCGCTGTGTTGCTGCGGACAAGCACCATAATCGGCGAGCCGCGCGATTCCAAGGGACCTCGGCATTCCAGATGGCTACAACTCGTTTTTTCCACTGTCTACACATCACAGAAAGCCTAACTGATTTTCCAATCACAAAAGAGTCTTTGTTTATTCGTCAGAACAATTAAACACAGAATAACTAATCCTTCATAGGGTTGATCATGAATGCATCCGACAGAATACATTAAATATTGCAGTAGTAGTAATTTTATTGTATGCAATTGTTGAATTGTTTCAAGATGAATATGACGAAAATTCCTCTCTTTTCTCTTAACTTACCGTCTCTTACTGGTTTTCCTCACTGGACTCGACTGACGTTTTGAAATTAAACTACCTTTTTTTTGCTGAGATTCACTGAATTTTCCCTTTTCAATACTTTGGTAGCCAAAATCAAAATCTAGAAGTGAAAATCATGGCTGCCGTGCCCGACCACCTAGGACACACTCGATTTTGATTTTCCAAAGTGGTGTGCCTAATAGGGTACCGAGCTAAAGGGGGTGCATAATAAAAACCGCTTTCCCGGGACGCGTGCCCAGCCCTGGTCTGGACTTCGACGTCCAGAGGGGGCGGAAAAATAATTTTCCTGGATCAGGCTGGTGTAGTGTTTATTTTGAAGGGGACCATTTAAAAAAAGCTGTCGGTCGAGTTACGGGTCGATCCGACCATTTTGAGCCGATTACGGTCAGTGTGGCTTGACCTATCACGTCCGTTTTCGCTGAAAAATCGTTTGGAGGCATTGTCCGGGAGAGACTTCACTCAAATTGGTTCACACAAAGGGTTAAAGTGACAATCTCGATGGGAGGGGTGGGCCGCATCGGATCCAAAGCTGGAGGGGGGGCGCACCTCTTACGGGCCGATCACACCGCTACGCCTTACCCTGCTGGTAAGCTGATAAGCTGTGCTCTTCTCTCGGCTTGGACCGGGCCGGCGCACGCGACCGCCATCCGCGGGTGAGATTTAAATGTTTTTTATGGAACCTGGCTGACCATGCCTTCTGAAGCCCCATTGAATTTCCACGACACCCTGATCACGTCATCCGAAGCAGGGGTGTGCGGAATTTTCGTTTTCTGCCCATTTTTGGCCAATTTTTTCTATTTTCTGTAAAATAGGTAAAATTGGGCAGAAAACAGAAAAAACCGTGAATCGCGATTTGTTGCAAATTTACTCAAGAGACAAGAGGCCGAACTCATAGAAGGTAAACGCATACGTGCGACAACGGTAGACGGTTAAGAAAACCTCACCCGCATTCTCTGCAGTACCTTATGGTTAACTCGTCTATATCGCTATGGTGGTTACCCGAGTTGGGGTGGTGTAGTGGCAGGATGCGCCGCTGCTCACTCGACACCGCAGGGTTCGATCCACGCCCAAGATCAGCCATATTTACCATCTCTACGAAGTCCTCGAATCGATATTAGATGCATGTAAGGAGATGAAGGATTTGACAAGGGAGTCGGCTGCATGCCACTGTATAGCCATGAAAAGCATCCAAGTCTCTAAGACATAGTCGTCGGATTTGCTGCGTATTTCAGTGGGGATTGAGAAAGCGAGTCTTCATCATTATCTTAAAGTGATAAATCTTTACGCAGAGGTTTACCATTGACGATTCCCTCAGAAGGTATGTTAAAATGACGCGAAAACGCCAATTTTATTGTATTATAACAATAATGAGCTGCAATACTATCTAGTGCCAGCTAACGATACCCTCACTGGCCCGGCGTTCGAGTAGGAATAATAAGATCTAAACGTGGGAAGACACTGAAAAAACTCCAGTGTCACCGCTAAGGTGGTCTGGGTTAAAGTTTTGCCCCAACTGTGTCATTCACGCAAACTCTAACTTCGTGTTTTAACTCATTCCTGCTCAATATGATACCAAATTCGAATAAGATGAAGTGCAATGAAATTGACGATGGGGCGGCGATGTAGTTGTTGAAACTGTTATAGATTTACGAACGAACCCACCGTGGTGGAGCGGGCGGCGCGCTTGGACATACTCACACGACACACCCGCTCCGAACGCGCGTGACTCTAGGGCATTGAGTGGTGGCATAGTATATTCAACACAGCAGTCATTCCGAAATTATCGTCCAAACATGTACACTAGGGAAGGGAAAGCCTGCTCCGTCTATTTTTATGTGCTCCTTGCAGATATTGAGCTTCTCATTAAGTATTCGAGTAATACTGTCTCAGGACAAAGAAATTTAGAGGGACATTTTGCACTTATAATCTGCCTCTCTCGGATGTTTACATTCCTTCGTCTGGTCAACTTTTAGTTTAGATATAGTACAAGGGAATCATTTATCACGCTTAAATATGTAGAAAATTCAATGCTGTAAAAATCTCAAGTGCTGTACGGTGAACACTATTTATTGAATTTTGAAAAATTTTCTGTTTTCTGTCGAACTGAATTTTCTGTTTCTAAAATTTTTTTTCCGCACATCCTTGATCTGAAGCCCTGCTGAATTTCCACGACACCCTGATCACGTCTTCCGAAGCCCTACTGAATTTCGACGGCACCCTGGCCATGTCTTTCGAAGCCCGAATGAATCTCCACGACACTGATCACCTCATCCGAAGCCCTCTTGAATTTCCACAACATCCTGACCACGCCTCCTGATCACGTCTTCTGTAGCCCTACTGAATTTCCACGACACCCTGGTCACGTCATCTGAAGCCCTACTAAATTTCGACGGCACCCTGACCACGTCATCCGAAGCCCTACTGAATTTCCACGACACCCTGATCACTTCTTCTTAAGCCCTACTGAATTTCCACGACACCCTGATCACCTCCCCTGATCACGTCTTCTGAAGCCCTACTGAATTTCGACGGCACCCTGGCCATGTCTTTCGAAGCCCGAATGAATCTCCACGACACTGATCACGTCATCCGAAGCCCCCTTGAAGTTCCACGACATCCTGACCACGCCTCCTGATCACGTCTTCTGTAGCCCTACTGAATTTCCACGACACCCTGGTCACGTCATCTGAAGCCCTACTAAATTTCGACGGCACCCTGGCCACGTCATCCGAAGCCCTACTGAATTTCCACGACACCCTGATCACTTCTTCTTAAGCCCTACTGAATTTCCACGACACCCTGATCACCTCCCCTGATCACGTCTTCTGAAGCCCTACTGAATTTCGACGGCACCCTGACCACGTCATCCGAAGCCCTACTGAATTTTCACGACACCCTGATCACGTCATCCGAAGCCCTACTGAATTTCCACGACATCCTTATCACGCCTCCTGATCACGTCTTCTGAAGCCCTAATGAATTTCCACGACACCCTGATCACGTCATCCGAAGCCCTACTGAATTTCCACGACATCCTGATCACGCCTCCTGATCACGTCTTCAGAAGCCCTACTGAATTTCCACGACATCCTGATCACGCCTCCTGATCACGTCTTCAGAAGCCCTACTGAATTTCCACGACATCCTGATCACGTCTTCTGAAGCCCTAATGAATTTCCACGACACCCTGACCACGTCATCCGAAGCCCTACTGAATTTTCACGACACCCTGATCACGTCATCCGAAGCCTTACTGAATTTCCACGACACCCTGATCACGTCTTCTTAAGCCCTACTGAATTTCCACGACACCCTGATCACCTCCCCTGATCACGTCTTCTGAAGCCCTACTGATGTTCGACGGCACCCTGACCACGTCATCCGAAGCCCTACTGAATTTTCACGACACCCTGATCACGTCATCCGAAGCCCTACTGAATTTCCACGACATCCTTATCACGCCTCCTGATCACGTCTTCTGAAGCCCTAATGAATTTCCACGACACCCTGATCACGTCTTCTGAAGCCCTAATGAATTTCCACGACACCCTGACCACGTCACCCGAAGCCCTACTGAATTTTCACGACACCCTGATCACGTCATCCGAAGCCCTACTGAATTTCCACGACACCCTGATCACGTCTTCTTAAGCCCTACTGAATTTCCACGACACCCTGATCACCTCCCCTGATCACGTCTTCAGAAGCCCTACTGAATTTCCACGACATCCTGATCACTTCTTCTGAAGCCCTAATGAATTTCCACGACACCCTGACCACGTCACCCGAAGCCCTACTGAATTTTCACGACACCCTGACCACGTCATCCGAAGCCCTACTGAATTTTCACGACACCCTGATCACGTCATCCGAAGCCCTACTGACATTTTCACGATCCTGATCACGTCATCCGAAGCCCTACTGAATTTCCACGACATCCTTATCACGCCTCCTGATCACGTCTTCTGAAGCCCTAATGAATTTCCACGACACCCTGACCACGTCATCCGAAGCCCTACTGAATTTTCACGACACCCTGATCACGTCATCCGAAGCCCTACTGAATTTCCACGACACCCTGATCACGTCTTCTTAAGCCCTACTGAATTTCCTCGACACCCTGATCACCTCCCCTGATCACGTCTTCTGAAGCCCTACTGATGTTCGACGGCACCCTGACCACGTCATCCGAAGCCTTACGGAATTTCCACGACATCCTGATCACGCCTCCTGATCACGTCTTCTGAAGCCCTAATGAATTTCCACGACACCCTGTTCACGTCTTCTGAAGCCCTACTAAATTTCGACGGCAACCTGACCACGTCTTCTGAAGCCCTACTGAATTTCGACGGCACCCTGACCACGTCATTCGAAGCCCTACTGAATTTTAGCGACACCCTGATCACGTCATCCGAAGCCCTACTGAATTTCCACGACATCCTGGTCACGCCTCCTGATCACGTCTTCTGAAGCCCTAATGAATTTCCACGACACCCTGATCACGTCTTCTTAAGCCCTACTGAATTTTCATGACACCCTGATCACGTCATCCGAAGCCCTACTGAATTTCCACAACATCCTGATCACGCCTCCTGGTCACGTCTTCTGAAGCCCTAATGAATTTCCACGACACCCTGATCACGTCTTCTTAAGCCCTACTGAATTTTCACGACACCCTGATCACGTCATCCGAAGCCCTACTGAATTTCCACGACATCCTGATCACGCCTACTGATCACGTCATCTGAAGCCCTCTTGAATTTCGTTTAGTTTTGCTTTCACTGTAGTATTTTTGTGGAACTTCGGCGAAGGATCCAATACTAGGCCGAGCAGCTTCGGGAAACGCGGGGCAGGTAGACGAGCGTCTTCCCAGTTCACAGCGGGGTGAGCATAGTGTTCCTTGGGGTAAGTGGAGAAAACAGATACAGATGCGGCAGAGACAGTGAGCATCATATCATCGAGAAAGCTCTCCAAAACGATGAGGTAGCTATTGATCTTGCGGGCAGATTCATTAATGTCTCTGTCCCGGCACAATATGGTGATGTCATCCGCATACGCCATGACTTTGATGTCAGTTGGGGAGGGGACGGGCAAATCTTCAAGGTAGACTGAACAAAGCAGGCGATATGACTCCTCCTTGAGGGACACCGGCAGCGATCGGGATGCTATTAGAGACATGTCCCTGGAACAGCACTTTTGCTCGGCGCCCTTAGATGAGTGCGGTTATCCATCGCTTCTGCCAAGGCGGGATGGTGGACCTCAATAGCTTCTCAGACAGTATGCCCAAGTTGACAGAATCAAAAGCTTTTGTGAGGTCCAGGGCTACTCCAACAGTGCGTTGAGATTTTTTGGAGTTGAAGCCCTCCTCATAGCTCACAATCTCCAGCAGCGCCGTGGTCATAGTGTAATTAGCGGAATCCATGCTGGTGCTGCTGTTTGTTATTATGCTCGGCCAGCTCCTTGACAACCAGTTTCTCAGCGACCTTGGCGATTGATGATAAAAGACTTATTGGCCTGTATCCCTTTGCTGTCGATGGCGATTTACCAGGCTTGGGCAATGGTATGACGTTTGCAACTTTCCAGTCTTGGGGTAAGATGCATGTTCGAAAGGATGTGTTGATGACGTCAGCCAGGATTGGCATAATCTCACTCGGCAGTTTCTTCAACACTGCTGGACTAATGCCATCCGGCCCTACAGCCTTCGAGTTGCGCATCTCTTTGACTACCTTTTCAATCTGCGCGGGCGTCACTGCTTCTGTCACATCCATGAGTGGTAACTTAGCGAGCTCTCTCACCGTCACTCGGTTCTGTTTCCCTCTCGAGATATGAAAAAATTCTTCCGAGAGCAGTTGCAGCCTCCTTCCCCGATTTGAAAACTCCATTCTCGAACTCGATCGTGGAATAGTTGGAGGAGGTGCATTTGCCTGAGATCTTCTTTAGAACCGTCCAAGTTGATGCTCCATCACTCTTGAACTTCATCTTCTCCGTGAATTCCTCCCAAAACTCCTTCTTGTGCTTGTCCAGATCTCGCTTAATCTCGCTATCCAGCTCAGCAATGGTCGGATCCAGGTGATCTGCGACTCTCTTTGCATCCCTTGTCCTTATCTTCTCCAAGATTTCCCTGGTGACATTGGGAAAAAAGTCTTAACTTGGCCCTCCGGAATGGCGGCTTTCATGGCCTTGCCAATCGCGTTCGTCAGGTGACGTTCTTTCTGGTGTACGTTTCCATTCCATGGGTAGTCAGCCACATGGCGAAGTGCCACCTCCCTGAACAAGCGCCAGTCTGCAAGGCAAAGATTAAGATAAGGCCTTTGACGGATACCTGAATAAGGAGCAAGAGAATTAGAGAGATCGATATGCACAAAGACGGGGACATGATCACTGGACAGAGTTGTAACGGTCGACCTAGAGCAGGCGCTGGAGAGATTAGATGATACAGGAGAGATGTCTGGACTAGAGGATCGGCCGCTGGTCGGGAGATGAGTGGGCTGATCATCGTTGAGAATGACCAGATCGCACTCCTCCGCCCATTCTTCGACGTCTTTTCCTATAGCGTCAGTGTCAAGCGACGACCAGAATGTATGAGCATTAAAATCGTCTGCGAAGACAACAGAGGGTGAAAGGCGCAGTCGTACAGCTGCTTGAGTGAGGGAGTAGGGTCGTAATCTTGGGGACAGGACGTGGTAGGAGGGATATATATATTAAAAAGAGATAGGTGTTTTGAGAGGGAGATGGATAGGTAGGTACTATAGTTGTACACGAACGAAATTTTCGAAAAATTTTCGAAAGATTTTTCGAAATTTTTTTCGTTCGTTTTCGTTCGTTCGCAATTTCGTCGAACGAAATTTTTTCGAATTTCGTTCGTTCGAAATTTCGTCGAACGAAATTTTTTCAAATTTCGTTCGTTCGAAATTTTTTCGGACGAAAATTTTTCGATTTTCGTTCGTTCGAAATTTTTTCGAACGAAAATTTTTCGATTTTCGTTCGTTCGAAATTTTTTCGAACGAAAAAATTTCGATTTTCGTTCGTTCGAAAAGATTTCGAACGAAAAAATTTCGATTTTCGTTCGTTCGACATTTTTTTCGAAATTGTACAAGTATAGTAGGTACTCGAGAGTACCGTCCTTTGGGGTGTTTGGCATGAGATGAGAGGGTAAATTTGATAATATGAGAGTAGAAACTCCTCCGCTGACCTTGGAGCATGATAAGCAGTGTAGCCAGGAATGTTAGGGTGTCGAGTGGTAGCAGAAGGGGGAAGCATGGTTTCCTGAACCATAATGCCATCAGGATGATGAGTACGTGCAAAAAGAGAGAGTTCAGACAACTTGGCACGAAGGCCATTGAGGTTAATATGAACAATAGAGAGGGGGCGGTTGGTAAATGAGGAATCAGAGTTGCTGGGGGCAGAGCGCAGAACACAACGGAAGGGAGGATTGTGATGCCTCACAGAACTGAGACCCGAACAGGAGAGATGCACCCGCCTCTGAGATCCAAAACATTGGACACTTATCCCGTTCCAGGTGACCTTCCTGCTGCATGTGGCGCATAGATACTCCTGAGCGGGTCCTGGATTCCTCTCGATGCCGGCCCTTTGTAGTAGAATCCTTAAAGGCACAGGACACCCAGAAAATCAAATTTCAGATTTCATGCTTATCTTGGAGAGTGTCACACGCTGATCACAGTGGTATCTTTGAAATCGTCCAAGACCTCCTTTGAACAGAGTTATGGTTCTTCAAAGATACCTAGATTTTGAGGGTGAAAAATTGGTGGACGAGTTGTCTCAGGCCTGTATTTCTCTTCATTCGCAATCCTTGCGTGAGAAAAAGTCAGGATAAGGAGAAAGTCCGGTAGTGGACTGAAGAACGACGACTTGTTGGAATTCATCCATCCATCGAGCCGCTATCGAGTTCGAAAATCTGTTAGGGGGTCGGGCCTGTGGTGGTGAGCGAAGGGGGTCGGGCCTGTGGTGGTCGCTTATATCTCGCTTATTTGGAGGAAATGAGATCTGGCATTTTGCACGTGTTATACAGGAGGGGTCTTCTACACAATTACATGAAAATCTCAAAATTGATATCTGAGGGTGTACTGTGCCTTTAAGAGAGGTGCAGCCAGCCAGCACCTCTCCCATGACAAAAACTCTCTTCGCGGAGGGGTTGACGTCTATTTGCATATAGGTGATCTCCTTTCCTTCACACTGCCACGGCACGAACGCACGACATCTCGGCAGCATGTTTACGTGTTTTTGCCTATCTTCGACCTCAATTTCGAGGTTTCGCTAAAATTGAGCTTTCAACTCCAAATTTGAATAGGAGCGACCCGCATCCATTTCCAGCCTCCTGCCTGAAAATGAGCTTCCTAGCTCGATTTTAAGTGTAACAACAAGATCGTGAACGCTAACTGAAAAAAAAGGAAGATTGACATAACTTGGGGGGTTCTTCAATT
Source organism: Aplectana chamaeleonis (assembly GCA_029168955.1). NCBI lineage: Eukaryota > Metazoa > Nematoda > Chromadorea > Rhabditida > Cosmocercidae > Aplectana > Aplectana chamaeleonis. The sequence goes on from JAPDOI010000212.1 coordinate 972,756, forward strand.
TTTCTCGAAAACTAAACCATTCCAAACCATTTTTGGGTGTTTGCCCCAACTTTTTATGGAAAATCTCTTTTCAATGGAAAAATAATCAGTTTCCCAAATCTTTTCACAACGTTCATTTCAGAATCGCGGGTTTGCGCACGTGCACTTTAAAACCAAATCAGGTGCGCGCTTCGCGCGCACCACAATTTTGAAGTATTTGTATTTGTTTATTACAGGTCGTGCCTGCATAATTAAGTTACATAGAAAAACAAGTGAAAACACTGAATATAAAAAGACAGGAAGCGGATATAATAGCAATATGAATTGAAACAGGCTCAATTATCCTCATCCATCAGGTACTGATCCAAGCAACGCTTGAAAGCGGAAAGAGTTGTAGGGAGGTTGCCCCTCTTGAGTAACTTTTCAAGCTCACTTCCTGCTCTATTCATAAAGAAGTAGTGCCTCAAACTCTTCCTGGCTCTGTTGCGGACAAGCTTGAAACTGCTGCATCTTGTGGTAGGCGCCCTGAGCTGGAGGAAATTGTTTGGCTTCTTCTTCTTCTTCTTCTTTGCAGCCACGTCGAGGGTTCTGTCATAGGTTGAGGAACTGGGCGACCAGTAATGGATTCGTCGTTTGGCTTGAGCCCTACATGGCCATACAAGATCTTATAAACCATCAGAAGGTCGAACCTTTTCCTTCTGCAGGCCAGCGATTCGAGTTGTAGCTCCTTTTTCCTAGCAATGGTGCAGGGTATTTCACTATAGCTGTGATCCGTGACCCTGATCATCACCTCGCGTGTGAGGCTGTTTTGGAGTTTTTCCAACACCCCCCTTGTCGAGACCTTGTGAGGGTTGGAAATTACAGTTCCATACTCAAGGTGTGGTCTAACATAAGTGCTGATCGAATATGATTTTCGGTTGATGAGAAGTAGCCGCTGTTGAATAAGGAAACTCAGTAAAGAACAATTTTCCACTGAGTCTGATTATTGGTTTTAGGAGACACTCGAGAATCTTGGCCTATGACTGGACGCGACCAGGAGATGCAGACACAGTGGTTGAGGATATCGAACGACTGGATTTTGACTTCTTCGAATGGCATTCCGGTGATGTGATGGAGGAATGGTTTACGATCCTGGATGAAGTCGGTTGGGCTGGATGGCGTCAACAGTGGGTTCTGCTCCAATAAAGGCTATTCGTGCTCTTTAATACAATGTTTCGCAATTAAGACCTTGTTCTTGTTTGATAAACACTACAAATAGTACTTTCACATTGGTGCGATTTCAGTGTAACGCAGAAGTTGGACGCACGAATGTATGCGTTTTGTGGAATGTCTGATCATGAGGTTGGAGAGCTGTATATAAATCCCCGAGATGCTGGACACTACATGCATGTTATGCGGAAGGAGGTGAGGTCGTTGGAAAGGATGGGGAGATCTTGTCGTCTAGTATTGAGCGCAGAACATGGGTCTTATATTTATCCATCAGTTCAAAACAGTAAGTAAAGCAATCCAAAATTCACTTCGAAGTATGAAATTATGCTAGCGATTGAAAAGGTTCCAGGATTCGTTGTCCTCTTCGCTAGAAAAGGCTTGACTGCGGACGCTGTTTTATCATTCAGTGGAGATTGTTGGTAGGCGGCTGATCGCATAAAACCTTAATGCCTGCGCTCCAGTCATTCCTTCCGAAGAAGCCAGCACATTTCTCGTGCGTACACTCTTATCTCGGATCTCAATGATTCTTACGTAGGTGCTCAAATCTCCATATGGTTACGGATACATCCAGAAGAATGGTGACAAAATGGCGGGATTACTGAACTGGCGAGCTGATCACTATCTACCGGAGCCATGGTGAGTCATTATGTATTTGTGTTTACTGAAAGTAATGAAGGGAGTGTTTCACCGTTCCGCGAAACGGACAAGCGGGGCGTTGCGTAATTTTGCGAAATCGGAGCGACCCCCCCCTCCATCAACATTTTTTTTCAAAATCCAAAATTTTTGCGATCTCCCCGGAGGCGCGATTTCTGTGTAGCTTATATTCGATTACTAAACTGTCAGACGCCGAAAATTCGTTCAGTAGTCGGGCACGTCTAAAACCTGAACAATGCTACGATCCTTCCCTTTGATGACTAAAAATATCGAAAAATTTTGGAATATCCTTACCAAATTTTCATTTTTATTCCGAAAGTTCTGCGATCCCTCTCCCTATTTTCATTTTCGGGCTTAAATTTTTGCGCCCCCCCCCCTTTCCCCCCGTTGCGGTATTTCGCGACTCCGCTTGACCCTGCCGCGAAAAATTGTTTATAAATGTGATGTGACGTGGTTGTTTCCATTTTCCTTTTTTTCGGCTAGTTTTTTCATTACAAATCTGTGCTCTTCCTTTTCCTTTAGACTGGCAAACCCTTAATATTTCAACGTTCATTTAGGTTCGAGTACTACTACAAAGAATCCTACTATGATGACTTGCTTTCGTTGGAGACGTCGCTGGATCCACATTCGAATTCATACGATCCCGACTACGTCCATCATCATCACTGAATTGGTGGACTAGGAGGAGGTCGTTAGAGCAACATTTTAGAGTAGATATGTTGGAGTGTTGTTTCGTATTCATGATTCTCTATTAAATGTTTTAGTTTTTCATGGATAAAATAGCATTGAGATAAAGATTCATAAGGTAATGTTAAAGGTAGAGTTTATGCCTCCTAATCTCGCCTGTTAAGATTTTTTCCGCGATAAGCTTTGTTCGTGGAACTCTCAAAAGCACTGGATATGCTCAAATGGTTTGATTTTGATGAGGACAGCGCTGGATCTGCGATGTTTACATAGATTTTTAAAATAGATCCACCCTTTATAAACGTGCTAGAAAAGAAAACGATATTTGGGGCCCTATTTTCTCCATTGGTAGGGTTTTTGAGCCGAAGGATTCATAATTTAAAAGAAAAACATCTAAAAATTTGCTTAGTTCCAACACTTGCGCTTCGCGCTCGCACTATAGCGCCTTCGTAGAGTCATTCAAAAACGATTCGAATTTTCGACTCGGTTCGAGTTTGTTCGAGCTACTGGTAGACTTTTTTTGTGAGTTTGTGTGTGGATAGAGTTCTATTCTTGCGCCAGTTATAGATGAATTTAAATCGGTTTGATGTTTAGGAATTCAATAAGGAAACTTCTAATAGCCAAACTGGCGCCTGCGATGATGACCCCGATTTCTTCGCTCAGCCCCCCACTAACGACACCCCCCTATGGGAAATCGAAATCGCCGGTTTTCCGAAAAGTTGAGCACAGCAGCCATGATTTTGACTTCCTGATTAGGATAAACAAGAATATTAAAAAAAACACTGAATATAGAAAATTCCGAAAATGTCAACAAAAAAGGTAGTGTAATTTTTAAACTTCCAAACCATCTTATGAAGAAAATTTTTAATAAGAAGGCAGGTTGTGACAAAAGATAGAACAATTTTTATTCATTACAATTCAGCAATGATAAACAACAATAGAGCTACTTTTATTGCAGTAATTGATGTTTTCTATCGAATGCTTTCATAAACCTAACGTATGAAGGATTAATCCGTGTTTGATCGTTCTGATGAAGAAATTTTCAGAATTATTTTGTGTTGTGGAACCATGTAGGGATTGATGAGATGCGTAGGGAGTGGAAAACCCGATTTTTACCCACGTAGAATGCCGCAATACCTTAGAGACTCGGCTCGCCGTGCGATATGGTGTGTGTACGCAGCTACACAGCTCACACGGGAGTGGACGCGCACACAATATTTAAAAAAATGTATTTTATTACAGAACGGGGAAGAGAAAACGATTGAAACCGAAGGAAATGGAAGATGATGAAAATTTTCTATTCTGGATGTACCCATTTTAGAAATGTAATGTAAACAAACAGTTGGAACAGGGGTAAGTATTTAGCCGTGACAAGTTTAATTCAAACGAACCTAGTTGATCAAAAGTAGCATTAAACATGCGAGCAAAGGATATTGTGGGAAAGAGGAGAATCTGGCAAACAGTTTAGCTTCAACAAGATCGTTTTTTAATGTGATTTAAGGACCTTAAATCTCGTCCCGGTTTTACCCCGAAAACCGGGACGAGTTTTAAGGTCCTTAAATCACATTGAATATCAAAGCTTTTGTTACTAAAATGTTTGCCAGATTCTCCTCTTTCTCCCAATGCTCTTAGTTCTCATGGTTAATGCTGTTTTTAATCAACAAAGTTCATTTGAATGAACCTTGTCAAGTCCGAAAAATTCACCCTGCTCCAATTTAGTTTATTTACATTAAATTTCTGAAATGGTTACATTGAAAGCATCCTATTTCTGCCTTCTTCCATTTACTCCACTTTCGATTCTTTTCTCCTCCCCGTTCTGTAATAAAACACATTTTTAATTAATATTGTGCGCGCGTCCACTCCAGTGTGCGCTGTGTAGCTGCGGACAAACACCATATCGCACTTCAAGCCGGGTTTCCGAGCGATTGCGGCATTCAAGGTGGCTAAAATACGTGACCCATGTTAGAGTGCGCCGGATGACATAGAAAGTGTGCGGGACCCATGCTAGAGTGCGCCGGACGTCATAGAAAATGTGCGGGACCTATGTTAGAGTCCGCCGGATGCCATAGAAAGTGTGCAGAACCCATGTTAGAGTGCGCCGGACGCCATAGAAAATGTGCGGGACCCATGTTAGAGCGCGCGGGGCGCCATAGAAAATGTGCGGGACCCATGCTAGAGTGCGCCGGACGCCATAGAAAATGTGCGGGACCTATGTTAGAGTGCGCCGGATGCTATAGAAAGTGTGCAGGACCCATGTTAGAGTGCGCCGGATGCCATAGAAAGTGAGCAGGCCCCATGTGAGAGTGCGCCGGATGCCATAGAAAGTGTGCAGGACCCATGTTAGAGTGCGCCGGATGCCATAGAAAATGTGCGGGACCTATGTTAGAGTGCGCCGGACGCCATAGAAAATGTGCGGGACCCATGCTAGAGTGCGCCGGACGCCATAGAAAATGTGCGGGACCCATGCTAGAGTGCGCCGGACGTCATAGAAAGTGTGCAGGACCCATGTTAGAGTGCGCCGGATGCCATAGAAAGTGTGCAGGACCCATGTTAGAGTGCGCCGGACGCCATAGAAAGTGTGCAGGACCCATGTTAGAGTGCGCCGGACGTCTTAGAAAATGTGCGGGACCCATGTTAGAGTGCGCCGGATGCCATAGAAAGTGTGCAGGACCCATGTTAGAGTGCGCCGGATGCCATAGAAAATGAGCGGGACCCATGCTAGAGTGCGCCGGACGTCATAGAAAGTGTGCAGGACCCATGTTAGAGTGCGCCGGATGCCATAGAAAGTGTGCAGGACCCATGTTAGAGTGCGCCGGATGCCATAGAAAGTGTGCAGGACCCATGTTAGAGTGCGCCGGACGTCTTAGAAAATGTGCGGGACCCATGTTAGAGTGCGCCGGATGCCATAGAAAGGGTGCAGGACCCATGTTAGAGTGCGCCGGACGTCATAGAAAATGTGCGGGACCCATGTTAGAGTGCGCCGGACGCCATAGAAAGTGTGCAGGACCCATGTTAGAGTGCGCCGGATGCCATAGAAAGTGTGCAGGACCCATGTTAGAGTGCGCCGGACGCCATAGAAAGTGTGCAGGACCTATGTTAGAGTGCGCCGGATGCCATAGAAAGTGTGCAGGACCCATGTTAGAGTGCGCCGGATGCCATAGAAAGTGTGCAGGACCCATGTTAGAGTGCGCCGGATGCCATAGAAAGTGTGCAGGACCCATGTTAGAGTGCGCCGGATGCCATAGAAAGTGTGCAGGACCCATGTTAGAGTGCGCCGGACGCCATAGAAAGTGTGCAGGACCCATGTTAGAGTGCGCCGGATGCCATAGAAAGTGTGCAGGACCCATGTTAGAGTGCGCCGGACGCCATAGAAATTGTGCAGGACCCATGTTAGAGTGCGCCGGATGCCATAGAAAATGTGCGGGACCCATGTTAGAGTGCGCCGGACGTCTTAGAAAATGTGCGGGACCCATGTTAGAGTGCGCCGGATGCCATAGAAAATGTGCGGGACCCATGTTAGAGTGCGCCGGACGTCATAGAAAATGTGCGGGACCCATGTTAGAGTGCGCCGGACGCCATAGAAAATGTGCGGGACCCATGTTAGAGTGCGCCGGACGCCGTAGAAAGTGTACGTGACCCATTTAGGAGTGCGCCGGACGCCGTAGAAAGTGTGCGCGACCTCAGGGGGAGTGCTCTGCACACTGTAGAAAGTGCGCGGTACTACGTAGCAATGCGCAGGACGCCACAGAAAAAAAGAATGTCTCTGAAACGAGTTCGAGAAAGCTAATCTACAGGATTTGCCGCACTTCGGATTGATTTTGTGTGCGTGCACAACTGAAGTAGATTTATTGCTTTTCTCGGTATAATCTGCTGTCTGCCTTTCCATGTGTCCACATGTGCGTAGGCAATCTTTATGTCTACCACAAAATATATTGGGGCAAAATAATTTCCGAGCCGATTCTATATATGCAAAGACAACTTGATAATTTCCGCCGGAGGCGGAAATTCGGGGGTCTGGGGGCGAAGTCCTCAGCCAGCCGTCATGCGGGCGGAGCTCGACGACTCCTGTTCCGAGATGCCCATCTCCTGCGGATGAGCCCGTGCCACCGATCCTGGCCGCTGAAGTCATGAAAGCTATAAAGTCGCTGAAGAAGGAAACTGCTTCCGGTCCCGATGGCATTTCAGCAGATGCTTTGAGAGCAGGAGGTGACGCTATGTACTGGCTGAACATTTCAACTCTTATATCGAGGCTGGTGTCGTACCTGATCAGTGAAAAAGCTCCAGGACAGTTCTAATCTTCAAGAAGGGAGACAAGGAGGATATCGGAAACTATCGCCCTATCGCTCTGCTGCCGGTTCCTTACAAAGTCTTCACCAAGATTATCCTAAATCGTTTAAAGACCATCATGGATTCCTACCAGCCAGTGGAGCAAGCTGGGCTTAGAAAAGTTTCTGCTGTATGGACCACATTCACACCGTTTCCCAGCTGATCGAGCGATGTCAAGAATACAAGTTGCCGCTGTGCTTAGCATTCGTTGATTACAAGAAGGCATTCGACTCAGTGAAGACTAATGCTGTTCTCAACGCGCTGTTACACGCAGGTAACAATGGAACCTCAACAACGATACAACTGTTCGAACGTAAGCTGCTCATCCCCATCGAGAAGGGTGTTCAACAGGGCGACACGATCTCACCGAAGCTCTTCATATCGGCACTCCAACATGCAATGGGTAAGCTTGACTGGGACAACAGAGGCCTGCTCGTTGACGGGAAGAATCTGTCCAAACTGCATTTTGCAGACGACATAGTGCTTATAAGCAAGAGTACGGAGGAGCTGAATTTGATGCTCAATGAGCTGGACGAAGTGGGCAGTTCTATTGGTCTCGAGATGAACATGCGGAAGACCCAGGTGATGGTCAACCAGCGGTGTGACGACGGACAGGTGTTTCTTCATGGAAACGTCTAGACCAAAGTGGACAGCTACGTCTATCTAGGACGTGAGATGAACATGACGAACGAGCTCACGAATAAAATCGGACGTCGAAGAACGGCTGCGTGGGCCGCTATGGGTACGATTCGAGAGGTCGCTAGTGAGATGCGCGATGTCAAGCTGCGGGCTCACCTGTTCGATTCCCCCGTTGTGCTATGGCTGCGAGACCTGGGGTGCGTTCCAAGAACGTTCCCACGACGCTGTGGGAGGAAAAGCAACCTCACCATGGACAAATTTGCTTTCCATGGATGCGAATTATGACTGAAAATTGCTCCCACGTGGCCGTGGCTACGATTCCATGGACGCGTTTTGCCATGGGAATGTTCTTGGAACGCACCCCTGGGCTCACAACAAAGGAGTTTGTGTGGCTATGAGGACTACGCACAGGGCGCTGGAAAGATGTCTCCTGAGAACTAGTCGGAGGATTCAGAGGCAGCAACGTCTGAGCAGTGAGTATCTCCGCAAGATGTCAAGACTCCTCGACCCGTTGGTCCACATCAGGAATGAGCGGAATTCCGATTTCTGATCTACCGATTTCCGATGGTTTTTGGCCTTCCGAATTCTGAAAAAATGCTCCAAATAGCGGAAAATATCGGAAATGGTTAGAAGATTACGATTTTAGGAGCTTACGCATTGTTTTCTGTCAGACATTTAGGAAGTTTTTTAAGGGCTAAACCTGAACCGGAGGTTTGTTTTGATGTTTGAAAAAGAGCAAGGATTGAGATTCACATATCGGCAGGAACTGTATTTTCTTAAAATAAACAAAAAACCCACTGCGAATGGGCTTTTTTCCAACAGATTCAGGTTGAACCATTCTCAAATCGGTTCTTTTTTAGGGAGATTTGTGTTTGTCCATGCTTTTATTGAATCTAATAGGGGCCTCTGCCCATGTTTATGTTCAAGTGGAGCTTACAGTCCGAACAGAGTGTACGTATGATCTCTTCTCAGAATGTAGTGTAGTGAATGGACGGGGCTGCGACGGTAGACGCGCGATCGAAACTCTGTTAGCCGTTGGTGTCGCGATCTCCGCACGGCCCGCCGCAATGAGCGCGCCTCGTCCATCCGCTAGACCATATTTAGCAAGGGCCCATTACCTACTATAGTATTTTGCTCATCTGTACTTCGGTCTACTTGTTGCGATTCTAATGGTCTATATATTTCTTGTTATAGGAGGGTTACACTCACTATTCAAGTTACAGCACATAAAATGATATCTTATTGGGCCACAGTCAATTAGTGAGTGTTGACTCGAAATCATGATATCTATAGAGTGTCACCTGGAAATACTTAACTGAAACGAACTTTGAGCAGCATTAGTCTGGATTCTCGGTTTTTGTCGTGTATCAGAATTTCGTGAAAAATTAGAAAGAAGATTAAGCTTCATTAAGTCTTTTTATTGGGAGAATATATCCCCCCAGGTAGAGATTTCAAACAGTTTTGAAGGCTAAATAGATTAACAGTAGGGTAGGTACATACAGCCACCATGGCTGGTTGGAATCTATCCACGTGGGCGTATTTCCGAATTCCGATTTACAAAATATCGAAAAAGATTTCCGCTAATCCCTGATCCACATCGAATCCGCCAAGTACAACTCTAACACTACGAGACCCCCCCCCCCAAAAAAAAAACTCTAAATTTCGAAAATTTTTACGTCCCTCCCCCGTTGTCCAGTTGGACAACGCCCGCCTGACCCTGCGTGTTATGCATGGTTGCTGGCATTTAGTCTGACGCATGGACTAGGCGGCCGTGCGGGGTTGGCGGCTTTACTGGAGAATGGGGTTTCGATTCGTGAGGGGTGATCTACCGTCGCAGCCCCGCCCATTCATCAGACTAAAATTCTTGCGTGAACTCTAGGATGGGTCTACTTCACAATTATGTGGAAATCTCAGATTTCGTCCCTGACCCCCCTTTTAACTTTCACTCTGATACTCAAAGGGGTGGAGAAATACGGGTGTGAGGCTCCGTCCATATGTGGCAAGAACGCTCGCTCTCCAGCGCTCTTCGACGCTGACAGGCGCCCGTGCAAGCAGAAACACACCGGCGAATACATCCTGCCTCGTGTTGATTCGATTGAAAACGCTTGACCTGTGGCCGTATTAATAAAACTATGGGAGCCTCCCGAAGGGTCCAAAGTCCGCCAGCCCCATACATCGGCTGGTTCTAAAAACCTTCCCGGGAGGCCCCTTAGTTTCATGAATACTTTTAATTATTTATTTCATGGACGTAGACAATATGGTCGTACGTGTTGTAATACATAAAAAAGGAACACAACGGAATCAAGTTCTGATAGCAATTTCAGAAACTACAACGTAAAAATGAAAAATTTTAACCACATATGACAAAAAGAATAGGATACGTTTCAAAGTGAAGACTCCTAAACAACTCATTGGCAACTGATGAAAGGCCTAAACGCATCTGGTGTCATGGGCATGTGGATCGAATCCACAACGCGGGTGACAAGACGTTGAAACTAGGACTTTTCAGGCGTCACCATCTACCGTAGCCCGACAATCGTGGCGGGACCAACTTGCACAAAAAGCGAAATAGGTGTTTGACGACATTCATTTGTTTTTCAAAGATTATCGAGTTTCTTGCCGAGTTTAAATCACTAAGAAACATCCTCAATGTAGAAATTGATAATCTGTGAAACTATGGAGGCAAGAATTGTCGTCCCCTACTAATGTTTTCTAGTCAACGGCGCGGAACCTAGCTGATGGAGCACGGTATTGTCTACTTGCCCTGGTAGATTCTGGTCTTTGAAGGGGGGATGTTGAAATTTTCGGGAACCACCAGGAGAGCCATAATCTCGGTCGATTAAGCTCAGTAAGAAGTAAGACATGCGATAAAATGAATCTAAGTGATTTATGTACTTATGTCTAGTAGTACACCTAGTAATTGGCTAGTTTCATTTATTAAAGGGCTTTGGGCGTTCAACTTAGTCTCCTCACTTGTTCCTTTCATAATTTGGGCTCTTTTTCGATGAAAATGTCGAGCCATCAACTTAAAATACAATCCTTTTCTTATGTGTACCCCTGCCAAACTTATTTTTGCATTTTGGCGTAAATTTTCGTGCATTACGACGTCATTTTGCGGTGGCTTACTTGCACGAAGAAATTGGCTCGCTGCAAGCGGTGTGCGAGTTGTTACCGCCACGATTGTCGGGCTACGGTAGACGGTGACGCCTGAAAAAGTCCTAGCTTCAACGTCTTGTCCGCGGGTGTAGCTAAGGAGCAGTTCGGCTGGTACACACGACGCGCGCGACGGTAAAACGCTGTGCGCGCTCATCGTCCTTGGGGCACGTTAATCGAGGGCACTCAAAAAAAAATGTTGCTGTTCCATTTTTGCCTTTCCCCCTTATCGTTTTTTGCATTTTGTTCATGTAGGTTGATGTGTCGGACGTAGGGTCGGCGTCGGAATCAATATCATCATCTCCCATTCCGCTCCAAGAAGTAAAGAAAAAGAACTCCAAAAAAGCTTGTACAAAAAGTGCGAATTCCATTGAAACGATAGTATGAGAAGCATTGCGTCTGAAAAAACACATTATGAACAAAAAACACGAATAGAATGCAAAAAATGATGAAGGGGGACGACTACAATGGGACAACGACTACCTTTTTCGAAGGTCCTCGGTTAACGCGCCACAAGGACGATGAGCGCGCACAGCGTTTTTACCGTCGCTCGTCGCGTGTGCTAGCCGAACTGCTCCTTAGGGGTCGTTTATACTTTCACCGCCGAGCGGTGCAGCGAAGTGCAATCCTACAATATCGATCGTGCCGCGTCGCATGATCAATATTACAGAAATGCACTTCGCCGCGCCGCTCAGCGGCGGAAGTATAAATGACTTGAAACGAGCAGAGAGTACCATCAGGGCGCGGCGCGGCTGTGGTGCACCGTCGTATTGATAGATCGCGGCGATCTATCAATACGGCCGCCCACCATTAGGCCGCGCCGCGCCCTGATGGCACTCTCCTCAGCCCCTTAGCCACACCCGCGGTGTGGATTCGATCCACATGCCTGGTGTCATAGCTAAAACATCTCCCTTCAATAGGGATATAAATTTGTGGAACACTCTGTTGCAGAAAAAAATTCTCCTGACTTGGCTTCTAGCTACAGAGCCTCGAATACCGAAACCACCACTCCTGGTTCTATTAGAAGTAAATGTCAGAACGTTAGAAAAGTCAACAGAGACACTCCCAGTCAGGATTTTGTACATCATTGACAAATCATTACGGTTTCTCCTACTCCTTAAAGGCACTGTTCGCGATAAACTTCGTCCTCGAGTTTTTCATGACAAACGCTTCTCGTGGCTCTCAGAAGCAGAAAAGCGTCGAAGAAACGGGACGAAAAGCTACCCAGGAGCCGCAAAACGGCTTAGAAAAGTGGGCCAATCCCGCCGCTGTGGGCAAGTCCGGCCCCTTTCCGCCCCTCGACGTGAACAAAGGAACACTCGAAATCGTGAGTTGAGCGATGGTTTCCGATCAAAAGCCCCGTTCTTCCCTTCATTCTCAACTTCTATCTTTACTCAGGTCAGCTCGCATATATTGGCTGCAAAAGACGGAAGTTACAAGCCACGGACGACCCGTCCACCATTTTCCCTAGCTCAATTTTCGAGGGACCATAACTCCATTCCCAGAAGGTCTTGTACGATTCCAGAAGCATCATTGGAATCAGAATGGGACCGGTTTCAAGATAGGCAAAAAACAGAAAAGCGATTTTTTTCGCGAACAGTGCCTTTAAATACCGCAGACCTAACTGCTTGTTTCTATCTATAGTCTACAGCAATGGAAGTAGGACCTGGTGAGGTTGCGGACTCGTCCTAACATACGGTAGTTTGTTAGTGGTATCACTAATTTTTCCGAAGCAGCTGTGATAGATCGGTGAGTCTGTCTTTCCACCAATACGACTTGCATCTGTGGAAGCAATGAAAACAGGTGAAAATAAGAGAGTGGAAACAAAAACTCACCGACCAATCTCAGTTATTTTGAAAAAAATGAGTGATAACACAATCAGACTACAGTATGTAGGAAGAGTCCGCAACCTCACCAGGTCCTACTTCCATTGCTGTAGACTATATACCATTGGGGATACGATCGTAGGGCAGCCCACTGCATCTCAGCATAAGTTTACGCGTAAAATTGTTCTGAACTCGTTCTAGTAACTCTATGTCCTTTTTTCTGTATGGACTGAAAACAGTGGTTCCACTCTCTAGTATTGGGCGGACATATATTTTATAGGCCTTAATAAGTATTCTGGAATCCTTACTTTTGATAGTCTTGAACAAGTTATAGGTCCGGCATATCGCTTTTTGAACAATATTTTTGCAATGAGCTAAGAAGTCCAGCTTATGGTTCAGCAAAAATCCGAGGTCATGCACTTCCGTTACTTGGCTCAAGTTTACACTTCCAATTGAGTAGCTAGTGGACGCCGGCAGTGTACCACCGACCGTGAACACTTTAGACTTTTCGGCCGCTAGGGGCAAGCTATGTTCAGTGGCCCAGGTCTGGACAAAAGAAACGGCTTTCTGCATATTCTCTTCGTCATCTGAATTTTACAATACGGCTACTGGTGATCACTCACTCGAATCGACTCGTTTGCTGCTCATTTATCGCGGTTCGGGATGGTCTTAGTAGGCGTATTAGACACGGTGGCATTGGTTTTGAGGTAGGTTTGGCTTTTATTGCTCGAGGGATAAAGCAATTCGCTCGAAAGTGGCGGCATCTCTCCCGAATTAAAGGCAGTGATCACGATAAAAGTCGTTTTTCTGTTTTTTCGCCTATCTTGAAAACGCGGCCGATGTGTGCGAGCTGACCTGAGTAAAGAGAGACGTTGAGAATGAAGGGAAGAACGGGGCTTTTGATCGGAAACCATCGCTCATCTAACCACGAATTCAGGGAAACTGTTATGAGAAGTGGGCGGAGTGGCCCAATGGGTTGGCTGGCCCACGAGATTTTCACCCACTTACCGGCAGTTTTTCGTCGCACTTCCTTTCTTAATCTTCTTAGAGAGACCCAAAACTTACGTTTTAGCCAAAAAAAAACGTGCAACTTTCTCTTCGTGAACACTGCATTTAAAGGCACTGTTCGCGATAAAAATTGCTTTTCTGTTTTTTGCCTATCTTGAAACCGGTCCCATTCTGATTCCAATGATGCTTCTGGAATCGTGCAAGACCTTCTGAGAATGGAGTTATGGTCTCTCAAAAGTTGAGCTAGGGAAGCATGGTGTACGAGTTGTCCGAGGCTTGTAACTTCCATCTTTTGCAGCCAATGTATGCGAGCTGACCTGAGTAAAGAGAGAAGTTTCGATCGGAAACCATCGCTCAACTCACGATTTCGAGTGTTCCTTTGTTCATGTCGAGGGGCGGGAAGAGGCGGGACCAGGGCTGGGCACGCGTCCCGGTTAACCTTAGGGGGGAGCATATTGGACGTTGCAGAGAGGGCAAAAGGGGGTGACTAAACCGGACACCAAAAAAAACGAAGTGCATGTTCTGTCGAATTTCAGGAGCAAAATAATACACGATTCTCTTCTGGTTTGTCATATCTTCTTCTCCGCTTTTTAAGACAAACACTTACAGAATTCAAATTATTGATAGATATGCAGCTTGTGTTCGGAATAATTCATAGTTGTTGTCGAAGCTTCTCATCAACAACTCTATGAATTAAAAATGATATATAATGTGTTTGATTGTTTTGATGAAGGAATAAACACTACTCTGTTATCTAGTAGCAAGTAAGGATTGATGTGGTGTAATGTTTCTTTGGTGTAACGATAAGTGATTACGCTTGTGGTTACCGATTAGAAGCGAGGATACAAAGACAGCGCTTAGACGCGCTATCGTTCACGTTCAGAAAAGGATTAGCAAACTGCTGTATTATGGCAAATTAAAAATACAGATATCACGGTCAGTATAAAAACTAGCCAACTGAATTTCGTCTATGAGAATGACTTATGAAGAGAGCCGACTGTAAAAATTGAAGAGACTGCAAGTTCCAGTGAAAGAAGCAAATAATCGTATCTTCCTACTTGAGAAGTACCCTGTACATAAAAACCCGAAATTTATCCAGCTTGAGTGCCGCAATCCTTTAGAGCGTGGGCTCGCCGTGCGATATGGTGTTTGTCCGCAGCTACACAGCGCACACTGGAGTGGACGCGCGATATTAATTAAAAATGTGTTTACGCACGATATTAATTAAACGCACGATATTAATTAAAAATGTGTTTTATTACAGAACGGGGAGGAGAAAAGAATCGAAGTGGAGTAAATGGAAGAAGGCAGAATTAGGATGCTTTCAATGTAACCATTTCAGAAATGAATAATAAACTAAATTAAATAAACTAAATTGGAGCAGGGTGAATTTTTCGGACTTGACAAGGTTCAATCAAATGAACTTTGTTGATTAAAAACAGCACTAACCATGAGAACTAAGAGCATTGGGAGAAAGAGGAGAATCTGGGAAACATTTTAGTTACGAAAGCTTTGATAATCAATGTGATTTACGGACCTTAAACCTCGTCCCGGTTTTGTCCCGGTTTTCGGGGTAAAACCGGGACGAGATTTAAGGTCCCTAAATCACATTAAAAAACGATCCTGTTGAAGCTAACATGTTTGCCAGATTCTCCTCTCTCTCACAATATCCTTTGCTCTCATGGCTAATGCTACTTTTGATCAACTAAGTTCGTTTGAATTAAACTTGGCACGGCTAAATACTTACCCCTGCTCCAACTTTGTTTGTTTACATTACATTTCTAAAATGGGTACATCCAGAATTGACAATTTTGATCGTCTTCCATTTCCTTCGGTTTTAATCGTTTTCTCTTCCCCGTTCTGTAATAAAATACATTTTTTTATTATTATTCTGTGCGCGTCCACTCCCGTGTGCGCTGTGTAGCTGCGTACACACACCATATCGCACGGCGAGCCGAGTCTCTAAGGGGTCGAATAGAGTCCCGCCGCTGAAAGGAGCGGCGGAGGAAGGAGCGGCGTGCCGCGCCGCACAAGATTTCTCATCGCCGCCGATCTCCAAATGCTATGAACGGGCTGCGGCAAACTGGAGCGGCGACGCGCTTTTGCGTACTACGTACAGGGCTATGCAACTGACGTTTAAGTTTCGAATTAAACAATTGTAATATTCAGATTGGCCATGTTGGAGCTGGATTTAATTTCACGGCGGCTTGGGTCATGTTCAGTGGTTCAGATAAGAAAGCAATACATCAGAAACGATTGGCAAACACAGCTATGTACTTCAAAACTTTCGGAATCCCTGAAAACGGTGTCCGTGATCGACGTGCACCCCCTCCATTTTCTTGCATTCATTTTTAGAGTCATATGATTGTAACATTTCACCTTGTGTATTCACCAGACGTGGGACCCAAAGTAAAAGTGATTCGAATAATATTCGAACTATCGGAATATTCTATTCATTTGCGAACCTCAAATTCTATTTTTTTAATTCGATTCTTTCGGGAATTGGGATATTTTTAGCTTCCTCAGGTATTCGGTTCATTCAGGATATTGATTATTTGCTTTATAGAGTGATCGATTCTTTCGGAATTCTGCATTGATCGGTTTTTCGGATATATTCTATTCATTCGGGGTTCCAAATTTTTTGGTTTTCAATTTCTTCGAACAATCGCTTTACTTGAGAAGCTGAAATATTCAACTTTCCGAATATCCGCGCAATTTTTTGTCACGGCATTCGAATACTTTTTACTACTGAAAAAATGGGGAATATTCGTTAACTAATCAGAAATAATTCGCAAATTCTTTTTTTAATTGGAATATACGGACCAATTTTTCGAAAATTCGAATCGAATAGAGGACAAGTTGTCAAAAATTTCCATGCATTAGAAAAAATTCGAGTCTCTATTCGATAGTTCAAATTTATTAATTTATTCAACATTTCCAAAAATTCGACAATGTCAAACCTAGTGTCTCATGTCTTTTACTCGCTATTAGTACTTATCGAGGCAACTGCACCTTTTCGAAAGTTAGTAATTCATAGAGGATCTGCTTTCAGCTGAGAATAAGTTTCTCAAATGGAAATTTAGAAGGGCGTTGTTCAAAAGATACGCGGGAATTTTCGGATTCGAAGTTTAGTTAAAAAAAAGCACTTGAATTGGTGTCAAAATTTTCAAACCTCTTCAAAAATCAAGTTTCACCAGCTCAAAATCCTATGACTAGAAGTGACCTTGATGTAAGTACACAGGTAAACAGAAATTTACCTCACAAACATAAATATTTGGCCATTCAATCATGGAAAGCGGGCTCGATCGTCTGCTGTCGCCGCGCCACTTCGCCGCACCGCTCGGGGTTGCAAAGCGGCGCCGCCTGGCCATATTTGCCAGATTCGGCCTTGACCTAGTGTAATCGACCCGCCGCGCCGCCTCTCGGCGCCGCGTGATCGATACGGCTGCACACCATGCTGCCGCGCCGTTGCGCGGCGAGACTCTATTCGGCCCCTAAGGGATTGCGGCATTCTACGTGGGCAAAAATCGGGTTTTCCACTCCCTACGCATCTCATCAATCCCTACATGGTTCCACAACACAAAATAATTCTGAAAATTTCATCATCAGAACGATCAAAGACGGATTAATCCTTCATACATAGGTTCATGAAAACATTCGATAGAAAACATTAGTTACTGCAATAAAAGTAGCTCTGTTATTGTTTATAATTGCTGAATTGTAATGAATGAAAAATTGTTTTATTTTTTGTCACAACCTACCTTCTTATTAAAAATTTTCTTCATAAGATTGTTTGGAAGTTTAAAAATTACACAACCTTGTTTGTTGGCATTTTCGGAATTTTCTTCATTCAGTGTTTTTTTTTAATATTCTTGTTTATCCAAATCAGGAAGTCAAAATCATGGCTGCTGTGCTCAACTTTTCGGAAAACCGCCGATTTCGATTTCCCATAGAGGGGTGCCTCAAAATTACCGAGCTAAGGGGGGTGCATATACAAAATCGCCATGCCGGGACGTGTGCCCAGCCCTGGGCGGGACTTGCCCACAATGGCGGGGTTTTCCCACTTTTCTAAGCCGTTTTGCGGCTCCTGGGTAGCTTTTCGTCCCGTTTTTTCGACGCTGTTCTGCTTCTAAGAGCCACGAGAAGCGTTTGTCATGAAAAATTCGAGGACGAAGTTTATCGCGAACAGTGCCTTTAAGCGTGAGCAAGCGAAAGGAGGCGTAAACGCGCGGTAGCGGGCGAGAGCGAACGTAAGAGCCCGTCAGAGGCTGGCAAATCGTGTGTTAATGACGACCATCGATTTTGCCTAATCGCACGCCCTCGCAACGTATGGACGCTGCCTGAGACACAGGATTGCTCAAATATTGTCATCCTGGATGGTTTTGAGCGCTTCAAACGTCAAGGTATTTATGCCGATATTTCGACCATGTTTGTGAGCGTGTATGCCGCTTCAACTCACCTAAACCGTTCAGAAAATCGAAAACGGCCCTCATTTTCGTGTTGGCCATCCCAAGAGCTCCGCTTCCCAGGTTTCGGACTTTTATGGTAAGCAACATTAGGCAGCAGGTCATTTCACGACTGCAAGCGATCGATTCTAGCTTGTAACTTTTTTCAGATAGAGTTAAGCCGGAGTCACTCGCAGATTTCACCACGCGCAACATGGGCACTTTCTCTCCATTTACTTCATTTTGCAAACCTCGTACAACGCTAAAATGGTTTCCCTCATGAGCTAGGAACGACAGGGAGTTTCCTTGGTGTTGCTCCAATTTACGAAATGCTGAATGAAAACGTTCTCGGTGGTCCCGCATCGTTCAATGGCTATGTGAGTACTCACCTATGAATACCGCAACGGAACTCTCACACGAACTACAACCTTTTCGTTTCCTGGTAGATGCACAACAGATAATGAATCGCAATTTATCTATGCAGCTCGATAATAATGGAATGAGACAACGAAAAGTAGTAATTCATTATTAACATTACTCGCACTCAGGTAACGATGATAAATGTGGGAAGACACGAAGTTCTGTGCAAAGCTCCTTCGGAACTGGGGAATTCCTAAGACGGTATTAGACACTGCTAAGTGCTAAATATCGTGTGTACTCCGCCTCTCCAACACATTCACATCAGGAGCCAATATATACACTCAAAAGAGAAGGCCGCACCTAGACGGGAAATGACCACGATTATATGGCGGAACAATATTGGGGTTATAAATCTAGCCTAGATCTCAATGGAGACCATAGAAATAACCGATACAGATATGAGAAGCTTTGATTAGATCTCTTTGAGTAAACGACGATCTCATCTTCCCCATCGGAAAAAGAAATCCTCGGCTCAAGTGTTTCTAATCCTCTAGTACAAGCATTGATAAACTGTAACTGGTAAATCTGGACAACGGGGAAGGTATTTTTTTGAAAACGAGGCACAACAGCACTTTAAATGATATAGAATGCACATGAACTGTATCTGATGTAAGTATAAACAACACAAAACATTGAGAGCTCTTCATATATAAGCGTAACGGTACGACACCGGATAGAAGATAATAAAGGGGTACGAAGATGACTTGACCAATTTCACACGAAAACTGCTTACAGCTCTGAATGACTGATTCCCTAGAGCATTTAGGTGCGTCTTTTGGAACCTATGAGAGAAGTGCAAAAAGAAACTCGAAATTCTGGTGAACGATGCCAATGTACACAGAAAAACGGGACTATAAAAGGCGGCATAGAAGCCAAGATAGGGAAACTGATGACCGGTATCCGATACACATATGCAGGATTTCGACACGACGAATTGGGACGGATCACTTTTTCACTCTCTTCACCTCACTTTTCTTAGTGAGATTTCTTAGAGCGGGTGAGATGCCCTGTTGAGATGCCACGGTCGCCCTGAAAAATAGTTTATCAGTGGGTGTACTTAGGCGCATTCAATGTACAAAAGCAGTTAGAAAACAAAAGCAAGTACAATGGTGTGAAGTTAAGATACCAGATAATACAGATAGACAGATAGAGATATAAGAGGAAAAATACCAGGCCGTCCAACAATTCCTGTCCGAAAATTTTCAAAATTCTATAATTTTCCTTAGAAGTGTTATAATATCAGGCAAGTGTAAGAACCTTCTAGAAGGTTCTCCAAAGTTCTACGCTAGGGGTATATAAGGCGCAGTAGCCGCGTCTAGCTACCAGTACAAGCTAAAATGGACCAAGGTCGAATTCGTACGTTCGTGTACTACGAGTAGCTGCTGGGCAACGACACGGGCACCGCGGTCGCCAACATCTTCAGAGCGTGCAAGGAGGATGCAGTGTCCCAACGCACAGTCAGCCGCTGGTTCAATCGTTTCGAGAGCGGCGACACGAGCCTCGAGGACAGGGAGCACAGCGGGAGGCCTTCTACGGTGGATGATGACGAAGTCCGTCGCTGTATCAAGGAGAAGCCGGAAGCCACCACCCGTGAACTGGCGACGACGCTCGGCTGCAGCAAGTCCACCATCCACAATCGACTCAACTTACTCGGCTACCACAAAGTTCTGGCCCGTTGGATCCCCCACCGTCTGACGGACGCCAACAAGCAGAGCCGCGTGGCCGTCTGCCAGTCCCTCCTCCTTCGTGTGCATCGCAAGGAGTTTCTCGAGGACCTTGTCACTGAGGATGAGAGCTGGATCCTCTACGACAACGTCGCCCGCCGTGCCGTCTGGATCCCGCGCGGAGAAGAGCCGCCGACGACGCCGAAAGCCGTTCTGCACCCGCTGAAGATCATGCTCTGCTGCTGGTGGGATACCAAGGGCATGCTGTACTTCGAGCTGCTCCCGCAAGGCAGGACGGTCACCGCCTCCATCTACACCGATCAGCTCAAGAAACTAACCGCCGCCATCCGAGAAAAGAGTCCCCGACGGGCCTCGGTCCACCTGCTGCACGACAACGCGCGCCCCCACGTGGCGAAGGAAACCCAGCAGAAGTTGGCGACGCTCGGCTGGGAGACGGTTGCCCATCCGCCGTATTCCCCGGACCTCGCCCCCTCCGACTACCATTTGTTCCGCCCACTGAAGCACCATTTGGCCGGAAGAAAATTCACCAACTACGACAACCTCAAATCCGACTTCGCGGACTTCTTCGAGTCGCAGCCCCCGGACTTCTGAGCGAAGGGCATCGGCGACCTGCCCAATCGATGGGCCACTGTTTATATATATATATTTATTACATAGGCAAGCCTATGTAGTCAAAAACAATGTTCAAAACGACCGCGAAATACGAATGAACCATAGGAAGTTTGAAGCATGGAAACTAGAAAAAAAACAACATAGCGGAACAGAAAAGAAAAGCGCATTGCTGTAATAGTCAACCTAAAGAAAGGAATCAAAAGCTATCCAGCCAGTCAGGAAGGGCTACTTGTACGATCAGCCAGCTCAACATTTTCTCGAATGAAATTTTTGAATGACGTGAAGTTGGAAGGAATGGAATGATTTCTACCAAGGTTCTCAAAAATGGTGTGGATAACTGTGGTGATTATATTGTTGATTAGACTTGTTTTTCAATAAAGTTGAAAAAAAATAATAATGGTGAAATTTTCGGACAAAAATTATTGGACAACCTGGTACTTTTCTAGGTATTAGGATGGTGAAGCAAGGTTAGACATTCGCAAGATTTTCTCTCTTGGAGGATCAATAATGCATTATTTAATATCCTGGAACCATTTGAAAGCTCATTTTCCTCACCGAGCTTGATGCTGTTAATAGAGCGGTCTACCGTGATAAAGAATGAGAGGAATAAAAATTCTGGAATCACTTTTCAAGTCCAGGCACACAATTTCTTATCAGGTTTGGGAACCGGGCGTGAGATCGCCCAGAATGGGTGGGACTGCAGGCTTCAGAACGCAAAACTCCGCGCATCCCTGGTAGGGATCAAATCAGACAGGAACACAGCGACTATAAAGTGTGCAAAAATGTCCACACAACGTCTATCACCTTGTGGTGCCCTTATTAGCCGCTTCCTAAACACCTCGTGCGGTGTGTACTTGCCGCAGAACTTGTCTTCCGAAATGTGCCGATTTCCGGGACGTAAAGAAAGTAAAGAGCATGAAATAAAGGTGAAAAGAAATCTTAAGAAAATCCTATTTAAACCCCACAGAAATCACCGCATAGCCGACTTCTCCAAATTTGAATATAGGGAGCTAGAGATCTGCTTTGATTGAGTCACTTTGGAGTAGATGGTGTGGCATTTTTTGAAATTTTCGTTACCTTCCGCATTCACAGGAGAGATCTAGGCGACAAACTCTATGCTAGAGTGCAGTCCAATAATCTTCGTCGATTTCTGTATTTCTCATGAATTTTTCAAGTAAATCGCTAATCGACTTCTATCGATTTTCAAGAAAATTTGGTAAAATAAGCACAGATCGCCAGAAAATTTCAAAAATCACAAATTGAACGCTTAGGGATATTTTACGGATCTATTCATTGTTTTTTTTTTCAAAAACCAGGTTACGTCTCGAAAATAGGTATATTCTGAAGTGATCTATAAAGAGCACAGCAAACGAAATGCTTGAGAGCGACATAATTTGTGGTGCACACAACGCATTCCGTATACGAAATGGGTTAGCCAACTTCGGGGATCGTGCTGCCTGGAATCTCCTACCCTGAAGAGGCCACTACGCTCATTACAACGGACAAGCAAGTTCTTCAGGTCAAAATTCGGAACAGCAATGTACTCAGACAGTAGGTGCGGGCGGATCGCTGGCTTTTGGCGGGCGGATCGACCCCCCCCGCCAGTAGCCAGCGATCCGCCCGCCAGTAGCCAGCAATCCGCCCGCCACTAGTCAGCGAGCTGCTCGCCACTAGCCAGCGAGCCGCCCGCCACTACTCAGAGAAACTCACGGCCCGTCCGCGGCGGAAGATGAGCTCTCCGGACGGTCAGCGGCGCTTGACGGCTGATCCGCGGCACATCTGATAGCGGGTTGGTTAAACGGCTCATCCGCGGCGCTGTTGTTCTCGATGGGGGTGGCTCCGTGGCGCATCGGCAGTTGAACGACTCCACCTCCTCATCTCACTCATTCACATCTCACTTGACCACCGGCACGGCTGCAGTGGCAACCATGAAAAAACATGGTAAAGCGAATGATCACGTCCTCATATGTTTATCTTATGCACAGCCGGTATGAAAGGGACCTCATCTCACTCGAGTCCTCATTCGGCCTTCTGATGCCGGCCCTGGAAGGTGACTTCGAGTCACTCTCGGTAGGCCAGAATATTTTTGGTCGCTGGGGGGGGGGGCGGTTTTCGCCGCGGTCCGCAGGGAAGAAGGGTCCTCACCGCAGACCTCGGCAAAGGCTACGCCGTTGTCCGGATCGAGGCGGGGCTTTCTCTGCCCCGGACCGCGACATTCACGCATCTCTGGAGAAGGCGGACTGGTCATGACTGTGTCGGAGAGGACGGTCCGCGGCACTTAACCGGCTCTTTATCGGCTTCGGTGAAGGATCGTCCGGTCGTCGGCCGCGGACGATCCCGCAAAAGCGCCGCGGATGGGCCGTGAGTTAGTCTGAGTAGCCAGCGATCTTCCCTCGATGCCACATGTTGGTTTCCGGGGGTTCCCACCACGGTCTCCGTGTGTGGGACCACCCCCCCCCTAGTCGTGGGGACCATCCCCTCAGCTGAGAAAAATTATCCTTCGGCCTCTGAGTGATCCTTCAGAGGTGACTTCAAGTCACCATTCAGGATCCGCCTCTAAGGCCCCGGTCATAGTTGGTGCTATTTGCATCTGCATCCCCCGCACCCCCGCTCCCCCGCACCCCCAACACCCCCGCACCCCCGGTCGATACGTATGTTTAAAATGATGGAGTGAGGTTGAGAAAATCACTCGATGCATCCAACTAGATATGACGATGATTACGTGGCCAACAGGATTGCACCTGTTCAGAGAAATAGTGAAGGAGAGTATGGTGAAGTAACGGAGGTAGCAGTAAGGTTAGCTTTCTAGTGATACACAATGTTTTATCTTCGACCCGCCCACCCGGTGATTTTCTCATCCACGTATTGCATGGATATCGACCGCGTCGGATACATCGAGAGATTTTCACAACCTCACTCCATCATTTTAAACATACGTATCGACCGGGGGGGTGCGGGGGTGTTGGGGGGTGCGAATACGAAGCGAGGGATATGATTTTCTCGCGCTTCACCTCACCATGTTGTTCATACGTATCGACCGAGGGTGTTGGGGGTGCGGGGGTGCGGGGGAGCGGGAGGCGGGGATACACCGAGTGATTTTTGCATCCCATTTCCAATGCATTCTGTGTGTATCGACCGGGCTGGAGGCGTCGGCTAATCCAACTATGACCGGGGCCTAAATGCCGAGTGAGCAGTCAGTGCGATGGAGCGCCTATTATACCCTTCGGTTTGCTTACCCTGAGCATGATACTGATAACAGAAAAGAACTTGTCAATGATTGACAAGTTTTACCGTGTTAAGTTTGAGCGGGCGGATCGCTGGCTATCAAAGCAGTGGCAGGCGGATCGCTGGCTATCAAAGCCCTGGCGGGTGGATCGCTGTCAGGTTGCGGGCGGATCGCCACTTCAGAGCTTGCCGGCGATCCGCCCGGTAGCGTGATCAACGCTCCCAGGTGCCGCTATCCGCCCGCAATAACGCAGCGATCGGCCCGCTGAGACAAAGAGAGGCTAAGATCCGCCCGGCGAGGCCACGATGGACAGCGATCCGCTCGCAACTTGCCGGCGCATCGCCCGGAGAGGCCTTGATTGCCAGCGGTCAGTCCGCACCTACTGTCTGAGTAGACCGACCCAACGCTGGTAGTGCACTTCCCCAACACGTTACAACCAGGGATGGGTGGAAATTATCTTCGAATTTCCGGAAATCAGAACGCCAAAAACCATCGGGAATAAGTTTATCTGGATACATTCTAACAACCCCTGGTGGCTGTGCCTACCCTTTTCTTATTACTGCACTTCCTTCTCAAAATGCATTAGCTTTCGGAGTGTGAAATCGTTTCTCAAATAAATGGTTTACAGAAGCCTGAGCGGCTCCAAAGTCCACATAACAAATCTCCACGTTAACGAATTCTTCCGTAAAAGTTCTTCCTTCCCGTACTTTGCAGGTTCGCAAAAGTGGTTTAGATAGCGACGCTGAGGCCTTGGTCATACTGGGTGGAAAAAAATCTGAGACCTGCGGTAACCCGCCCTGGCCTGCCGTGACCGGCCCGGTCGGTAGGTATGAGAAACATGGTAGAGGGTGGTTGAGAACCCAGTGTGGCTAAGCGGTCGATATCTTTGCAATACGTGGATGACGGGGGGCGAAAAAAAAACGCCTGGTGGGACGGCCGATAATGAAACATTGTGTATCTCTAGGATGCTATTCCCACTGCTACCTCCATTTCTTCACTATACTTCTCTGACCAAGCGCAACTCTGTTGGCTACGTCATTGTCATCATTTTCGGCAGACTCCAGTCGGCCACACCGGGTGTTTTTCTCGACCTCAGTGTGCAATGTATTACATGCTTATCGATTGGGCCGGTCACGGCAAGTCACGGCGGGCTCTAGTCGGTCTCACTGGGGGGTTACCCCATCTTCAATGCTTCCTATATGAATCCACCAGGCTGGCTACGTCCGATCGACCAACTATGACCGGGGCCTGTTAGACTTGCACGGCCTGTACTTCAACGCTTAAGCGGTTGGAAGCATCAGAAACGAGCCAAATGGCCGTATTTGGGCATTCGATTTGATGGTGTCTGTATTAAAGGCAGTGTTCACGATAAAAGTAGTTTTTTCTGTTTTTCCGCCTATCTTGAAAACGGTCCCATGCTGATTTCAATGATGTCCCTGTAATCGTACAAGACCCCCTGGAAACGGAATTATGGCCCCTCAAAATTCAGCAAGGGAAGCAATGTGGACGAGTTGTCCGAGGCTTGTAACTCCCGTTTTTTGCAGCCGATGTGTGCGAGCTTACCTGAGTAAAGAGAGACGTTGAGAATGAAGGGAAGAACGGGCTTTTGATCGGAAACCATCGCTCATCTAACCACGAATTCAGGGCCACTGTTATAGGACGTGGGCGGAGTGGCCCAATGGGTTGGTTGGCCCACGAGATTTTCACTCACTTACCGGCCGTTTTTCGTCACGTATCCGTTCTTAATCTTCTTAGAGGGACCCAAAGCTTACGTTTAAAGGCAGCAGACACGCTCAAAAATGGTATCGATTTTATGACATAAATCAAAGGTTTGGAGCTGGTTGTATTGGGAACTCGAAAAATGTGTACAAATAGAGGAATAACGGTTATTTTGTTATCAGGCGAAAGTGGACGAGTTTTACGGCGCGCGGTTCAAAAAGCGAATATTAGCAACAAAACGGTTGAGATAGAGAAGCCGATATGCTCTTACAGCCTGTACTGGAACGTTAACCTCGTCGGAAGCATCAAAAACCAGCCAAAGGGACCGTTTTAGTACTATCAATCTGGACGAGTTTGTATTTTGGGGCGGGGTTGTCGAAGCTTAGGGGCGGGGTTGCAGAAATTTTTCGATTTGCATTGCTGAAATTTAATAGTTTCGACTCGTTTTCGGCGCTTCCAACGGCGTGAGCAGTCTACAAGGAGCCATGCGACTTCAGAAACGTAGTTATCTCAACAACTTTTTCGAGCGTGTCTGCTGCCTTTAATCCTTTTTCGGCAACATTTTCTAGAAAAAAAAACGCAACTTTTTCTTCGTGAACACTGCCTTTAAGAGAGCGGCGGGGTTTAGCAAGAATGAGCAGTCCTAACGCTTTGGTGGCTCAAATACGGTTCTTTAGGGTCAATTTTGACGCTTCCAACGGCGCAAGCGTTCTAGTACAGAAAGTCTATTAGCGTCGCTGACTCATCCACTCCTGGTTGTATGCTGCCTTCTCAGCGAATTTTCCCTTGCCTAGCTGTGAACATTCGTTCAAGTGCGGCTTACCATTTACAGAATAAAACCTCCCTCCATACAATATGTAGCATTAATCGTTACTCGGAAAACTCGAACGGATTCGCATTTTGCTTCCAAACATAGAGGAAAAATTTGGGTGCCAAAAAAATCAAATGCCCCTCGTTCCCTTCTTTTTACCCGTCGGGACTCTTGGAGCTCATAGAACATCGGGACTCTGTGAGGGCTAGAATATATGTAGTACCAAAACGGGTTGGCGGAATCGCTTCAGTCGGGCGGATTTCGAGCTCCCAGATTTTCCAAAAAAAAGGACGATTTCCATCATATCTTCGTTATCCAACAACTTCAAACTTCACAGTTGAATATTATAGACACTGTCTCGTCTTTTAATGATGGTTTTGTAATTATCGACCTTCTATTTCAAACCGAAAAATATTGTAATAATCGGGGTCATCACAAGCGGACTATCCTGCCAACGAAATGACACAGATGTTCTGGGATTTCGTAATCTAAGATGCATTTTTAGGCGATTTAGAATTCACAGGTTCGATCCCGCTAGAGGTAGAAAATTTGGCAATTCTGAGAAATAATGGATAGTTCACAGTTGAATATTATAGACACTGTCTCGTCTTTTAATGATGGTTTTGTAATTATCGACTCTGACGGCCAGGCCGCTCTTTTTGCGGATGGATGAGCACAGACGCGCTCTGAGAACTCCACAGAGTTATCCAGACAACCCGTTTTCGAAGCACCGCACACTACGGCACCCACTTGAAGAGCCACCCCAGCTGCGTGTGGCAATCCTTCATAGAAACGAAGAGGATACGGTCGTGAGAAAAATAAAGGAGGCATTGAAGATAAAGAAGGAGAAGCCGCCGATTACCAGCAAAGAATAGATGAAGGAAGCCATGAGGCTGATTACCTTGTGATAACGACTAATGATTCAACGGGATCGGAGAAGTATCAAGAAGTCCTTATCCCTCTAATCCCTCAAAGGCACAATCATTGTCCGAGGCCTCTCTAACCCAGTCTCCCCATTTCCATCTTTGCCCGTTTAGAGGTAGGTGGGATGTTCTACTTTCTCCAACACCTTACACAGTTGCTGTTGACTCAATTATATTATTGATTGCACTGCAATTTTTCAGTTGGACCTGATGAAGGGCTCATGCCCGAAACGTCATTAAAACGTTTGAAGAGAAGAGCTTCTACATAATATGTTTCTGAAGTTACCACTATGAAGCTCAGGAATGCGTCAATACTACCAAGGATAGTTAACTGTTTGAGAAGAGCATTGTTCACTGTTATATCTCTTGCAATTTACTCCACGAAATTGGCTCGTGTCCAAGATGCGATATCGCCTAAAGGCAGTGTTCACGATAAGCTCCGATTTTGAGATTAATCGCTAAGTCGATTGTTTGGCCTCCGGGTAGAACTGAAATGACGAAGAAATGGAGAACAAAGCCCTAGAAAGGAACCAAAACCTTTACTCTCACCCCACCTTTTTACTCTCACTGGAACTGTTCGTTGTGACAATGAAATCTTTTGTGGACCCATCCCTTGCGTTTCTCTACTATCTACTGCTCCGTCCTTTCCTTCGGACCCTAACTAATACTGTTTCGCCTAGAATATTCTTTCATTTTTGATTAGCCCCATTTTTTACAGGTGACAACCACCGTGAACACGTTCATCCAGTCGGACAACTAGTACAGGCCAGAGAATAATGTCACTGAAATAAGCGTTTCAGGGCGTTTCAAGCCGTTTCTTCGTAATTTTGGTAACACTTGGTGGCCAACGTATTGTTTTGAGTGGAACACTCGACAACCAAAATCATCGTGAACACTGCCTTTAAGCATAGGATTTTTATGCCCTGAGGGCACAGAGGTGCGGTTTCGGGCGCGGAACCCACGTTTTGAATACGAATGTCCGCATTTGAAAACGCACACTAAATTTTATGAACGCAGCTTCAAGCCCAAGAGCACTACATAGGGTGGGGTCCATGAAAAAATCGATAGCTGTGAAATATTTACAAGTATTTAACGAAATTTGAATTAGGGAGTTTCGCGTAGCTACAACGTGCGGAAAACTTAGTCACGGACCCAAGTAATCAATTTCAATCTTTTAACCGATTGAGAACGGTCTATGAAGACACATTTTTAGGTGTGATACAATCGATTGTATCACACTTAATTTGTATGTAGCGCTGTTCGCCTTGAAGCTGCGTTCATAAAACTTCGGGTGCGTTTTCATGTCCAGCTGGCCAATTACTATACGTAGTTTTCATGCCCGAAACCGCACCTATGTGTCTTCAGGGCACTAATCAATATTCAGCCATTGAACAAACATTTGGTGTCATTGTTGCAGGAGAGTTGTTTTTGTCTGCCTTCGTGGAAAACATTTATTTATTGTATTATTAGGATTACTTGATACAATCGATGCTTGAATGTAGTCTTGATCTAGAAAATTCGTTCACTATAAAAAAATGCGAAGTGAGGACCTCCCCCCCCCCCCCGGCCGTCGCCTTCACTTTTTCCCAGGGGGGGGGGGGGAGCTGAGCAAATCGCTTGACTTGGGTGGGGGGTAGGACCAATGTTGGGTTGTATCACACCTCGCGCCATAGCCTGCTTGTAGATTCAGATGGGTAATTTTCGGGGCAAATCTACCCTATGATGACAGAGCCATTGCAGCAGAAAACTGTACCTAATCGCGCGCCCACACTGATAACTAATATGTTAAGAACTAATGGAAAGATGATTAAAACTCGAACACACTACAAAAAGCGCAAACAAAAACAACTACTAGAATGTTATTCGGCCACAGCACGCAAACTGATTTCATCACGAAAAGCGTCACTAACATAACATCACTAACAAAAATTACCATTTGACCACCATTCGCCTCTGTTGATCTAAATCATATTTCAGAAGGCTTGACAAGACCTTTAATTCTGTGAAAACGACTAAATTATGGACATCACTCACTTGGGATCGCGAAATGATGACACTCGTCCCATAGCCCCCGGACTATTAATGGAAATCCTTCCAGCGATTCGAGTCTCTGGTGATCCACCGCCACCCACTGTAGCGGCGTGTAAAGCAGCCCACTTCTCAGCCAGTTCGGCCTCACTACGTCGCAACAGCTCCTGAAATGTACCAGAACTGTTTGTCACTCAAGATCTACCACTCTATGAGCAATCAGCTTGTTCCTTCTCTCAGACAGACTGCTAGAGTGCAACGGACAAAGAAATTCCAAGCAATGAAGAGAACTCACCCTATCACGATTCAGCTGCTCCCCTTGTTCTAGTTGGGCATTCTGCTCGAGTCGTATTTGCTCAGCGAGTTGCTCGAGCTCCCGTCGACGACGCGCGTCTTCTTCGCGCACTTCCTGCTCCTTGCGTCGCAAAGCCTCCATCGTGTCAGAGGCGAGAGCCGATGGGACAACCACATGCTGTGTTCGCTCCTTCATTGCGAGTCGTGTCTTACTCCTGCAAAAACAGTCAATGAGTACTTCCCCTGACAATTTCAACTCCTTCCATGCCTAGATAGCTAGTTATTTGCTCATTACTCACAGCGATATCTCATTCCGCAGGTGGTTGTTTTCTGTTTTCAGCTTCACAACGTCACGTATCAAATTAGTCATCGCACGTCGAGCCTTCAGGTTGAGACCAAGCTGAAGAATGTCTTTCGAAGGAGAAACAATAGTAAAATGGACAGAAAAATACAACCTCCCCTGATACCATTAGTATTGTGTTGAAAGAAGAGATTGTCTAGAATCGACAAAGCAAAGGAAAACATACGCAACTTGCTTAAACACGAACAGACATTGTCTGTATCAATACATTTATGAATTGCTGGACACTTGATTCTCCAGGATTTACACCCAAATGAGATTTCAAGTGAAAATAAAATAGCGAAATGTACCCCCTACTTCGGAGCGAGATTTACTTTGTTTCTTCGCGTGCGTGTGCGGAGTGAGGGGGGAGACAGCGAGATAGCGTGGGGGAGATGGAGAAACAGCATACGCGCGAACACGCACACGAGTAAATTCACTCAGACACACGCTCTATTTCGGAGCGAAACTTACTCGATTGCATCGCAAGTGTTTGTGCACATGATTCAACGCACTCACATACGCGCACGCTGTGCTCACCGCTTCCCCACCCCTATCCGCCCAGGTCGACAGAGGTCTCTCAAAATTTCGTTCCGACATGCTTTATATGTACATGATGGCTGTTAAGATCAATGGGTTCCAAAGCGGACGTAGAAAGAGGCAGACCGTTGTCCACGATCTCGACGAAGCTATTTCCACCTCCCGCCCTGGTGATCAAATTTTTGACAAGGGTCCAAAACACTTACATTTTCCCAGGTTCTGAAAAAAATTTGACGACTTTTTGCAGTGGGAATTTTGAAAAAAAAAACTTTTTATTTTATTATTTAAATACATTATTATTTTTATAATATATTTTTTATTTAAATACATTTTTTATTTTATATTTACTGCACTCCTGATGCTGATGAAAGTGTAATTTTGACTTGCTTTTCGCTATACGGTAGCAATATCTGCATTGAGAGAGAATTTAAAGGCGCGGTTCCGGACAAAGGTATTGAACAACGAGAAAACGAGTATTAGGCGATTTTCTCCATAGCTTTAGGGTTGTGGGAGGGGTGTTAGCTATCAGTTTGTAGAAAATTTCACAGACTCTAAATCTTTTTTTTCAGAATTAATAAATTCTCAGATTTTATGGGGGCACGTACGTTGTCCCAACTACGAAGAGAAGGATTAAAGCGTTAATAGGCTCTATTAATGCATATAACTCGCCAGAACGTATGCCTTGTGAGCTATAACTTTGGCTACAGTCTAAAATGCTGCATTTACACCTTTACTTGTAGAGCCGTTCTTCATTTGTACTGTTTGAGAGTTGGTATTGTTCTCTTTAATCTTTCTTCTCGTATTGCAATATGCATGCCTTCCCTTTTGAGAGATCAGAAGTTTTTTCTTCATTAAAAAACACCCCCTCCTATTCTTTAAAATTTTTGCCCCAAAGCTTTTACGTCCTCCCTAAAAATCCAATTTCGAAAAAATTTAACGTCCCTCCCGTTTTCTCGCCGGATAACCGCCTGACCCTGTCGAGACGTGAATTACGTTCCTGGGGAATGTTATGCAGTCGCCATGGAATCGTTCCGTACCTCGATGTATTTTACCACAGTCTGCATCTCTACGTGTCCATATCTGCGGCAAAATATAGAGAGGTAAGAAACAATTCTACATCGACAGTACATTTTCTTCAAGTAGCGGAAACGATTGAAATAACAATGCAGATATAGAGCAGAACAATGCTGAATTCTACAATCTGATTCTTCTGCGATGAACTGAGGTAGACAGTTCGCGTACATCCACAGCTTTTCAAATTCTGCAATTTTTGTTTCTTTTGCTAATGTAACGCAGGAGCCGAATTGCAACACCTGAGACTCCACAGAAAATAATCATCACATACGCACCCTCTGAGTTCCAACTACTCCGATCCAGGGCTGAGCTCACGCTGTGACGATCGCACAGACAGGGTTCGGCGCGAGGTGTGGATATCCACACCGGGGGTCTGAGCTGCGCAATGGTGAAGTGAGGGGGGTCTGAGCTCCACCGGGAGACCACGTGAACCATTCTTACCGGGGGTAGTAGGTACACTGTTTAAAAATATTTTTTGCGAATAATTCATTAATACCGTCCAATTACGTGAAACCTTGCTGTAATAAAAAAAAGTTAAAATTGTAGTAAATGTTCTCCTACGGTTAAATATGTGGCACATAGGTTATCGGCGTGTATCCTGAATAGTTGTGTACTGAATTGCAAGTAAGAACAGATTGGAAGCTACGGAATGGGGCGGAAGAAAAGAGTGGATGCGATGAATGAAGTTGATGGCAAAGGCGAAGGCGACGAGATGTACGAAAGAAATAAATATGTTTTCAGAGAAGAACAGGACACTTTAAAGGTCGTCCTTTGCAATTCTCTACTCTTTAAATAAATAAATAAGTGTTCACGATAATATCCAATTTTGAGATTATTCGCTATATTGATTAAGTGGCCCCCGGGTAGAACTAAAATGACGTAGAAATTGAGAAAAACGTACAAGAAGTACGCGAAATCCTTAAGTATCACCCCGCCTCTTAAAGGCAGCATACACGCTCGTAAACGTGATTGAGATAACTACGGAAATAGAATGGTAAGGCCCAGATTACAACGCCTACGCAATTTGAAGTGTCAAAAACGACCCACAATGCCGCTACATGAGTTAGAAGTTGGCCCCGCCCTGTATTTTCACGCCCCCTGTGTTTGCCCTTTTCCTGCAACGCAAGGTTGCTGGGTCATATTCACCGTCGGTACTGTTGATAGATTGCCTGAAAAGTGAACCACACACGTCACTGACGGCGAAGATGGCCCAGCAACCCTGCATTGGAGGAAAAGGGCAAATACAGGGGGCGTGAAAATAGAGGGCGGGGCCAACTTCTAACTCAGGTAGCGGCATTTTGGGTCGTTTCTGACACTTCAAAATGCGTAGGCATTATGTTGTAAGCCATACGGTTCGATTCACATTTTTATCCCAAGCACGTTTACGAGCGTGTATGCTGCCTTCATGTATAACAGGAAGTGTTTGTTGTGACAATAAAATCTTTAGTGGACCCGTCCTTTGCAATTCTCTACTCTTTATTGCTCTATTCTTTCCTTAGGGCTCTAACTAATCCTGCTTTGCATAAAATATTCTTCTACTTCCGATTGACCCAATTTTCCACCGGCGACAACCACCATGAACATGTTCATCCAACAGGACAACTAGTTCATGTTATAGAATAAGGTCACTAAAATACGACGTTTTAATGCTTTTCTCGCCGTTTCTTCGTAATTTTGGTAACACTTGGAGGGCAACGCATTGTTTTATGTGGAAAACTCGGGGACAAAAATCATCGTGAACAGTGCCTTCAAATGAATGGAAAACACGCTTTAATAAGTGGTTAGATACGAAAATAGGTGCTTCAACATTAGCCAGACCAGTCATGGCAAAAACACTTGCTAGTTGGAAAGAGCGTCATCTAATCTGGTTACGTTTCGAATTTCATTCTCTGAAACCCACTCATACACGAAACACACGACGCGGATTCAATCTCGCAAGGTGGGTAATTTTTGCAAGACATTAGACCTCACACTTTTAAGGCAAAGTAAGGGGTCACGAATGTAGGATAGTCGAGTCGAGAGTGGTAGATTATCCCTATATACAAACTTTCATCGTCTAAGATGAACGCTAAAAGTTTACACTGTGTGGCCCACACCAGTCCCAGGCGCGGTAGTGCTGGAAGTCTACATTTTTGCAAGGAATGAGTTTTGAGAATACGATATTCGAGTCGAGCATGGTTGATTTACCTCATAGAAAAATTTTGACGGCATCATAGAAAGATCGCTACACTGCATGGGCTCACATTTTCTCAAGTGTGGTCCCGCCGGAAGTCGGCAATTTTGAAAACTAGGAGCCACGAGAGTAGGATATTCAAGTCCAGCGTGGTCGATTTACTGGGTAAAATTACTTCCACCGTCCAACATGGATGCTGAACACCGCTACAGTACAAGGCCTCACACTTTTCTCAGATGTGGTCCCGCCGAAAAGGGGCATTTTTGAAACTTAGGTGTTATTAGAGTATTATATTTGAGTCCAGCGTAGCCGATTTACCCTGTATACTGACTTTCACCGTTTTAGTGAAACACCGAAGACCGCTACACAGATTGCGGAACACGGTAAAAAAACGTCCAAGTCCACAAACCTGAAGTAGGGTTTGAAAACAGCTGTAACTTAAAGGCACAGTCCAACCTCAGATGTAATTTTTGATATTTTGGTCCGGCCGCCGTCTATAGCAACCCTGCCAAGCGCGAAATTTCAATTCGTCCAAATAAGCGAGAAAAAGCTAGGAAAAAGTCGACCACGCCCCCTTGAAAGAAAAAATGGGTAACGCCCACTGCCGGGTTTTCGACCTCAATAGGGAAGAGACGCGCGAATGATTTTATTCAAAAACTATGTTCTTCGATTTGTTTTCGGTCCGGCTTTAAATCGTGGCCTGCTTCAGAACGATGGCTGCGAATAGCGAGAAAATACAGGCTCGAGACAACTCGTCCGCGAACTTCTACCAGTTGAAATTCAAAATTTTTGAGGAGCCGTAACTCAGCTCGTAGTGAGTTTTGAGCGATTCTGGAAGCACCATTGTGAT
The DNA here is from genome assembly GCA_029168955.1 of Aplectana chamaeleonis. Lineage (NCBI taxonomy): Eukaryota > Metazoa > Nematoda > Chromadorea > Rhabditida > Cosmocercidae > Aplectana > Aplectana chamaeleonis. The sequence goes on from JAPDOI010000212.1 coordinate 1,007,374, forward strand.
CAGCGTGAAATTTTCTCCAAGATAGGCAGAAAAAAGTAAAATCGATTCTGAGCTTGGACTGTGGCTTTAAAGGCATCGTTCGCGCTGAAAACCGATTCCCATTTTCAGGCTCAATTTCATGAATGAGCCCGCTTGACCACGCCATTGAAGTTTTGCGCGTCATATGGTTCTGAAGTTGGAGCGGTTCAGAAACCGGCACTAGTTTTCACCAACCATCTAGCACAAGGAACAGAAGCGCCATCACAGGCGCAAATGATTCAGCATTTGAAATTCTTAATTCGGGAAATTCTAGCATCCAAACGTGCCCAATTGATACTTCTTCTTTTAGAAATAGGTTCCAGTGAGCGAAAGGCAAGAGAAATTTACCCACCTAATAAGTGTGAAGCAAAAAACACATCCGACGTATCTCAAAAAAAAAACTTCCGACGTATTGCACCAGACACACCGAATGTGACGGAGGGGGTGAGAAGTGAACAATTTGAGACGTTTTAAAACGAGTTCTTTTGCAAAAGTAGATGGTGTTGTGGACTCATTCCACTCTTATTCTGTATATGCCAGAGAAATGCTTACGCAAAAACATGAAAAAAGGAGATACGGTTTTTGCGCGTACGATGCCTTCAAGTTCCAAATGAGCTACCATGGATTTGAGCAAAACTAAGAAACTAGGTTTGCAACCCTACAGAATGAGACCCTAACCGACCCCAGAAGTTGCTTTTCAGAAAAATTTACTAGGTGTGGACTTTTGATGTTTTGGGCACAAAAGTCCACACCCAAATCCGCTGGCTAGGTGTGGACTTTTATGCTCAAAACATCAAAAGTCCACACCTAGTAAACTTTTCTGTAAGGCGTCCTCTGGGACCGGGTAAGGTTTCATTACGTAGGCTTACAAATGTAGTTTCTTGGTTTTGCTCAAACCCCGGGTAGCTCATTGGGAACTTAAAGGCATCGTCCAGGATGAAAACCGAATTTGGGTTTATGCGTTCATTCGGACTAGTGGGCCATGACAATGTCACTCAGAAAGTTTGGAGTTACAAAACCGTCTCTGAGTGAAGATTCGCTTACCTCAAAATGGCTTCCTGGGTTTGGGGAGCCGGCCTTGGGGTCGATCCGTTGTTACAAGGAACAAAACTCCTGGGTTGCTGACGGCGGGCGTGCCTTGACGCGTCGTAGGGCGCGATACACACGCCAGTCGATTTCGAATTCGGCATCGATCGAAAGCAGCCGGCAGCACTGGACGCAGCAGGTGGGTAGCCCATTTTAATTTCGCTGAAGTCGTAGTTGAGCGGCATCCTCGATGAATTGCTTCCAACGCTGCGCCAAGGAACGAAGCGTAAAACTGTTCCTTGCATTCTCTGCGCAACTATCACAAGTTGATGCCGGCGCGAAATTCAAATTTGCTATGAACTTCCTAAAAATGGGTTTTTCTCAAAAAGTTGACGTTTTTGAGGGGGCGTTTTGCTACCGTTAGTCACTATAGGGATAGTACAACACGAAAACATCAAAAGCCCAAATATGGTTTTCATCGTGTACGATGCCTTTAAGTTACAGCTGTTTTCATACCATACTTCAGGTTTATAGACTTGGACTTTTACCGTGTTCCGCTGTCTATGTAGCGGTCTTCGGCGTTGCACTGAGATGGTAAAAGTTTGAATGGAGAGTGAATCGACCGCGCTGGGCTCAAATATCATACTCTCGCGACACCTAAATTTCAAAAATGCCCCTTTTGGGCGGGACCACACCTGAGAAAAGTGTGAGCCCTAATTCGGTAGCGGTGTTCAGCATCCATGTTGGACGGTGAAAGTGAGTATACCGAGTAAATCGACTACGATGGACTCAAATATCCTACTCTTGTGACACCTAAATTTCAAAATTGCCGACTTCCGGCGGGACCACACTTGAGATAAGTGTGAGCCCATGCAGTGTAGCAGTCTTCGGCGTTCCTATGATGCCGTTAAAATTTGTATACGAGGTAAATCAACCACGCTCGACTCGATCATCGTACTCTCTTGACTCATACCTTGCAAAAATGTAGACTTCCAGCGCGACCGCACCTGCGACAGGTGTGGGCCACACAGAGAAGTGCCTTTCAGAGTCCACCTTAGAGGCTGAAAATTTGTATTCAGGGTAAATCTACCACTCTCGACTCGAATATCTTACTTTCGTGACCATTACTTTGCAGAAAAATGTGAGGTATAATGTTTTCTAAAAATTAAGCACCGTGCGGGATCGAACCCGTGTCCTGTGTTTCGTGTATGAGTGGGTTTCAGAGAAAAAAATTCTCAACATGAAAACATCGGATGACACTCTTTCGAACCAGAAGTCCATACATCTGAAGTGACATGTTCTTCTTAGACTTGCGAAATGAATTTACGAACTCATATTTATTTGAAAACACATTTATTTCTTCGAGACATCCAGTATTCTTGACCATAGACCAATCACTTCATCTTCTCAACGCTTCTTTTCCACCACATATGTATATACCTTAGCTTCCTACCCGAAATCATTCACAATTTCTGGATACACGTTAAAACCTATGTGTCTTATATTCAACATTAGGAGAGCCTTCACTATAATCAAAACCCTTACATTAGCTAGGTTTTTCAAAAACGCAGACAACTTCATGTAATTCGACAAGGAAAGCCTCGTCCGTGATCTATTTCAATGTCAATGTCTTGTTTTTTTCGAAATGGTTATTCTTCTTTCAATTATACATCTTTTGAAATAAGTTGTTCCTCTTCTTTCAATTTTACTACAAATCAGACAATTAACACTCCTGGGAGGGGGTCCGAGAAAATCGCCAAAAATTTGCTGCTTTTAGAGGGTCTGAGAAAATTTAGCCTTGTCCACACCTCGTGCCGAACCCTGTGCACAGGGCTTTGAGCGCCGGGAAAGGAGGGGGCCGCATCCCTGCCGGTCACCATACAAAAATACTCGATATTCAGTAATATGAAGTATCATAAAAATAAATATAGACAATTACACGATTTTTGTAAGTTTTTTGCCGTAACTGCAGTTTAAAGGCAGGGTTCTCGATAAAATCGGTTGTTGTGCTATACCCATGGAATGGTAGATCTGGCCATCACAAAAGTGAAAATAAGTAAAAAATTGGAGAAAAAACGCTCAGGAGCAAGTTATGGCTTGGTGTCCTCCCGCCCCCAATTATCGAGATTTGGGTAAAAGCCCAATTTATCATGTTTTATTTTGCTTCTAAAGCACTTTCTGGAAATTTCTGGAGACTAAAGATTACTTTAGCAGTAAAATAATTGTCATATAAGCAAGCATTAATGAAAATCGCGCTAATTAGGGGGCCGGCCGACACCGGTAATTAGCCGTTATTCTTTGTTTTTGAGCGCTTTCCCCGCGAATTTCTGGAGGTTTTCACTTATTTTTACTTTTGTGATGGCCAAATCTGCATTCTAATGAAGAGAGCTCAAAAGTTGTTTTCATCGTGAACCCTGCCTTTAACGTCGCAGTGCACGTTATGGTATGTTTACACAAGGTGTTGAGTTGATCGCAAAACGCTTGGCTCCGGGCGAGATTGAACCAGCATATTCCCTTTCCGGGGGAGCGCCTTATCGCACTGCACCACCGGAGCCCCAGAGCCGCTCTCACTAAACTGCTCGGTAAATCTTCACCGAAGCAATCATCCTTTCACCCGCATAACGGGTTGAAACAGGTATACCGTCAGAGACTATCTAACAGTCGTAGACCTGTCAAGATTAGACAAGACAAGACAGAAAAAAATAGACAATTACATTTGGAAAACACAATCATAATTAGCTTGAGCTATAGGACCGTTTCCAGAATATCATCAAATTTCGCTAAACTTTCTGATCTGATCTGAGACTACGAGATTCGTAAGACATTCCACTCACACAGATCACACTCAGAACCCGTAAGGGGGATAGCACAAATTTCAAAGCTGGAGGAAGGAGGAGTCACACATATCTTCAAGCTGGAAGGAGAGGAGTGCGCCTCTCACACACCGATCACAGCGTCATGCCTTACCCTGGGGCGGCCACGAGTTGTTGCAACAACGTCTATCAAACTGGCGAGTGATTATAGGTGTAGATCGAGGAACACACTATGGTCCTTTGAACTCAAACAAAGTGGATGACTAGGGTGATGGTAGAAATGTATTTCAGCCGCAAGACAGGTGAGGGAAACGGGGGAGGAGCAACGCGTGTGATTGGACGGAACACGGAGTTTCCTCCACCTCTTTTGCGGCTGCAAAACATTACGACCATCACCCAGCCCACTATGTTTGAATGAAACACTCGCAATGGGCAAGAAGGAGAAATTATCAAGAGTGCCTCACGGCTGAAAATAATCAGCGTTTGAGAATTTCTTTCCATGTTCTGGACTTTCTGAGACTAGAAACTTCAGGGATAGGGGTCCTCTACACAGAGAGGGAGGAGTTGTCTTGTTTCTTTGCAGTTCGACACGTCACGCTGCTCAATTCAAGCGAAGTGGTCCCGAGTAGAATTAGAGCCACAAAAGGCGAGACAACTCTCTCGGTGTGTAGAGAGCCCTAATCCCGAAACTTCTTAAGCCATTTCAATATGAGAAAACTTTAGCTACACAAGAAGGAAAATCCACTAATATCAGTGAATATCACACGACCGGTGGATGTTCAAAAACAATGTATCGGAGTTGTTCGCAATCGGATGCTCAAAACTGACCGGTAATCGGTGCGTTTTTTCATCGACTTCAAGCTGTTCACGGCGTTCTTCACTCGGCTCGTACCGCTCTTCATCCTCCTCGACTCCACCGCCCTCCTGACTGAAACTCATTCGCGGTACCGTCGTATGACGACGTATTGTTGACTCTAAAAAAAAGGTGAGATAAAAAATCTGGATTTATCTAGTTGCTGGATCAGTGCTATTCAGTACACGTTATGCGCAGGCAATAGAGGTGCGCCTAGTTGATGTTGTGGTGAAATAGAGAATAGATCACCTACTTTCTTTCGAAGACGACGACGGGCCGTGTCCACTGGAGGGACCAGTAGTTCCATGGAATGTATGAATCCGCCTGGGACGCTGGCCCCGTCCACTGCCACTGCTGTCACTACTCGAACCTCCACCATCAGAATCCGGAGTGCCATCCAAAGCTACTTCCGCTTTCACGTCGATGAAGCTCCACAGCTCCGATTCACGTGCAACACAAGCATTCTCAATCACTGAAAAAAGCACTGTTAGACAATTCTAGCATAAACTCATTGACGGACTTGTAAGGACACATCAGCATGCATCTGCAACGATTGAGCCGACCCCTTTTGGAAGCCAAATAGTGAACGCCGGAAACGAGTTTTCACTCCTTCGCCAAATTTAGTTTATAGAAAAAAACTGTTGCCATGTTCTAAACGGAAAATAAAAGTACGAATTGAGAATTCGCGTTGAAATGGTGTCTCTTCACTTTTTAAGAACGGGCATAACATTTTGAATAGAGATCTGCCCCTTTTTCCCTCTTTCTCGCTACAGGAAATATTTTATTGATGCTTGTTAATTAATAATCTCATAGCTATTTTGGTAACGCGAGAACCTCTTTTATAACTTTTGACTACAAAGTTCGATATCAAACTCTCAGGTCCTGTTGATGAACGTTGTCGATTCTGGGCGCATAAAGTAGGAGAGAATGAAGCTCAGCCTTTTGATGGTTCAATAAAATATACCACACTTGTAGATGATGAACATCAGCAAAAGGGACAGGCGGGCTAATACAACCTAACCGGACAAGGATACTGAGTACTGACAAACACAAAATGTTCGTCCAATTCTTTGATTAGGAGAAAGACGTGAAGTGAAAACGCGGGTTCGATCTGTTTAGCCATCCATTCACAGGTTTTTTTTAATAATAATGTGGTATGTATAAAACCTCGTGCTTCGTGAGGGCTCTGGCAAAAAGCGAAAAGGGTAAGAAGTAAGAGTATGATAAGAAAACTTTTCACAACATCGCAGGCATGTCGCTCGGCCAAAGCGCCGTTACAATGGGAAATTTCAAGGCTATGTGAGCTTCATTACCAGAGCTGTGCGGGACAGTTCCGTTTCCGTTTCCGTATTTCCGGTGTTTTTTGGGCTGTTCCGTTCCGCTTCCGTTTCCGAGTTTTTGGGCCCGGAAACGGAATAAATTAGTGCAACACGATCTATTATAATTAGTCTGTGCAAGGATTTCTGAAGGTTTCGTGAGATGCTTAGAACTATAGGTTGTAACATAAGTCTTGGAAGATTTTTGTTTACAATTCTAGAACTTTCCATTCCTGGGCGATATAGATCAACTAACTCATGCTAGTGAGAGGAGTATCTGGAAGCTTCTCAGCGAAACCTTTATAGACGCGCGCTCTCACTTCACCGTCGAATTATGCGTTCTCTTTCTTCACCCCAACGTCGACTCCTTGCGTTCTACGAGTGGCGCCGCGGCACCTCGGCGGTGACTACAGTCGCCAATATCAACGCTGTCTTTGGCGAGGAGTCTGTCAACTACTCCACCGTTCATCGCTGGTTTACTCGCTTTGAGGAAGGAGATACCGACTTCGAAGACAAACTGTAGAAGACTCGACCATTCTTGAAGTCATCAAAGAGAATCCAGAAGCGAGTGTGCGGGAACTGGCGAAGAAGATCGGGTGCAGCCATATGACCATCGATCGTCGTCTTTCAAATCTTGGATATCGGAAAGTACTCGCACAATGGATACCTCATGACCTCATGCTCTCACCGACGGTCAAAGGATGACCCGACTGTCTGTATGTCAGTCTCTTCTCCTCCGCTCCACAGGAAGGACTTTCTGGAGGATGTGGTGACTGGAGATGAGAGTTGGATACTATACGACGCGGACGCACACAGAGCCTTCTGGCTTCCTCGAGGAGAACAGCCGCCAACTCAGTCAAACCGGACCTTCATCCCAGGGATTCATCGATGCACAGACTCCTCGGTTCTGGGAAAAGGGAATCAGCGACTTGCCTATTAGATGGATCAAGGCTGTAGATAGTTATGGTGATTATATTGTGGATTGAATTTGCGAAGCAAATAAGATGAAAACATTTTTTTTTAAATCTTCCAAGATTTATGTTACAACCTAATACATCCGACTTCATGAGTTCAAGCAAATATCTGAGCGTGGCTGAGATCATTCACAAAGTTTGGGAGCCTGAGATTGGAACCCTTTAAAATGATGACATGAAATAGGCATGGCACAAATCTAAACGCCTTTTGAGGATTATTCTTGAAAATATGAAGATTTTTCTCTGGTATTCAATGCTTTCTTCAAGCTTTTTTCTCTTAATTCCACTTCTTTGTTTGTTTACCGCCATGACAGCGACAAAAATCGAGATAGTTTTTTCACACGTGGAGACTGTTTTCCAGGAAGGAGTTTTGGCGGAGACATGTGGAGGTGACCACAGACAGCGGCGAGGCTCGTTTGAGGTTGATCATAAGAGAATTTTCTCAAATCGCTGAGGAGTTTTTTTCTTTCATTTATCAAATTCAATCGTTTTGTATCCACTGCGATATGCAAATATGGTTTAAAAGAAGAAAAAAGTCGCTGATTATTTGGAAATTGTCTTCTGATTGGCCTTGAAGGACACCTGGTGTCGCTTGGACTGCTTTCTGTAGAACAGGCTGTGCACCAGAGGTGTGCGGCAACAAAAAATAAAATTTCGGCAAACGGCAAAGGCAAACCCCGAGACGGCCAGCAAACTGCAATCGGCAATTACCGCACATCACTGCTGTATTTCGAAGTGCGGCTACATATAATGAGCGAACTTCGAAATTGCCTTTTCGGAACAACAGAAGCCAGATTCCGAAGTTCTGCCTCGTAGTGACTCTATCTTGAATAAGTATTAGTTTACTGACTGAAATCATTGGTTATTGAGTGAGAGCTGCGGGCAATGAGAAGCAGCTGAGCGTGAGAACGAGACAACCCAAAAATTCTTCGGTCTCTTCCGTTTCCGTTTCTGGATTTCCGTTTCCGGCGTTTTTTGACCATTTTTTTTCCGTTTCCGTTTCCGAAATTCTTGAAAAATATTTCCGCACAGCCCTGTTCATTACCCACTCAACTGAACAACGCGATGTCGCATGAGTTGCGCAACTCGGTGCAGATGTGGGCGAAACTTCGTTTAAGGGGTAGAGGTAGGTACTCCAAACTAATTTTAAGAAACACATTTTAAGGCAGTGTTCACGATGACTATCAAATTCGAGTTCGACTCAAAAATAGGGTTGTTTCGGTCGCGGGTTAACAACTAGTAAATAAACATCGTCGAGAAACGCTCAGAATAAGCTAAAATAGCAGTTTCTTACGTACTTACAAGCTCTGAGAGCGGGCGAGCTTACGCGCCCTGCTAACTTTCGTAAGCGCCCGCTGATGACTGGTCGTGGCGGAGTCGCTTGGCACATTGCAATCAAAGACGTCCGCGGCGCCACCAGCTCGTCAGAATGGGGGCGGGGCGGGCTAAGCAGGCGAACTGGGCTAACGAAATCTTCACTTCGCGGCCATTTTTAGCCAGCTCTGGCCAGTTTTCGCAGCTTTCTTCGACATTATACCCCTGGCATCTGCCAGCAAAGCTTTTCACACTGAAAACCCGAGAAGAGATTTATCGTGAACACTTCCTATAGGATCATTTTGGTACTTATATAAGGAACCTGTGAGACCGCGACCTCCGGATCCATCGACCCACTTGTTGCGATGTCGTGACAGTCAGTGTCACTCATACTTCTGCTTCTACATCGAGCTTTCACTTGCAGGACAGCGCACGCTGGGATCGGTCAATCGTGCGCTCAATTTACAGTCACTGAACACAATTGGACAATTTTCATTCACGAATTTGTAGGCTTCTTGGATATGTATATAGATTCCTTGGAGAATCACAACCCATAGAAGAAAACGCCGGACAATCCGACCCCAATGAGCCTATTTCTACGAAATAGAAGCAAAGAGATTACGGAAGGAAAAAAAAATCTCTGAATCATGACTACATGCATGACTCATTTGAAAGGTATTCTAGGGAAAAGCATTTCTCAGTATTGCATTTGATCTTTTTCGCTTAGAAATGCCTCTCTCCATAAAGCGTTCACATTTCTTAAGGGCAGTGGTCGCGCTCAAATATGCTCGTCTTCTTTCCCTCTCTAAACCCTTTTCTGGGTTAGAGTAGTAGAACCTATAGGAAAAAATCGCGAAAAAAAACGCTGTTCTGGGCCAAATTTGAAGCCCGGACTTTCTTGTCTTTTGATAGTGGACGAGCATACCCCACATCATCGGCATCGATGATCTCTGATATCAAGAACATCAGCTGGCTTGAAGTTGAATTTCAATCAATGAACCTCCGGATTTATGTACACATCTAGTCAAAAACAATGACTGAAGTGCTTGCTTTCATTGTTCAACCCTTTTATTAGGTAAATTTGCATTTATTTCTTCCTCTGAGTGTCGATGATTTTTGTCTGCTTGGCATGGGACTGTGATCTTTCTGTGCACGTGTGCACGAACTGGAAACATAGTCTTAATAACTCAAATTCCAGCCCGTTTTTCACCACGCAACCTTCATAGTTTTTGAGCTGTTTTTGATCTAAGCTGATTTTTGTAGTTTTTTCGATAACGTTTTTCATCGTGACCACTGGCTTCAAGTATTGCAGATATTTCAGAGTACGGAGATGGCAGAAACACCAAGATCTCCTTCTATGCACTCACTAATTATTTGGAAAACCCAACTGAATATATTCATTTTGGTTATCACATAGCATTTTGATAAGATTTTGATTTGATTTGATTTATTACGACGTTTAAGACAATCGTATAAAACAGCAATATAATTACTTGAGATATACAATAAACAAGTTCAAAGGGGCCAATAGGGAAAAGGCTTTCTCTTAAAATTAGCTCACGCATCAAGTCGCTCCTCTATTAAGCAGCTTTAATTTAGCAAAACGCTTAAAGCTTGAGAACTCCATGGTGTTCGTATTTTTACTCATGAGCGCATTGTATGCCAAGGCGGCCCTGGTGCTGACGGAGTGCGCGGTGTAGTTAGATTTCGGCCTTGGAATTGAGTGCGCAATTTGATGGACTGAGATTGACTGAGATTTGAACAGATTTCTTCGAAACATTAAGAATGGTTTCCCGCCATCTCACGTTAACTTTCAGCGTTCGTCTAAAGGCCAGGTGTGATATGCTGTCCGAGTGCGCAAATTATTAACTATTTTATGCTCCTCTACACGTCGGAGAAAACCTTATGATTCTCGAATCATATGCTGGCATTCGGTGGAAATCTTCAGTACTGTGCAAGATTCGAGTGCTTCTATCTACTTTGAGAAAAACTACCGAAGCTACCACAACTGATGAGACATTTGGTCTCTTTGGGGGGTTAGCTAATAGCGTTCGCGGAAATACTCAGGAATAATAACACTATGTAACACGATTTTTGTTCCTGGCTTCTTAAGTGTTATATTTCAATTGCTTATGTCCAAAGTATTCCAAAAAATGACTTCATTGAGAACAAACTTCGCTTACACTACAACTGCGCTAGGAAACCCCGTTTTTTGTGAAAATAGAGTTTTATACATTTTCGGCATTATGAACAGGTAAAAACAGAAAATGCACAAGGAATAGACAAACACAGTCGGAAAACACTCAACAAGGTACAGAAATGTGTAGATTTTCTAGATTTACGATTGTACTGTGAATCACTCTCTCGAAGTTGCACCCAAATGAAGTCCCCCATCATGTTTCGTTATACTGTCCTTGATAACGACTCTGTTCAAGGCTAAGGTCAGGGCTAGTATATTCGTAGGACCACAGATCAAGAGTATCATAAAATTTGATGATTTCGCAAAGCTGTCGAACAGGACGGAGAGAGCGGCTTGGAGCAGTTTCGCTGCAGTTGTTCACGGCTTCCTAGGTGTTCACAAAGCTGAAAGCTATGTGGAGTTGGTGCACTCTCATGAAGAATTGCCCCGAAATGGGATGCAGAATGTCTCTGATAGTCCATGTCATTGATTCGCATATTGAAAATATCAACGATCAAGGCCAGCCCTTTGATCAAGGCATATTGGACTTTGAACGTCGTTATCAAGGACGGTATAACGAAACGATGAGGGGGACTTCATTTGGGTGCAACTTCGAGAGAGTGATTCACAGTACTGTCGTAAATCTAGAAAATCTACACATTTCTGAACCTTGTTGAGGTGTTTTCCGACTGTGTTTGTCTATCCCTTGTGCATTTTTTTGTTTTTACCTGATCATAGTGCCCAAAATGAATAAAAATCTTTCTATTTTCACGAAAAAACGAGTTTTCTTCGTGCTGTTGTCGCGTAAGCAAGGTCTGTGCTTAATGAAGTCATTTTTCACATACATTAGACAAAAACAATTGAAATATAACACTTGGAAGCCAGAAACAAAAATTGTCTTACATAAGCACACGATTTTCCAAATTTCATTGTCCTAGTCACAAAAGCGAAGTTATCCTGGGATAACAGCGATTCCCTGTGTGTTCTAGACCTAACGGGTTAGGAAAACACAATTTCAACCCAGGAACAGAAAAAAAGTGAAAATTTGTCAACGAATCTTGTCAACTTGCAAGTCGCTACTCAGCAGTATTTATTTTTGTCAATTACACTATGTGACGATTTTTCACTTTTTTTCTGTACCTGGGTCGAAATTGTGTTTTCCTAACCCACTAGGTCTGGAACAGACAGGAGATCGCTGTTAGGCCAGGAAAACTTCGCTTTTGTGACTAGGACAAAGAAATTTGGGAAATCGCGTATTTATGTAGGACAATTTTAGTTCCTGGCTTCTAAGTGCTATATTTCAATTGCCTATGTCTAAAGTCTGTGTAAGAATGACTTCATTAAAACACAAACTTTGCTTACACGACGGCAGCACAAAGAAAACTAGTTTTTGAAATGGGAAAATTTTCATTCATTTTCAGCATTATGATGAGGTGAAAACAAAAAATGCTTAAGGAATAGACAAACACAGTCGGAAAGCACTCAACAAGCTTCAGGAATGTGTAGATTTTCTAGATTAACGATTGTACTGTGAACTACTCTCTCGAAGTTGCACCCAAATGTAGTCCACCATCATGTTTTCGTTAAACTGTCCTTGGTAACGACGTTCAAAGTCCAATATATCTTGATGAAAGGGCTCGCCTTGCTCGTTGAATTTGTCAAGATGCGAATCAAGGATGTGGACTTTCAGAGACATTCTGCATCACATTTTGGCGTAATTCTTTATGGGAGTCTGCACCAAATCTACATAGCTTTTAGCTTTGTGATCACCTGGGAAGCCGTGAACAACCGCAACGAAATTGCTCCAAGCCGTTTTCTCCGTCCTATTAAAGGCAGTGTCCACGATAAAACTCGCTCTCGAGGTTTCAGTGTGAAACACTAAGTTGGCAGATGCTGGAGAAGATAGGGTCGAAAACAGCAGCGAACACGGGCCAGAAATCGATAAAAACGTCTTTGAAAGTTATCCCAGTGCGCCTACCTATCCCGGTCCGCCCCCCCCCATTCGGACGAGCTTGTGGCGCCGCTCACGTTTCGATGGCAAAGTGCCAAGCAACTCTGCCGCGTCCAACCTGATCGATTCGCGCAGATTTCACGATTAGAGCGCGCTTGCGGGAATCAGCAGAGCCCATGATTCTCGTTCACGCCCTGAACGTTAGAAACCGTTATTTTAGCTCATTCTGAACGTTTCTCTTCGCTATTTTCTCACTATTAGTTACCTCACGACCAAACAATCCTGTTTTTGGGTCGAACTCAAGTGCGATATCCATCGTGAACACTGCCTTTAAACAGCTCTGCGAAATCCTCACATTTTATGATCCTCTTGATCTGTGGCTCGACGAATATACCAGCCCTGACCTTAGCCTCGGACAGAGTAGTTACCAAGGAAAGTATAACGAAACATGATGAGGGACTACATTTGGGTGCAACTTTGAGAGAGTAATTAACAGTACAATCGGAAATCTAGAGAATCTACACATTTCTGAACGTTGAGTGCAAACCCTATGTGTTTGTCTATTCCTTGTGCATTTTTTGTTTTTACCTGTTCATAATGCCGACAAAGAATAAAAATCTTTCTATTTTCTCAAGAAACAGATTTTCTTCCTGCTGTTATAGTGTACGCGAAGTTTGTTCTTAATTAAGTCATTTTTCCACATACTTTAGACATAAGCAATTGAAATATAACTATTAGAAGCCAGGAACAAAAATCGTGTTACACACGTGTTACAGTGTTATCGATTTTTTTTCATTCGTGTTTCGGGTTTCGCCGTTTCTATTGCTTTTTGAGAAAAAAAGATCCATAATTGACGAAATAAATACTGTTAAGCAGGGACTTGTCCATAATTCTCCGCTTTAGGTCATGATCATACGGTATCGATCAACTGCGGCAATGTTGCGCTTTGGAGGGAATCGATTGTTTTGATGAGCAGAAACTCCGCCAACGCGTAGCTAAATGCCTCACACGGAAACCAGAGATGCCCAGGGTTTCGGAGGCATCTAGTCTGATCTTGACTCGAGAATTTACGTAAATTACGGAAAGTTTAGCCTCAGTTGGTGAAATTTTAGCTACAGCGGCCGCATATTCTACGTAAATTCTCGCTACAGCATCCGCATATTCTACGCTGATTCTCGTTGCAGCACTCGGTCGATCGACCCACCCAGTCTTGATCCGTACTAGAAAGGCGATCCCCGCTGCGATCGAGCGCATCGCCGTTTCTTCCCCACGGCCTGCAGCATCCCAGTGGCAAAAATTATCCCTGGAAAGGTCTTCCAGAGAGCGACACGGGGTCACCCTCCACGACCGCCCACAGAGTTCAAGTTATCCGTGGGTTGACTGGGCCAACACTGTTCGAACGACATCCCTGCATTCCGCGTAGCCAGCGCGGGTTTGAGATTGCATTTCAACACAGGCTGTCGCTAGATCAGGAGATTCTCGCTACAAAATTATAGCGAGAATATTCGGGTTTAGCGTCAGACAGATCAATGTTTCAAAATTAGCCTTCGTTTTTACGTAGAATACGCGCAGAATTTGCACCCTTGTAGCCTCGACACAAGAATATGCGGGTTTTGGCTATCGTCTCAGGCAAACTCAAATGTCGACAGCAGGTTGACCCGCCCCTTTCTCAAGCAACCGGGTGATGGCAGGTTTTTTCGGGAGCAAAACATGGACCTGTTATCGACCTGCTATCGACCTGTCGATAGCAGGTTCACGGCAGGCTATTAAGGCAACACATCCTATCGCCGGTGAACATTGATTGCCCGAATCTCCAATGCTGACAGCTGGATGGAATGTGTTCAAATTGTGGCTGAAGACCGTGAAAAATGGACACGGCTGACTACTAGGACGGCACACCTCGGTGAAGATGCGGAATGACCGCGTCAGGCGAAAGCCAACCGATTAAGTCAAGTAAGTCAAGTCCAATGCTTGACGAAATATTCAGTCAGTTGAACGATTGAAGAATCTACTTTTGTCTTCATTTCCTTGTGTTTCATTCGTGAAGCACGTGGCCTCTGGGACTTTAGACTTCAGGTTGCATGGAGTCATTGCTGGAGTAATGTTCTGAGAATTCTTCAAGTGTTTCAAAATTGTATTATTCTTTGGATTCCTATTTTTCAGTATGTAGATGTATTTGGACGTCTTAAACATTTTTTTCAGTTCGATTCTGTCATGATTTAAGAATTCTGTTTCTCGACTCACTCGGTGTTTCCTACTTTTTCGGCTCTTGAGTACACAGTATAGTTGTACACGAACGAAATTTTCGAAAAATTTTCGAAAGATTTTTCGAAATTTTTTTCGTTCGTGAAATTGATTAATTGAGAAACTTTATAAAGATCATATCCGAGAAATCCTCCTAATTCCATATTAGGTCTGAAATTAGAAATTTCGAAATTTCGTCGAACAAAAATTTTTCGATTTTCGTTCGTTCGACATTTTTTTCGAAATTGTACAACTATAGTACACAGTTTATTCGCGAGATCGAAAAGTATGTAGTGTTTTCGGGCAGCTGAAATGTCCGATTGTTGGAATATTTGTACGAATTCTCTCACACATTCGAACTGAAAACGGGATATGTTTGCGCATTTATTCATTCATTAGAATTTTTCTGCATGTTTTCACCAAGTTTTTATTTAATTCATTGAGAAACTTTATAAAGATCATATCCGAGAAATCCTCCTAATTCCATATTAGGTCTGAAATTAGAGTTGTAGTTAACAGATATAGGCATTCGACGCTAGGTTTTGAATGAATCAATGAATCAATGATCCGAATATCGTATTTTAAAACACCTCAAATGAATGAATATTTTGAAGAATCACTTTTGAAAAATTTCGGGCGAATGAATTTTTCAGCTATAGATTTTTTGAAATTACCGAATGGAAGAATTTATTGGAATGAGGTATTTTCCAGGTCACCGAATGAATGTTTCGAAATACGAGTTTCCGAAGACTTGGACTGAGTGAATAAATTTGGACAAGGCCTCTAAAAATTTTCAAGAATGGTTGACTATATTCTATTGGACAACCTGTCCTCCATTCAATTCGAATGAATATCTGGAAAATTCAAACGAATATTCCAATTAAAATTCGATTTTTCGAATTCTTCCCGAATAAATCATGAACGTTGTTTGCAGATTTTTTGGTGGCCGAATATTCAAAAAGCGTGATTCGAAATTACATTATTCAAAAATATCAAGTTTCTCAGTTCTCCTAGTAAACCAAATTTTTGGAAAATCGAAGTTTGAATTTCTGAAAGGATCGAATGCTCGAAAAAAATCCAATATTCAATTAATTCCTGAATCAACCGATTTGTCGGAGTATTAGAAATTGAAATTACCTAATCCTAAAATTGAACCTAGAATTGAATCTAATATTCACGCACTGGAATATCAAAATCATTCAATCGCTCCAGCCGCAAGGCGCAAGGCGGCTGGAGAGGTTTGGTTTTTTATTATTCTACTGAGTCCCAAGTATAGTAGATAACAAGGTGCACACCCACGCCGCTTCGCGGCGTACTTGTAGGCGGGTATTTTGACGCATAAAATAATTGAGTCATTGCCAAATGAGAACTTAGTTATTATCGTTCCTGGAAACCCAATCCGGTCCCACACACTTTCCACTGCGTCGGCGCACTTACAGTTGGGTCCAACATTCTTTTCCCGGGGCACGGCGCACTCACATTTGGGTCCCACACTCCCACACACTTACCCCGGCGCTTAGCGCACTCCCGCTTGGGTCCCGTACACTTTCCCCGGCGCACCTTGAATTGGGTCCCACACACTTTCCCCGGCGCTTGGCGCACCTTAAGTTGGGTCTCACGCACTTTCCCCAACGCTTAATGCACCCCACTTGAGTCACATCCACTCTCCCCGGCGCTGAGCGCACTCACATTTGGTTCACACAAACTTTTCTCGGCGCCAGGAGCACCCTCAGTTGCTTCCCACAAACTTTCTTCGGCGCTCAGCGCACTACCTCTTGGGTCCGTACACTTTCCCTGGCGCTCGGCGCGCTCCAAGTTGGGTCCAACACACTTTTTCCGACTCTCGGCGAACTCCCCGTTGGGTCCCACACACTTTTCACGGCGCTCGGCGCACCCCCAGTTGGGTCCCGTACACTTTCCCCGGCGCTCAGCGCATTCCAAGTTGGGTCCAACACACTTTTCTCGGCGCTCGTCGCAATCACAGTTGGGTCCTGTACACCCTCCCCGGCGCTTGGCACACTCCTAACTGGGTCCCGCACATTCTCTGGTCAACGGTCAACGGTCAACGATCACCGGTCAACCCTTAGCCGTTTATTATTATGTATGATATTGACGTATCATATTTCTTCTTCTGCCGTACGGGTTTCGGGCTGTGGCGAGTCCGTTCCTCCCAGTCTCTGCACAAGTGTAGAAATTATTCATTCTCAAGTGACGTTCCAGTGTGGGTATGAATAGTGGGCGTTAAGCAGTACTAGAGGCCTATTATTGTTAGTGTACAGTAACATTGCAGTTTTTCGCGTCATTCGACTGTGTCGCGTACCATCTGAGGGATTCGTGAACGGTAAACATCTGGCTAAGGGTTTTCACTATAAGATGAAGATAAGGAATCGGCTTCCTGGATCCCTATTGGGATGCGCAGAGCATTCGGCGTCGTATTCGTAGAGGCTCGAATTGTTCTCGCGCCTACTTACATAGTGGCTTGCGGGGGGGGGGCAGCCGACTTCCCAATGAGTGCCTTCATCTCCCTACATGAATCTTCTACCAATAAAAAGACCACGGACAGATAGTTGGTTCGATTTACCTCGGCTAAGATCGAACTCGACGGTGTGCAGCGAACAGCAGCGGTTCCTCCCACCTCGCCACACGCGCCCTAATGGATAACCACAACAGCGAGATAAAAGTGTCTAGCGTGAGGGAACTGCAGAGAGCCTATGTAGGTGAACTGTTGGCTTAGCTTCGATGAAGTCTGCAATTTTTTTGGGCAGTCCTGCTGCAATTCGCCATTCAAGTTTTTTTCTGTCCAATTTTTGCCTATTTTTACAGAAAACAGAAAAAAATGGCCAAAAATTGACAGAAAACAGAAAGCAGAAAATTCCGCACACCCCTGATCCCAATGTGGGGCCCAGCATTCAAGAAGAAAGTGCAGAAGCGCGGCCTACGAAGGCGGCGAAATGGCCGAAACGTGTGGCGCAGAAAAAGAAGAAACATAATGGAATGGACTGGTTTCAGGAAATTCGAATATGGAGACTATTGCAATATTATCAGATCGTTATGAAATCCCGCACTAAATCTACCCAATGATCGGGATTCCGCAGGCCAGGTTTGCTTTAGAGGCGCGCGGCAGCAGTGCGTGTCTTTTGGCCCAGCGCTGATTTTTCAGTGCATGTGCTGCATGTGCTCTCTGCTTCCAACTCACCAGAGCGCCAGGGGCTGATTTGTGTTAGGGGTATGGTATACTTTTGCGACACACGGTTGTGTCGCTCTGCACAGCGACAGCGACCGCCTCCCGTCCTTTAAATCTGTCGCTGTCGCAGTTCAGTGCACAGCGACAGCGACAGTGGTAGCGATAGGCTATGGCACATTTGCAGTATGTCAGCCCTCCGCGACACGTCGCTGCGACCCACACGCGACATCGGTTCCTACGACGACCGTTGCCGTTGCTCCGATGCGGGTCCCGCCACGATTTGTGTTAGATTGCATGCCTGTCGCTCATTACAGCTGCAAAGTA
This sequence comes from Aplectana chamaeleonis, assembly GCA_029168955.1. Classification (NCBI taxonomy): domain Eukaryota; kingdom Metazoa; phylum Nematoda; class Chromadorea; order Rhabditida; family Cosmocercidae; genus Aplectana; species Aplectana chamaeleonis. Next base: position 1,025,570 of record JAPDOI010000212.1, read on the forward strand.
TACCATAGGCCTTAGGAGCAAGCGGCCGAACTGCATGTCTTCTGATGCGGCCGAGTGGCTCCGGAGCAGAATGAAAATCGTCAGGACGGACCAAGCAGGTTTCAAGGAGTTCTTTCAAAATTATCGCTCAGGCGCCACGCGGATGGATCGAACGACACGCAGCGCGGCCCCGCGCCTCTAACGCAAGCCAAATCGTGTGATCTGCGAAATTTCGGACAGAGTAGGTCTGCGAGTTTGTTCTTGTTCGTATGTAACTTTCGGGCAAATATGGTATACTAAGCGTAACGCATCCTCTGTCTAATATCGCTAACCGAAGAACTCGACCGTCGGAGGTTTCAGGTACCAAAAACTTTTTCAAAACACCGCGTTTTACGCTTTCTATCTATCAGGGCTGTTTAAGATCATGTAACAATCTAAGTGTGTGAGGGCCGAATTATAGCAGCAGAACAGACTCCCTGATTTCCTTCTCAATTTAGCAAATTTCGATTTATTGAAATTTCTGAAAATGCAATTTCTATTATATGTATTTTCATTATCGAACGACTTCAGCCCAACAAAGTTTAGGATTGATCATTATGCACAGTACCTTATGCTACTATACTCATTTTGTTAATTATCAGTATTTGCTTTAGAAGTTCGATTTTCACAGTTTTCAGTAGTTTTCGAAAAGAATGGACCACAGATGAGAATGGACCTCCAAAAAAACCGGATTCCGTCACAGTGGAGAAATTCAATAAACCCGTTCCAATACCATAATCCAGCCCTCACACTCGATGTAAAATACAGACAGGGTCCAGTTTTTCGGGCTGCTAGAACGCAATTAGATAGAGGACGAGTTGAGCTTTCAAGTAGTAGCCCACATTTGATCGGAAAATCACATGCGGACAAGGAAATTTTCAAAACTCTTTGCATGCTCTTCTTTCCTAACGACATAATGATTAAAACGATCCAAAAATACTAAAGCAATAGAGCCGAGTCGTACGCCTAGCTATCTTGAGATCGCCCCCTAGTCTAATTCTCAGAATAGGCCACCCTGTTAATAAAAAATCGACGATAGGATGCCTACAGCAAAACCCATAATTCCGGCGGTAGCAGGTCGACAGCTGAACCTTTCGGGGCTTCTGTTAGGTCAAGTCGCCGTCTCCTAATCCGGCGCTAGGAGGTCTACAGATGGACCTTTCGGCGTGATACCAGGTTCTCTCGCGCCGAAACCAGCCTTTTTTTGGTGTCCTCAGCTGATGTGCTCTGTGACGACACCTCAGAAACCTGCTGACGACATTTGAGTTTGCCTGAGGTAGCCAAAACCCGTAATTTACCACTAAATGGAATGGGGCGGCGTTTCAGGCCGCGCCCTCGGAGGCATCTAGCTACACGTTGGCAGAGAAGGAAGTTCGTGGAGTGAAATCGGATAAGATAATCGTTGACACCTCCGTTTTCAATAACATGGATTTCAGCAAATATGCATATCGCCCCGATTTCATCGCAATGTTGCCCAATGCAGAGCGGCGCCGATGCCATTGCGGCAAAATGCATAATTGCTCGAAATTTTCAAAATGTGTTTGAAAACGAAGGTCTCAACCGATGATTAGAAACAAAAGTTTCAAAAAATCTCGGATGACTACCTCAACCCATTTCACTCACCGGGCTGTCGTTTCGCTCATCAAAACAGTCGATTCCCTAAGAAGCGCAGTATCGCCGCGATTGATCCATACCGCTTTTTCTCAAGTACCGTCGCGACGGTGGTATGATCCCGGCCTTAGAACTTTGCGGCCGAAAGTGGTTTCAAAAGGGAGAAAAGACCGGAGTTGCAAGCCACAGGGGAAAAATCGTTAGAGATTTCCCGTCACAAATTTCCGCAAACGCTATTTTCTGGCCCTCGATCGGATGAAATGTCCTGTCATTTTTGGGAGCTTTGGAGGTTCGCCTAGAAAGAGAAGGGAATACTCAAGGTTGCTCAGTAAGAAAGCTTTTCTCCGAACCTCAGCATACGATTCGAGGACCAGCAGGTTTCAATAGAATCATAAAGGAGTATAAGATAGAGAATGAATTGCGCTTTTGCACGGTATACCACACTTGGCCAGGAGACGAGCGCTGAAGGTCAAAGTCAGATGGAAGGGAACTTTTACGACAACCTAATACATAAAAACAAAGAGATGAATGCTCACTTCGATTAAGCGGAGCTGTTCGAGTGACCCGCAATTCGCGGCAATGTTGACGAACGGCTTCACGGATTCGATCGGCGATATCGGGACGCGACTTCAACGGCAGCGTATGAAGATGCGCTCGCAATTCATCGAAGAATCTCATCAGTGACGTCATGTAGTCCTGGATGAGTCGCTCCTGCGAGTCCCGATTCTCTAAACAAAGATGAATAAGAATTGCTGCTTCCAATATCTTCATCAAAGGCTACACAATGATACATGACATCCACAGTCATGTCGATGTTATCAATAGCAGACCTAAGAGTGAAGGAATAACCATGGCAGGAGATATAGGGCAGTTCTGACTCTTTCACGTTAAAGGTTGAATTCGATCAGGTCACAATTTTCTACCCTGTAAAACGCAAACCCTCAAGGAATCATAACTTCCTATGCTCTATTCAACAAAAATGTCATGAAAAATATAGAAACTTCATTTCCCCCCAATGATAGGATTACTCTAACGCGAGTCTGAAACCGAGTCAGCTCGTTAGCCGTTCAAACATACCAACTTTATAATGAGCTGCCCCGTGAAAGAGACGTTATACCAAGGCCAGCAGGTGAAAAATGGCAAAAATTACAGCTGTTTAATACGTCTGCACAGCCTTGCAGGCGAATCGCATTAAAATGGACCCATCTGGATAGTTTCACATTGGTTTTCTGAATAGGTCTGCTAAAGAAACTTAAGACTTAGCACAAACTCTGTTCTTCAGCGGAAGGTCTCACAAATCTCAGAAAACCGATTCAAAGTTTATGCAAACCCGGTGAGGGAGTTGAAGCACCTTTCTGAGGGAATGATGATGACGCTAAAACGAACAGATCTGTATCGACAAAATCTGCTTCCATGCCTCCCCCAAATTAAAAATGTGAATCACGAAGCAAATTTCGGAACGCCTCGAGGGCGAAAGCGTGTAGGGAGAGGGTCAATCTACCTTGGAGTGAAATTTCGCTGCTATTCCCTAAACGAGTTTACTAACAAACGCGAAGTTCAGTGTAGACATTTAGCCAAACAATTTTTGCGTGGTACAGTTCCTTTCGCAATGCCTCAACTTCACGTAGGTGCTAAATAATGACAGTTGCCCCTCTCAATTCGGCAGCGTCCCGTCGAAGTATAAATAAGGCCTAACTACAAATGGTTATCATTTTGGCACATTTAGCGATTACAAAAACCACAGAACAGCATACGAGTGAGGAAAATAGATTAACGACATGACCTGTGGTGCCAAAGCAAACAACAAAACGAACAATGAAATTAGCGAGACGTTCACAATCTCACCGAACATTTCGTCCAATTTCCGGAGCCATGCGTCTTCAGCATCCTTCTGCCGTTTCAGCTGCAATTGACGTTCGTTCTCAAGCTGCCGAGCCGCCTCATCCTCATTTCGGGGTGACATTCGAACTAAAAATGACCAAAACCTACTGAAAGGTAAGTCGTTACAAAATTTCGGTAGCGTTTTGTGACTTGAACGCATCCTAATAACTTGTGCCAATTCGAAACACAAATCCATGCTACGGCATGCACGGTGTGTTGCTCTTCTCGCTTTCCAGCCTGATTTGGAGCTATATTTTGAAGCGTTCAAAGTTAAAAGAATAGAGCCAAATAAAGAGGTTTTAACAATCTTGGTCTCGCTTCAACCACCGAATACCACAAATAGAACTTTCAATTTTGATTTTGCTCATTTGTTTTTTTATGTGAATAATATTTTTTGAATAACCTAAATATGACTTGTTTCGTAAGTCTCTTCTAACTATTCATACTTCTAGTTACCCCGAAGGGGCTCTTCAAAGAAAAAAGCAAATAGTGCTAAAATTATATTCGAGAAATCAATGAAATGTTATTATATTGAAGTCGAAAAGCTTCTGGAATTGGAGAAATTCTAATCACTTTTAGGCATTACATTGTGAAATAATGAAGTGGAAGGAATGAAAATGGGGTTTGAAATTGCGATTTCCTCATTTTCGGCAGAAAAAAAAAACAGATAGTGTCGGGAGACATCTGTCACAAAAACATCTTCTGAAATGTAATCGCGCTTTTCTATTTTCTCAGAGCTCGGAACATTTTTGTCGAAAATTCGAACACCACTCTTCTAGCGAAACTCATTTTGTAGAACTGAACTTGGTTTTCGTCGACTGACATAGAACCCCGCCACAATGTTGCATTACGAAGCGGAGGAACCCTGAACGTCACCTATCAATCAGCTATAGTTCGGTCGGTTGGCGAGTGCACATTGCCGCCGGTGGGCGCCGGCGATTAAATGTTGCCGCCAGCGGTCGCCGGCGGTTTCGAGCGTCTTCTTTGCAAATACCGTTTCCGGCGAAAATTGATAGTCTTTACCAAAATTTGAATTGACTGTATATTCTCGCGATCATTAACACTAATTGATAAGAGAAGATAAGTTTGAAAACAAAACTTCAAGTGTCTTTTTCAGATTCTTCATTTTCATCAGACTTCGGTTTTTGGCCAGCAAAAAATGTTTCTTATGTAACGGCTTCTGATTTTTCGTCACTACATGATTGTAGATTCCAGGTACTGCTACGTGCCTTCATTAGAGGACACTTAACGAAAAGTCAGTGAGATATTATACATCGAATAGCGATTCTACGGGATTTGACTTTTCAGCAAAGACTTATGCTATCATATTCCAAGAAAGAAGCGACATTCGAGTGCTATTTGTGCTAATATCAGTTTCAGGTTTTCCCCCAACAATTTTTCAGAGGAAGTTCTATCGAGTCTTGAAAAAAATTACGATTACGAGAAGTTGCGTGACCTGGTTATGTGCCATTTTCAGCTTCCTAGAAAGTAAGAAATCGATTTTCAACGTAAGCAAACTTTACATAAATAGAGTCCATTTGGACATTTGCTCATGTTCGAGTCTTTAACCGACAACCGAGAGCATAATTACGCCCAAGTCGCTGGCACTGTTTGTCACCAAAGGCAACACTGGCCGCAGACACTTATGCGCCCGATGTTGAGACGATTTACCAAATTACTAAAACTTGTATGTATCCAGCTAATATGAATTCTCCTCCTAACATCAATTTAAAGTGGTAGGCAGACTGGTTTCCAAAAATTTTAAGATGATTTTAAGAGTTCTAGACCCGACGAGGTCCCATTTTCTGTCCCATATTATGTTGGAAATTCGAAAATAGCATTAGCAGCTGTAACAAAAATAGAAATCTATTTTGCCATTCACTCATTTCTGAGTTTTTAGATGAGGTTATAATCGAAATCCAGGGTGGCGCTCTACCCGACGAAAGGCAACCCCTGCTGTCGACATTTTATGCTATCCCAAAGTTGGTGCAATTTTCTCGATAACTAGAACCCACTCATTCTGAGCAGTGAGCAAAATATTTTCGGAACAACCAACCTCAGAGTACAAAAAGACATTTGAAAGTTATATGGCAATTTTGAAATTTAAAAATTTAGAGTTTTTCAGCAGATTTCCTCGAATTAGCGTTCTATATCTTCTCTTTTCTAGGAAAGCTGAGAAAACCAGCTAACAATGACTGTGCAGAGGACGTTTAGTAGACAGATATTCCAATTTTTGGAAGAGCTGAAGAATTTTTCGTTTGTTTATGTTAGTCAAACATGACTCTTCGGCCAAAAACAACATTCTTGTTTCTTCTCCTGTCTCCAGTCGGGCTCATATGATATGGAATCGAGAAATAGTCGCCAATTTAGTATACACCCATACATCGACACTTTAAACGGAAAAGGGATTAAATACGCTGGTTTAGAAATTTGAGCATTTTTGGGCTCGGAGTAGTTGAGAGCGCCCTGATGAGCGCACTCTAAGCGTGGGCGGGGCTAGTGGGGCGGGGCCAGGCCGCGAGATTGTCTCTAGAGTGGCTCCTTTGTATTTTCCATGTTATTCAGCGTTATTCCACAAACTCCAAAGTTCTAGACGCTGCTTAACATAGGTCTGTTTTCCTTCCCCATGACTGTCCTATAGAAGAAACGCTTATTCCAAATGCATTGGGTTGTTAACTCATGAAAGTTTGCATGTTTACATGTCAACATGAAACTTTTTCTGACTTACAAATTGATGCTATACATTACCCATCTTTCCGCAGGAGTGATTCGATGAAAAGGTGAGTCTCTTTCTCTAATTCTCTTTCTCTCTCCATTCCTTTGAAACATACCAGTGATTTAGAATTCGTGTATAACTCTATTCGCTTTAATGTTGTTTAACACTCTGAACCTTTTCATTTTCCATTGCGCGGCCTAACAATAGTTCATAAATCTCAAAAGTCGATTCTCAATATTATAATTTAATTTAAAAATTACGGAGAGCTCAAAAATATCTTCTAAGAAATACGGAAACCTTCCCTATTACTCAGATTTTCTACACATTCGAGTCTTCTCGAAATAAACAAAATACACTGTAATATCTGCAGTTAACATGGTTTTTCACGCCCTCAAGCGGAGAAAAAATATTTTTTAAATAGTAGTGTTGATACAACCATGCGGAATTTTTTCTCCATAGCTTGACTCACTTTTATATTTTTTATGTATCCAGTTACATATCATGCCATATTGAGAAAATTTTTGGAGCCTTCTTGATAACTTTTCATTCTTCGAGTAGCATAAGTAAAACTTAAAAAAATCATAGATATGTCTTGTTTTGCTAATGCATCTCCAATGAATTTTCTAGAACATTTGAGTGTTTTCTAGAACATTCTTCGTTAGCATTTTATTCACCAACTTTTAAAAAATTAGGCGGTGTTTCAAAAACTCATGTAAAGTGTTAGTTTTGTTAGACTGCAACATTTCTATAGATTTACACATATAATTCGTGTGAAGAAATTTAGTGAGTGTTAGTAAAGAATATGAGAACTTGATCTGTTTTCTAAGCCTCTCTCTGATCGAATCAATTCCTAACCTGTCTGAAAAAGCTGTTATAGAAACTGTCTGTGATTTACAAAATCAGATTTTCAAGCAAACGTAGAGGAACATTCATATAAAACTGAAAAAGGAGTTCGTGTAAAATTTGTCGTCCCATATTTCTTCCAAACTTTTCGAAAGAGATTTTCGCTATTTTTCATTTATAAATGCTTATGAATGCGAAAAAATCTAATTCCCAGGAGAATGTAATCGAATTTTTTTTGAAATTTGTTTTTACCTTATTTCATTTATTTTTTATTTGAATTTATTTTCGCATCGAAAATGATATTCTTAAATTGGCAGAAACCCTAAAAAATAAAGGAGAAGAACAATGTTTGGTTGGTATCACCGATTTTTACCCTTATTTCACTTTTTTTAAATAATGAAGTTGCTAGCTTTGGTTTCTTTAAAACATGCAGTCTTAATACGAACTGAATTTCTTTCTATCCTAAAGTCGAATCTTTATTCTAGTCATTCAGCTAGGGACAGACATGCCTATTTTGATCTATATTCTGTCAGCCTTTGCATTCAGTCTAATAAATTTGGCTCATATCGGTCGATATCTGCATCATTGGATGGCTCTCAGCCTCGAAAGCATATCCATTGGGCACAACACATCACAAGACAGTAACCAAGGATCGTTAACATGTCCCAATGGCAATTTCCAAGCAAGGGTGGGTAGCAGGTCATCAGACTACGGACATCAACGATAATTTAATAGATTGAATATGAATACTAAGGCAGAGAATAAGATTGGGAATCAAAATACACTGTTTTCCTCAGGAACGACATTAGAAACAGACAAAGGAGGAAAAGGGTGTTTTTCCAGGAGGAAAAGAAATTGTTTGGGAAATCAAAGTATAAACAAATCATAAAAATTGCATCAACATCACAAAAATTCAAGAATTTCTGCTGCTTTTCTTTTTAAACATTCTCAGAGAAATCTGTTTTGTAATCCGAATGAGAAAATGCTTTTTTCGAACGGTCTTCGCTACGTTAATTTCCCCGAATCAGTCTCTTTGCTTTCTTTCGTGTGAATGTAATCCAGTGAATATATTTCCTGAAATTAGTCATGAAATGCAAAGAGAAAAATCAAATTGCAAAATTATTAAACTTGAAAATCGGCATGGAAAAGCGTTTGCGTCCATCAGATGGCTTTTGCGAACTAATAAATATTATTTTTCTGGTTCTATATTCTGCCTTCATTTTAATAAACAGATTTCTATTTATATTTATAATGCTCTGAAAATTGATTTAACTTTGATTTCAAGGTTTCTGTTGAGTTGACAAGAAAAAGTCGTGCATATCCTCTGTTTCCGAGTGTGATTCATTTCCGTTCATCGCGTGCGTCTGCGCGCGTACGCTGCGTCCTCCTCCCCACACTTTCTCAAGCTGTCTCGACCTTCGCTCCGCACAGGTGCGAGAGGGAACAGAGTAAATCTGGCCTGGAACCAGAGGATACTTCATTCAAGAATGATTGCTTAGATGGAAGGCTATTCCTTCCCAAAACAAGTTGGGAAAATCAAAATAACATTTCAAATTCAAAAAAATATTATGTTACCTTCTAGATGACATTAGCTTTCTTTGCTGCAGGATTTTTTGGAGGATCAGTTCACTCTTTAGGAAAAAACAAATTTTGAGCTGAATTTTTAACAAACAAAATTTTTGTATTTATTAAAAATCTATTGTTTCGATTTTGAAATTGCAACTTTATTATTCAATGCATCCCATAACCAGATAGGATTTTTCAACATTACATGTTTCTTCTACCCTGGAAAATAAAACAAAATCAGAAAAAAGATGTATAATTTTTATGATTTGTTTATTCTTTGATTTCCCAAACAATTTATTTTCCTACTGGAAAACACCCTTTTTCCTCCTTTGTCTGTTTTTGTCGTTCTGAGGAAAACAGTGTATTTTTGATTCCCAATCTTATTCTCTGCCTTAGTATTCATATTCAATCTATTAAATTATCGTTGATGTCCGTGGTCTGATGACCCTGCTACCCACACTTCCATTGGAAATTGCCGTTGGGACCTGTTAACGATCCTGGGTTACTTGCCTTGTAATGTTGTGTCCAATGGATATGCTGGGAGGCTAAGAGCCATCCAATGATGCAGATATCGACCGATATGAGCCAAATTTATTAGGCTGAATGCAAAGGCTGAGAATATAGATCAAAATAGGGCATGTCTGTCCTAGCTGAATGACTAGAAAAAAGATTCGACTTTAGGATAGAAAGAAATTCAGTTCGTATTAAGACTGCATGTTTTAAAGAAACCAAAGCGCGCTTCATTATTTTAAAAAAAGTGAAATATGGTAAAAATCGGTGATACCAACCAAACGTTGTTCTTCTCCTTTATTTTTAGGGTTTTTGCCAATTTAAGAATATCATTTTTCGATGCGAAAATAAAAGCAAATAAAAAAAAAAATGAAATAAAGTAAAAACAAATTTCAAAAAAAATTCGATTACATTCTCCTGGGAATTAGATTTTTTCGCATTCATAACCATTTATAAATGAAAATAGCGAATATCTCTTTCGAAAAGTTTGGAAGAAATATGGGACGACAAATTTTACACGAACTCCTTTTTTCAGTTTTATATGAAATGTTCCTCTACGTTTTGCTTAGAAAATCTGATTTTGTAAATCACAGACAGTTTCTATAACAGCTTTTTTCAGACAGGTTAGGAATTGATTCGATCAAGAGAGGGCTTAGAAAACAGATCCGAGTTCTCATATTCTTTATTAACACTCACTAAATTTCTTCACACGAATTATATGTGTAAATCTATAGAAATGTTACGGTCTAACAAAACTAACGCTTACCTGGAGTTTTTGAACACTGCCTAATTTTTTAAAAGTTGGTAAATAAAATGCTGGGAACGAAGAATGTTCTAGGAAAACACTCAAGTGTTCTAGAAAATTCATTGAGATGCATTAGCAAAACAAGACATATCTATGATTTTTTAAGTTATACTTATGCTACTCGAAGAATGAAAAGTTATCAAGAGGCTCCAAAATTTTCTCAATATGGCATGATATGTAATTGATACATAAAAATATAAAAGTGAGTCAAGCTATGAGAAAAAATTCCGCATGATGTGTATCAACACTATTATTTAAAAATATTTTTCTCCGCTTGAGGGCGTGAAACCATGTTAACTGCAGATATTACGAATTAATATTTTGTTTCGAGGAAGACTCGAATGTGTAGAAAATCTAGGTAATAGGGAAGGTTTCTGCATTTCTTAGAAGATATTTTTGAGCTCTCCGTAATTTTTTAAATTAAAATTATAATATTGAGAATCGACTTTTGAGATTTATGAACTATTGTTAGGCCGCGCAATGGAAAATGAAAAGGTTCAGAGTGTTAAACAACATTAAAGCGAATAGAGTTATACACGAATTCTAAATCACTGGTATGTTTCAAAGGAATGGAGAGAGAAAGAAATTAGAGAAAGAGACTCACCTTTTCATCGAATCACTCCTGCGGAAAGATGGGTAATGTATAGCATCAATTTGTAAGTCAAGAAAAGTTTCATGTTGACATGTAAACATGCAAACTTTCATGAGTTAGCAACCCAATGCATTTGGAATAAGCGTTTCTTCTATAGGACAGTCATGGGAAGGAAACAGACCTGTTAAGCAGCGTCTAGAACTTTGGAGTTTAGTGGAATACTGCTGAATAACATGGAAAATACAAAGGAGCCACTTTAGAAACAATCTCGTCCGCGACACTGGCCCCGCCCCATCAGGCCCTGCCCACGCCAGAGTGCCCTCATCGGGCGCTCTCAACTTCTCCGAGCCCAAAAATGCTCAAATTTCTAAACCAGCGTATTTAATCCCTTTTCCGTTTAAAGTGTCGATGTATGGGTGTATACTAAAATTGGCGACTATTTCTCGATTCCATATCCCATATGAGCCCGACTGGAGACAGGAGAAGAAACAAGAATGTTGTTTTTTGAAGAGTCATGTTTGACTAACATAAAACAAACGAAAAATTCTTCAGCTCTTCCAAAATTGGAATATCTGTCTACGAAACGTCCTCTGCACAGTCATTGTTAGCTGGTTTTCTCAGCTTTCCTAGAAAGAGAAGATATAGAACGCTAATTCTGAGGAAATCTGCTGAAAACTCTAAATTTTTAAATTTCTAAAATTGCCATATAACTTCCAAATGTCTTTTTGTACTCTGAGGTTGGGTGTTCCGAAAATATTATTGCTCACTGCTAGAACGAGTGTGTTCTAGTTATCGAGAAAATTGCACCAACACAGGAGATGCGAAATGTCGACGGCAGGGGTTGCCTTTGGTCGGGTAGAGCGCCACCCTGGTTCGATTATAACCTCATCTAAAAACTCAGAAATGAGTGAATGGCAAAAGAGATTTCTATTTTTTTGTTACAGCTGCTAATGCTATTTTCGAATTCCCAACATAACATGGGACAGAAAATGGGACCTAAACGGGGCCAGAACTGCTTAAAAATTATCTTAATATTTTTGGAAACCCGATGCTGCCTACCACTTTAAATTGACGCTAGGAGGAGAAATCATATTAGGTGGATACATACAAGTTCTAGTAATTGTGTAAATCGCCTCAACATCGGGCGCAAAAGTGTCTGCGGCCAGTGTTGCCTTTAGGTGCGATTACGGCGTGACAAACAGTGCCAGCGACTTGGGCGTAATTATGCTCTCGGTTGTCGGTTAAAGACTCGAACATGAGCAAATGTCCAAATGGACTCTATTTATGTAAAGTTTGCTTACGTTGAAAATCGATTCTTACTTTCTAGGAAGCTGAAAATGGCACATAACCAGGTCACGCAACTTCTCGTAATCGTAATTTTTTCAAGACTCGATAGAACTTCCCACTCTGAAAAATTGTTGGGAAAAAACCTGAAACTGATATTGCACAAATAACACCTGAATGTCGCTTCTTTCTTGAATATGATAGCATAAGTCTTTGCTGAAAAGTCAAATCCGTAGGAATCGCTATTCGATGTATAATATCTCACTGACTTTTTCGTTATGTCCTCTAATGAAGGCACGTAGCAGTACCTGGAATCTACATTCATGTAGTGATGAAAAATCAGAAACCGTTACATAAGAAAATTTTTTTTGCTGGCCAAAGTCTGATGAAAATGAAGAATCTGAAAAAAATAAACTTGAAGTTTTGTTTTCAAAACTTATCTTCTCTTATCAATTAGTGTTAATGACCATGAGAATAAACAGTGAATTACAATTTTGGTAAGAGCATCAATTTTTCGCCGGAAACGGTATTTTGCAAAGAAGACGCTGAAACCCCCGGCGACCGCCGGCGACCGGCGGTCGCCGGCGCCCACCGGCGGCAATGTGCACTCGCCAACCGACCGAACTGTACACATAAATGCACTTCGTGTAATCCTCCTTCAACTTGTGTAGCTCCACCAACTTCCCACATTGACTACTCAACTACAAGTGCTTTCTTGCCCTTGTATAAGTGCAAGGACTTAATGAATGGAGGAAACTTGAACGAACCTTTGACGGGAGCGCTGTGAATTGCTGTCTCGAGTGTCTTGATCCACTTGGTGCGATCTGTCTTCGAGTTGAACTCCACTTCCAACAAAGCCGGCTTCGTGATCGCACCAGAGATGATCATCACCGATGCGCTGCGATCCGCAGGTCGCAAAATAAGACCGGAAACAGGGAACACAGACTGTTCCTGAAAAAAGTGACGATTATATCATGCAGTATACAATGATGAACCCTTTCACAAGTATTATGTTAGACTTTCATTCTGTGGGAAACATTCTTCGCAAATATGGAGCCCATACGGTTTCGAGGCAACGCGTAGCGCAGGGGTATAAAATATCGAATTAAAGGGCACAGGACAAAGCAATGATCTATTGAGAAGCAATTCTCCCAAAATGCCGAACCAGGGAAGAGCGGAATTCCGATGGTTTTCAGACTTCCGATTACCGAAAAAAAAAACCGTAATCGGAAGAAATCGAGAATATCCACGAAATAATCCCTGGGGGATATTTAGGGCGCTAAATTCGGATTCGAGGTCCGTCTTCACTTTTCGTGAAACCAGGGTTGATTGTCTTTACATGAAATTTATTCAATAAACAATGATAAGCCCAAGTATTTTTTTGGTAGGCACAGTTACCAAGGGAGGGTTAAGAATTTCGCCAGACGAATTTCCGGATTCCGAAGGTTTTTGGCGTTCCGATTTCCGATATTCAGAAAAAAGTCTGCTCATCCCTGGTCACAACAAAACAACAAACCACCACATTTTCCGCAAAAATTACTGTGAGCCTTCGAAATCCTTCCGCAAACTCGCAACCGAGATAATCGGTTGATCCAGAAAACGGTTTGTCACTCGCCTATAGCACATTTTCGCGAAAGGTATGTATTATACTTTGACTGAATCGAACGATTCGAAAAATCATTCGACTGAAAAGTCGACTTCGAATTATTCGAAAAGTCGAATATTCGAAAAAGGCAAATTCCCGAATTATTCGAGAAGTCGAATATTCGAAAAGTTCAAAATCCCGAATTGTTCGATAAATCGAATATTCGAAAAGTTCAAAATTCCGATCTATTCGAGAAGTGGAATATTCGAAAAGTTCAAAATCGTGAATTATTCGAAAAGTCGATTATTCGAAAAGTTTGAAATCCCAAATTATTCGAAATTTCGAAACTCTACGAGAACATTCGAATGAATTCGATAGTCGACTTTTTCGAATAAAATGTTTTTCCAGAACATTCCATTGAGCCGCGAGCAGATTGCGCGCCAAGGATGTTCACTGACGCAAATCGTTGATGTGTTTCGAAATCAAGATAGAGCGAAACTATCAATGTTGACTCACACATGTGGCGCGCGACTCATGAGGAATCTTTCATAGTCCTCACCGTAAGGCCTAGTGCATACTTGCGTCGCGGTGTAGGAACGGGAAAATTCCACCGCGCCCAGCGCAGCACTCAATCGCGCCTAGCACTGACAGTCGTCGCGCGCTGCGAATCCAGTGGGAGCTGTTTTGCGCAACGGTTTCGAGCCTGTGTCGCGGCCAATCTACACTTTTCCACAATTCGCGCGCTATTTAGGCCTAGTGCATACTTGGGTCGCGGTGTAGAGTCTGGTTCAACTCGCCGCGCCCAGCAGGGCGATTGATCGCATCCAGCACTGAAGCGCGGCGAAACTAGTGGAAGCTGCTACACGCGACCGTGTCGCACCTAGTTCGCGGCAAATCTACGCTTTTCCACAATGTGTGCGCTGTTTAGCGCAAGCTGGAAAGTGTATCGCGTCGTCGTGCACCGCACTGCGACGCTGCGACACAGTCGACAGACGTCCGTCCTGAGAGGCAGCAATTTGTTTGTATCAAGATCTTTAAATGATCAATGGCTTCGAATCGCTCTGTCACGAGTTCTAATCGATGGCATGCGTATGCCCATAAGTATTTTCGGAAGTCACTCTTTCCCTGATTTTCGCCATTTGTTCTTTCATAAAGTGTTTCGTTTTATAATTTCTTTTTGAACGATTTTTTTCCATGCAATGCATTATTTTTGCCCAAGTGATGTTTGCTTTGATGTAAAAGTATAGTATGTATGCGAAATGAGAGCGTGCTAACCTGTTGCATGAATACATATTTCTGGTTATTACGACGCTGAAGGCAGACGAGAATATCATCGAACAACACCATGAAAACTGAAATCACAGAAGAATTATGACCGCTTTTTCACACGAACATATGTTCACAAAAGATATGTGCGGAATAGATTATATCAGTAGATACAAGATGAATTAGAAGCATGTTGTTAATACCTTTTTCAACGACCTTGGTGGTTGAGTTTTTCATGCAGACATCTCCAAGACACATTAATCGCCTCTGGCCGGATCCTACATGCTTCATGTCGATATCGAGATCTTCCATCTTAAAAATGGTCTTGAACATTCATGTGACAGGACTTGCACACATATAGGATTAGGACAAAAAAAATTCAAAAAACCGTGATAGGCGCTGGCATTCAGAAATTTTTTTTAGATACATAACTATAGCTCTCAAATTGATCAATTTGCTGGAACATCGAATGCACCGTGAGTCTGGAAGGGAGGGAAGACATGCTTTCATTGGGGCGAAGCCCCGTCTTCGTTCTGATGGTTTCAAGAGCTCAATCATTTGCAACAAACCCCCGCTAATTCTTGTTTACCAAGAAAAAAAAAACTCATAAAGCGGCGCGATTTTTGGCATTTCCAGTTGCGTAATTTGTTCTCGGAGAACGATAATGGTACGAGGCCTAATCAAAGCTGCTTCAGTTGGCGCATCACGCAAAGATACTGCGCAACGACCGGCTCGCACAAGATCAGAATAGGACATTATTTGAAAGAGGAAGAGCTCGTTTTTTAGGCAGTCGTGGTACCTTCAAAAGGACCACAAGTATAAACCTACCATAGTCCTTAGACAGACTGGAAGGCAGGGCCATCCGCAAAGAAATGCTTTCCAAAATTTCGCAAAAAAAATGTCCTGTTAATGCCCTACAATGAGTTGAAAAAGATAGCGAAGGATGATAGTCAGAAGGAACAAAGCAACATTGGGAAGGATCCAATTGAGACTCTCTACAACCCAGGAGCTGCTTTTTCGTCTTTTTGAAGTGATCACGAACATCATACGTCTATTCCACACCCAGGTAATGCTACGTGTTGATCAAATCTTCAATCACGCATAGTACGTTGCATGTTCTTGAATTTCTCGGCTGAATGCCTTGGTCAATTGGAATGTTCATGTATCTTTCTGAAGTCATACATCCTTTTTTTGAAGAGCACAGGAAATTTATCATTGCTGATATTGCCTTTAGGCGAAGTCGCAAGAACGTTGGTCAATATACTGCACACCAGCTTCGCGTGAAGTTGAACCAGAGAGAATATTTCCTTTAAGAACAATGAAACCGTCCATGAAGAGATCACACTTCGGTGCAAAATCAAATGCCCTACGGCCGATGCTGAGAAACGAAGGATGGTTCACGAATTGATAGTAATACAATACCGCCCGCGACTTTGGGAAAAACGGCGTTTTCGGCGCTTTTTTCCGCCGGAAAGCGCCGCTTTCTCATAACTTTGTTCAAAGTAGTCAGTTTGGGTTGCCAGGGGCATATTTAGAATCAGCATCGAGAGCTCTTCATTTTGAGCTTGCACCTGTCTTACCCGGCAAACAAGGCATATAGGGTTAACACAATCAATCGAGTGTACGAAAACTGAAGCTAGATATCAAATTGGTGTAAATATGGCTTAATATCAACCGTGAAGATGAAGGACGAGTTATACACAAGTTTGAAAAACCAATTTATGGTGGTGGCAAAAGTGAAAATCAATGTTTTTACCCTGTTTCGACGCCCCGGCAGACACATTCATCGTCATTCGCTCGGGCTCAAAATGCTCGCGATCACAATTACGCTCAATATAGATTCCTATAAAACAGAAATAATCTGGCTGGAGGCATTTCCCGCCTAGCGCCACCTCCGTGATTTTGGCTTCGAAAAACGACCCTCGGTCATCGACGTCCCGTTCTCGCCTCAAACGGGACCAATCGACCTGTTACTCGGCCTACCTCATTGCTTTTTGATCTTCTTTCGAATAAGCACTGCGCCAGCCCAATCCGGAAAATTTGATTTTTCACATTTTGGGATGTGCTAAAACAGCGTTTTTTTCCCTGTTTGGCGACCCGGCAGACACATTCATCGTCATTCGCTCGGGCTCAAGATGCCCGCGATCACAACCACGCTTGGTATAGACTCGTTCAAAACAGCTAAAACCTCTCTGGAGGCATTTCCGGCCTAGCGCCACCCCTGTGATTTTGGCTTTGAAAAACGACCCTCGGTCATCGACGTCCCGTTCTCAGCTCAAACGGGACCACTCGATCTGTGACTCGGCCTACCTCATTACTTTTTGATCTTCTTTCGAATAAGCACTGCGACAGCCCAATCCGAAAAATTTGATTTTCACATTTTGGGATGTGCTAAAACAGCGTTTTTTTCCCTGTTTGGCGACCCGGCAGACACATTCATCGTCATTCGCTCGGGCTCAAGATGCCCGCGATCACAACCACGCTTGGTATAGACTCGTTCAAAACAGCTAAAACCTCTCTGGAGGCATTTCCGGCCTAGCGCCACCCCTGTGATTTTGGCTTCGAAAAACGACCCTCGGTCATCGACGTCCCGTTCTCGCCTCAAACGGGACCAATCGACCTGTGACTCGGCCTACCTCATTACTTTTTGATCTTCTTTCGAATAAGCACTGCGCCAGCCCAATCCGGAAAATTTGATTTTTCACATTTTGGGATGTGCTAAAACAGCGTTTTTTCCCCTGTTTGGCGACCCGGCAGACACATTCATCGTCATTCGCTCGGGCTCAAGATGCCCGCGATCACAACCACGCTTGGTATAGACTCGTTCAAAACAGCTAAAATCTCTCTGGAGGCATTTCCGGCCTAGCGCCACCCCTGTGATTTTGGCTTTGATAAACGACCCTCGGTCATCGACGTCCCGTTCTCGGCTCAAACGGGACCAATCGACCTGTGACTCGGCCTACCTCATTACTTTTTGATCACCTTTCGAATAAGCACTGCGCCAGCCCAATCCGGAAAATTTGATTTTTCACATTTTGGGATGTGCTAAAATAGCGTTTTTTCCCCTGTTTCGACGCCCCGGCAGACACATTCATCGTCATTCGCTCGGGCTCAAAATGCTCGCGATCACAATTACGCTCAATATAGATTCCTATAAAACAGAAATGCGCCACCTCCGTGATTTTGGCTTTGAAAAACGACCCTCGGTCATCGACGTCCCGTTCTCGCCTCAAACGGGACCAATCGACCTGTGACTCGGCCTACCTCATTGCTTTTTGATCTTCTTTCGAATAAGCACTGCGCCAGCCCAATCCGGAAAATTTGATTTTTCACATTTTGGGATGTGCTAAAACAGCGTTTTTCCCCTGTTTCGACGCCCCGGCAGACACATTCATCGTCATTCGCTCGGGCTCAAAATGCTCGCGATCACAATTACGCTCAATATAGATTCCCATAAAACAGAAATAATCTGTCTGGAGGCATTTCCGGCCTAGCGCCACCCCTGTGATTTTGGCTTTGGAAAACGACCCTCGGTCATCGACGTCCTGTTCTCGGCTCAAACGGGACCAATCGACCTGCGACTCGGCCTACCGGATCGATCAGAACAGTCCCCTGAAGTCTCCCGTTTCTCTCGTGGAAAACGGGAAGGCGGAGCTTCGCCGAAACGTCTCTCGCTTGCCCCGACGCGGCAGAAAAAAGCGGTTTGGCCATCGGTCAAATCGAACTATTGCCTGAGCTCGTCGAATTTTAATTCTCACCCCGCAATGCGGCTTGCCGGCACTTCTCGTAACCTTGTGGAGACAAAGGCAGAGATGCAGAGCCGTACAGCGCAGAGAAGAAGAGCAACAGGCCAGGAGCAAGCCAGCCTGTCGCATCACTTATTGATTCGTCAGGGTTCGAACTAGGATACGGTCATCGCGCCCCCGTATCACCTCGGTAACTCATCCCGCAAGATTTCGCAACCTGTGTATAGCGTCTCTCGCTTCTAGCCTGGCAGCCGGCCAACCAGCCATTCAAATCGCAGCGCGCTCATAGCTTCTTTGGGTGGAGCCATGTACTCCACCAACCTTCACCCCTGGGCAAGTGAAGTGGGGGAACCTTCACCATTGGGAAAACCGGTGACAACCGGTGAAACGCCCCGAAAAAGAATGAAAGTGACCCAACACTCATGCAAGTCATTTTCAAGATTGGGTGGGTGTCACTGCCTGTTTTTCGGCCATAACTTTTTTACCCTGAGAGATAGCTCTTCGGTGAAGGTTGTTTCCGGAATCTCCATAAAATTCTGTATCGAATAGCGTTTTCAGTTTTGGAAAATACGTTCCCCTTCTACCAGCCGATTTCAGTGTATGAAGAGCATTTTTTTCGCCTGAAGTTATCGGTTTTATGAAGTTATGGGAAAGCGGCGCTTTCCGGCGGAAAAAAGCGCCGAAAACGCCGTTTTCCCCAAGTCGCGGGCGGTATTGTAATTCGAAAGAAGATCAAAAAGTAATGTGGTAGGCCGAGTCGCAGGTCGATTGGTCCCGTTTGAGCCGAAAACGGGACGTCGATGACCGAGGGTCGTTTTTCAAAGTCAAAATCACAGGGGTGGCGCTAGGCCGGAAATGCCTTCAGAGAGGTTTTAGCTGTTTTGAACGAGTCTATACCAAGCGTGGTTGTGATCGCGGGCACCTTGAGCCCGAGCGAAGGATGGTGACTGTGTCTGCCGGGGCGTCGAAACAGGGGAAAAAACGCTGTTTTAGCACATCCCAAAATGTGAAAAATCAAATTTTCCGGCTTGGGCTGTCGCAGTGCTTATTCGAAAGAAGATCAAAAAGTAATGAGGTAGGCCGAGTCACAGGTCGATTGGTCCCGTTTGAGCTGAGAACGGGACGTCGATGACCGAGGGTCGTTTTTCAAAGCCAAAATCACAGGGGTGGCGCTAGGCCGGAGATGCCTTCAGGGAGGTTTTAGCTGTTTTAAATGAGTCTATACCAAGCGTGGTTGTGATCGCGGGCACCTTGAGCCCGAGCGAATGACGATGAATGTGTCTGCCGGGGCGTCGAAACAGGAAAAACGCTGCTTTTAGCACATCCCAAATGTGAAAAATCAAATTTTCCGGCTTGGGCTGTCGCAGTGCTTATTCGAAAGAAGATCAAAAAGTAATGAGGTAGGCCGAGTCACAGGTCGATTGGTCCCGTTTGAGCTGAGAACGGGACGTCGATGACCGAGGTCGTTTTTCAAAGCCAAAATCACAGGGGTGGCGCTAGGCCGGAAATGCCTTCAGAGGGGTTTTAGCTGTTTTGAACGAGTCTATACCAAGCGTGGTTGTGATCAAGGGCACCTTGAGCCCGAGCGAATGACGATGAATGTGTCTGCCAGGTCGCCAAACAGGGAAAAAACGCTGTTTTAGCACATCCCAAAATGTGAAAAATCAAATTTTCCGGCTTGGGCTGTCGCAGTGCTTATTCGAAAGAAGATCAAAAAGTAATGAGGTAGGCCGAGTCACAGGTCGATTGGTCCCGTTTGAGCTGAGAACGGGACGTCGATGACCGAGGGTCGTTTTTCAAAGCCAAAATCACAGGGGTGGCGCTAGGCCGGAAATGCCTCCAGAGAGGTTTTAGCTGTTTTGAACGAGTCTATACCAAGCGTGGTTGTGATCAAGGGCACCTTGAGCCCGAGCGAATGACGATGAATGTGTCTGCCGGGTCGCCAAACAGGGGAAAAAACGCTGTTTTAGCACATCCCAAAATGTGAAAAATCAAATTTTCCGGCTTGGGCTGTCGCAGTGCTTATTCGAAAGAAGATCAAAAAGTAATGAGGTAGGCCGAGTCACAGGTCGATTGGTCCCGTTTGAGCTGAGAACGGGACGTCGATGACCGAGGGTCGTTTTTCAAAGCCAAAATCACAGGGGTGGCGCTAGGCCGGAGATGCCTTCAGGGAGGTTTTAGCTGTTTTGAACGAGTCTATACCAAGCGTGGTTGTGATCAAGGGCACCTTGAGCCCGAGCGAATGACGATGAATGTGTCTGCCAGGTCGCCAAACAGGGGAAAAAACGCTGTTTTAGCACATCCCAAAAATGTGAAAAATCAAATTTTCCGGATTGGGCTGGCGCAGTGCTTATTCGAAAGAAGATCAAAAAGTAATGAGGTAGGCCGAGTCACAGGTCGATTGGTCCCGTTTGAGCTGAGAACGGGACGTCGATGACCGAGGGTCGTTTTTCAAAGCCGAAATCACAGGGGTGGCGCTAGGCCGGAAATGCCTTCAGAGAGGTTTTAGCTGTTGTTGAATGAGTCTATACCAAGCGTGGTTGTGATCGCGGGCACCTTGAGCCCGAGCGAATGACGATGAATGTGTCTGCCGGGTCGCCAAACAGGGGAAAAAACGCTGGTTTAGCACATCCCAAAATGTGAAAAATCAAATTTTCCGGCTTGGGCTGGCGCAGTGCTTATTCGAAAGAAGATCAAAAAGTAATGAGGTAGGCCGAGTCACAGGTCGATTGGTCCCGTTTGAGCTGAGAACGGGACGTCGATGACCGAGGGTCGTTTTTCAAAGCCAAAATCACAGGGGTGGCGCTAGGCCGGAGATGCCTTCAGGGAGGTTTTAGCTGTTTTGAACGAGTCTATACCAAGCGTGGTTGTGATCAAGGGCACCTTGAGCCCGAGCGAATGACGATGAATGTGTCTGCCAGGTCGCCAAACAGGGGAAAAAACGCTGTTTTAGCACATCCCAAAATGTGAAAAATCAAATTTTCCGGCTTGGGCTGTCGCAGTGCTTATTCGAAAGAAGATCAAAAAGTAATGAGGTAGGCCGAGTCACAGGTCGATTGGTCCCGTTTGAGCTGAGAACGGGACGTCGATGACCGAGGGTCGTTTTTCAAAGCCAAAATCACAGGGGTGGCGCTAGGCCGGAAATGCCTTCAGAGAGGTTTTAGCTGTTTGAACGAGTCTATACCAAGCGTGGTTGTGATCGCGGGCACCTTGAGCCCGAGCGAATGACGATGAATGTGTCTGCCGGGTCGCCAAACAGGGGAAAAACGCTGTTTTAGCACATCCCAAAATGTGAAAAATCAAATTTTCCGGCTTGGGCTGTCGCAGTGCTTATTCGAAAGAAGATCAAAAAGTAATGAGGTAGGCCGAGTCACGGGTCGAGTGGTCCCGTTTGAGCTGACGACGGGACGTCGAGGACCGAGGGGCCTGTTTCAAAGCCAAAATCACAGGGGTGGCGCTAGGCCGGAAATGCCTTCAGAGAGGTTTTAGCTGTTTTAAATGAGTCTATACCAAGCGTGGTTGTGATCGCGGGCACCTTGAGCCCGAGCGAATGACGATGAATGTGTCTGCCGGGTCGCCAAACAGGGGAAAAAACGCTGTTTTAGCACATCCCAAAATGTGAAAAATCAAATTTTCCGGCTTGGGCTGTCGCAGTGCTTATTCGAAAGAAGATCAAAAAGTAATGAGGTAGGCCGAGTCACAGGTCGATTGGTCCCGTTTGAGCTGAGAACGGGACGTCGATGACCGAGGGTCGTTTTTCAAAGCCAAAATCACAGGGGTGGCGCTAGGCCGGAAATGCCTTCAGAGAGGTTTTAGCTGTTTTGAACGAGTCTATACCAAGCGTGGTTGTGATCGCGGGCACCTTGAGCCCGAGCGAAGGATGGTGACTGTGTCTGCCGGGGCGTCGAAACAGGGGAAAAAACGCTGTTTTAGCACATCCCAAAATGTGAAAAATCAAATTTTCCGGCTTGGGCTGTCGCAGTGCTTATTCGAAAGAAGATCAAAAAGTAATGAGGTAGGCCGAGTCACAGGTCGATTGGTCCCGTTTGAGCTGAGAACGGGACGTCGATGACCGAGGGTCGTTTTTCGAAGCCAAAATCACGGAGGCGGCGCTAGGCGGGAAATGCCTTCAGAGAGGTTTTAGCTGTTTTGAACGAGTCTATACCAAGCGTGGTTGTGATCGCGGGCACCTTGAGCCCGAGCGAATGACGATGAATGTGTCTGCCGGGGCGTCGAAACAGGGGAAAATGCTGTTTTAGCACATCCCAAAATGTGAAAAATCAAATTTTCCGGCTTGGGCTGTCGCAGTGCTTATTCGAAAGAAGATCAAAAAGTAATGAGGTAGGCCGAGTCACAGGTCGATTGGTCCCGTTTGAGCTGAGAACGGGACGTCGATGACCGAGGGTCGTTTTTCAAAGCCAAAATCACAGGGGTGGCGCTAGGCCGGAGATGCCTTCAGGGAGGTTTTAGCTGTTTTAAATGAGTCTATACCAAGCGTGGTTGTGATCGCGGGCACCTTGAGCCCGAGCGAATGACGATGAATGTGTCTGCCGGGGCGTCGAAACAGGGGAAAAAACGCTGTTTTAGCACATCCCAAAATGAGAAAAATCAAATTTTCCGGCTTGGGCTGTCGCAGTGCTTATTCGAAAGAAGATCAAAAAGTAATGAGGTAGGCCGAGTCACAGGTCGATTGGTCCCGTTTGAGCTGAGAACGGGACGTCGATGACCGAGGGTCGTTTTTCAAAGCCAAAATCACAGGGGTGGCGCTAGGCCGGAAATGCCTTCAGAGAGGTTTTAGCTGTTTTGAACGAGTCTATACCAAGCGTGGTTGTGATCGCGGGCACCTTGAGCCCGAGCGAATGACGATGAATGTGTCTGCCGGGTCGCCAAACAGGGGAAAAACGCTGTTTTAGCACATCCCAAAAATGTGAAAAATCAAATTTTCCGGCTTGGGCTGTCGCAGTGCTTGATCGAAAGAAGATCAAAAAGTAATGAGGTAGGACGAGTCACAGGTCGATTGGTCCCGTTTGAGCTGAGAACGGGACGTCGATGACCGAGGGTCGTTTTTCAAAGCCAAAATCACAGGGGTGGCGCTAGGCCGGAAATGCCTTCAGAGAGGTTTTAGCTGTTTTGAACGAGTCTATACCAAGCGTGGTTGTGATCGCGGGCACCTTGAGCCCGAGCGAATGACGATGAATGTGTCTGCCGGGGCGTCGAAACAGGGGAAAAAACGCTGTTTTAGCACATCCCAAAATGTGAAAAATCAATTTTTTCGGCTTGGGCTGTCGCAGTGCTTATTCGAAAGAAGATCAAAAAGTAATGAGGTAGGCCGAGTCACAGGTCGATTGGTCCCGTTTGAGCTGAGAACGGGACGTCGATGACCGAGGGTCGTTTTTCAAAGCCAAAATCACAGGGGTGGCGCTAGGCCGGAGATGCCTTCAGGGAGGTTTTAGCTGTTTTAAATGAGTCTATACCAAGCGTGGTTGTGATCGCGGGCACCTTGAGCCCGAGCGAATGACGATGAATATGTCTGCCGGGGCGTCGAAACAGGGAAAAACGCTGTTTTAGCACATCCCAAAATGTGAAAAATCAAATTTTTCCGGCTTGGGCTGTCGCAGTGCTTATTCGAAAGAAGATCAAAAGTAATGAGGTAGGCCGAGTCACAGGTCGATTGGTCCCGTTTGAGCTGAGAACGGGACGTCGATGACCGAGGGTCGTTTTTCAAAGCCAAAATCACAGGGGTGGCGCTAGCCCGGAAATGCCTCCAGAGAGGTTTTAGCTGTTTTGAACGAGTCTATACCAAGCGTGGTTGTGATCGCGGGCACCTTGAGCCCGAGCGAATGACGATGAATGTGTCTGCGGGGTCGCCAAACAGGGGAAAAAGGCTGTTTTAGCCCATCCCAAAATGTGAAAAATCAAATTTTCCGGCTTGGGCTGTCGCAGTGCTTATTCGAAAGAAGATCAAAAAGTAATGAGGTAGGCCGAGTCACAGGTCGATTGGTCCCGTTTGAGCTGAGAACGGGACGTCGATGACCGAGGGTCGTTTTTCAAAGCCAAAATCACAGGGGTGGCGCTAGGCTGGAGATGCCTTCAGGGAGGTTTTAGCTGTTTTAAATGAGTCTATACCAAGCGTGGTTGTGATCGCGGGCACCTTGAGCCCGAGCGAATGACGATGAATGTGTCTGCCGGGTCGCCAAACAGGGAAAAAAACGCTGTTTTAGCACATCCCAAAATGAGAAAAATCAAATTTTCCGGCTTGGGCTGTCGCAGTGCTTGATCGAAAGAAGATCAAAAAGTAATGAGGTAGGACGAGTCACAGGTCGATTGGTCCCGTTTGAGCTGAGAACGGGACGTCGATGACCGAGGGTCGTTTTTCAAAGCCAAAATCACAGGGGGGGGGCTAGGCCGGAAATGCCTTCAGAGGGGGTTGAGCTGTTTTGAATGAGTCTATACCAAGCGTGGTTGTGATCGCGGGCACCTTTGAGCCCGAGCGAATGACGATGAATGTGTCTGCCGGGTCGCCAAACAGGGAAAAAACGCTGTTTTAGCACATCCCAAAATGTGAAAATCAAATTTTCCGGCTTGGGCTGTCGCAGTGCTTATTCGAAAGAAGATCAAAAAGTAATGAGGTAGGCCGAGTCACAGGTCGATTGGTCCCGTTTGAGCTGAGAACGGGACGTCGATGTCCGAGGGTCGTTTTTCAAAGCCAAAATCACAGGGGTGGCGCTAGGCCGGAGATGCCTTCAGAGAGGTTTTAGCTGTTTTGAATGAGTCTATGCCAAGCGTGGTTGTGATCGCGGGCACCTTGAGCCCGAGCGAATGACGATGAATGTGTCTGCCGGGTCGTCCAAACAGGGAAAATGCTGTTTTAGCACATCCCAAAATGTGAAAAATCAAATTTTCCGGCTTGGGCTGTCGCAGTGCTTATTCGAAAGAAGATCAAAAAGTAATGAGGTAGGCCGAGTCACAGGTCGATTGGTCCCGTTTGAGCTGAGAACGGGACGTCGGTGACCGAGGGTCGATTTTCAAAGCCAAAATCAAAGGCGAGGCGCTAGGCCGGAGATGCCTTCAGGGAGGTTTTAGCTGTTTTAAATGAGTCTATACCAAGCGTGGTTGTGATCGCGAGCACCTTGAGCCCGAGCGAATGACGATGAATGTGTCTGCCGGGGCGTCGAAACAGGGGAAAAAACGCTGTTTTAGCACATCCCAAAAATGTGAAAAATCAAATTTTCCGGATTGGGCTGGCGCAGTGCTTAGTCGAAAGAAGATCAAAAAGTAATGAGGTAGGCCGAGTCACAGGTCGATTGGTCCCGTTTGAGCTGAGAACGGGACGTCGATGACCGAGGGTCGTTTTTCAAAGCCAAAATCACAGGGGTGGCGCTAGGCCGGAAATGCCTCCAGAGAGGTTTTAGCTGTTTTGAACGAGTCTATACCAAGCGTGGTTGTGATCAAGGGCACCTTGAGCCCGAGCGAATGACGATGAATGTGTCTGCCGGGTCGCCAAACAGGGAAAAACGCTGTTTTAGCACATCCCAAAATGTGAAAAATCAAATTTTCCGGCTTGGGCTGGCGCAGTGCTTATTCGAAAGAAGATCAAAAAGTGATGTGGTAGGCCGAGTCGCAGGTCGATTGGTCCCGTTTGAGCCGAGAACGGGACGTCGATGACCGAGGGTCGTTTTTCAAAGCCAAAATCACAAGGGTGGCGCTAGGCCGGAAATGCCTCCAGAGAGGTTTTAGCTGTTTTGAATGAGTCTATACCAAGCGTGGTTGTGATCGCGGGCACCTTGAGCCCGAGCGAATGACGATGAATGTGTCTGCCGGGTCGCCAAACAGGGGAAAAAACGCTGTTTTAGCACATCCCAAAAATGTGAAAAATCAAATTTTCCGGCTTGGGCTGGCGCAGTGCTTATTCGAAAGAAGATCAAAAAGTGATGTGGTAGGCCGAGTCGCAGGTCGATTGGTCCCGTTTGAGCCGAGAACGGGACGTCGATGACCGAGGGTCGTTTTTCAAAGCCAAAATCACAGGGGTGGCGCTAGGCCGGAAATGCCTCCAGAGAGGTTTTAGCTGTTTTGAATGAGTCTATACCAAGCGTGGTTGTAATCGCGGGCACCCTGAGCCCGAGCGAATGACGATGAATGTGTCTGCCGGGTCGCCAAACAGTGGAAAAAACGCTGTTTTAGCACATCCCAAAAATGTGAAAAATCAAATTTTCCGGATTGGGCTGGCGCAGTGCTTATTCGAAAGAAGATCAAAAAGTAATGAGGTAGGCCGAGTCACAGGTCGATTGGTCCCGTTTGAGCTGAGAACGGGACGTCGATGACCGAGGGTCGTTTTTCAAAGCCAAAATCACAGGGGTGGGGCTAGGCCGGAAATGCCTCCAGAGAGGTTTTAGCTGTTTTGAACGAGTCTATACCAAGCGTGGTTGTGATCGCGGGCACCTTGAGCCCGAGCGAATGACGATGAATGTGTCTGCCGGTGCGTCGAAACAGGGAAAAACGCTGTTTTAGCACATCCCAAAAATGTGAAAAATCAAATTTTCCGGCTTGGGCTGTCGCAGTGCTTATTCGAAAGAAGATCAAAAAGTAATGAGGTAGGCCGAGTCACAGGTCGATTGGTCCCGTTTGAGCTGAGAACGGGACGTCGATGACCGAGGTCGTTTTTCAAAGCCAAAATCACAGGGGTGGCGCTAGGCCGGAGATGCCTTCAGGGAGGTTTTAGCTGTTTTAAATGAGTCTATACCAAGCGTGGTTGTGATCGCGGGCATCTTGAGCCCGAGCGAATGACGATGAATGTGTCTGCCGGGTCGCCAAACAGGGAAAAAAACGCTGTTTTAGCACATCCCAAAAATGTGAAAAATCAAATTTTCCGGATTGGGCTGGCGCAGTGCTTATTCGAAAGAAGATCAAAAAGTAATGAGGTAGGCCGAGTCACAGGTCGATTGGTCCCGTTTGAGCTGAGAACGGGACGTCGATGACCGAGAAGCGTTTTTCAAAGCCAAAATCACAGGGGTGGCGGTAGGCCGGAAGTGGCTCCAGAGGTTTTAGCTGTTTTGAACGAGTCTATACCAAGCGTGGTTGTGATCGCGGGCACCTTGAGCCCGAGCGAATGTCGATGAATGTGTCTGCCTGGTCGCCAAACAGGAAAAAAAAACGCTGTTTTAGCACATCCCAAAAATGTGAAAAATCAAATTTTCCGGCTTGGGCTGGCGCAGTGCTTATTCGAAAGAAACTCGAAAAATGATGTGGTAGGCCGAGTCGCGGGTCGATTGGTCCCGTTTGAGCCGAGAACGGGACGTCGATGACCGAGGGTCGTTTTTCAAAGCCAAAATCACAAGGGTGGCGCTAGGCCGGAAATGCCTCCAGAGAGGTTCTAGCTGTTTTGAATGAGTCTATACCAAGCGTGGTTGTGATCGCGGGCACCTTGAGCCCGAGCGAATGACGATGTATGTGTCTGCCGGGTCGCCAAACAGGGGAAAAAACGCTGTTTTAGCACATCCCAAAATGTGAAAAATCAAATTTTCCGGCTTGGGCTGTCGCAGTGCTTATTCGAAAGAAGATCAAAAAGTAATGTGGTAGGTCGAGTTGTAGGTCGATTGGTCCCGTTTGAGCTGAGAACGGGACGTCGATGACCGAGGGTCGTTTTTCGAAAACAAAATCACAGGGGTGGCGCTAGGCCGGAAATGCCTTCAGAGAGGTTTTAGCTGTTTTGAATGAGTCTATACCAAGCGTAGCTGTGATCGCGGGCATCTCGAGCCCGAGCGAATGACGATGAATGTGTCTGCCGGGTCGCCAAACAGGGGAAAAACGCTGTTTTAGCACATCCCAAAATGTGAAAAATCAAATTTTCCGGCTTGGGCTGTCGCAGTGCTTATTCGAAAGAAGATCAAAAAGTAATGAGGTAGGCCGAGTCACAGGTCGATTGGTCCCGTTTGAGCTGAGAACGGGACGTCGATGACCGAGGGTCGTTTTTCAAAGCCAAAATCACAGGGTGGCGCTAGGGCCGGAAATGCCTCCAGAGAGGTTTTAGCTGTTTTGAACGAGTCTATACCAAGCGTGGTTGTGATCGCGGGCACCTTGAGCCCGAGCGAATGACGATGAATGTGTCTGCCGGGTCGCCAAACAGGGGAAAAAACGCTGTTTTAGCACATCCCAAAATGTGAAAAATCAAATTTTCCGGCTTGGGCTGTCGCAGTGCTTATTCGAAAGAAGATCAAAAAGTAATGTGGTAGGCCGAGTTGTAGGTCGATTGGTCCCGTTTGAGCTGAGAACGGGACGTCGATGACCGAGGGTCGTTTTTCAAAGCCAAAATCACAGGGGTGGCGCTAGGCCGGAAATGCCTCCAGAGAGGTTTTAGCTGTTTTAAATGAGTCTATACCAAGCGTGGTTGTGATCGCGGGCACCTTGAGCCCGAGCGAATGACGATGAATGTGTCTGCCGGGTCGCCAAACAGGGGAAAAAACGCTGTTTTAGCACATCCCAAAATGTGAAAAATCAAATTTTTCGGCTTGGGCTGTCGCAGTGCTTATTCGAAAGAAGATCAAAAAGTAATGAGGTAGGCCGAGTCACAGATCGATTGGTCCCGTTTGAGCTGAGAACGGGACGTCGATGACCGAGGGTCGTTTTTCAAAGCCAAAATCACAGGGGTGGCGCTAGGCCGGAAATGCCTCCAGAGAGGTTTTAGCTGTTTTGAACGAGTCTATACCAAGCGTGGTTGTGATCGCGGGCACCTTGAGCCCGAGCGAATGACGATGAATGTGTCTGCCGGGTCGCCAAACAGGGGAAAAAACGCTGTTTTAGCACATCCCAAAATGTGAAAAATCAAATTTTCCGGCTTGGGCTGTCGCAGTGCTTATTCGAAAGAAGATCAAAAAGTAATGAGGTAGGCCGAGTCACAGGTCGATTGGTCCCGTTTGAGCTGAGAACGGGACGTCGATGACCGAGGGTCGTTTTTCAAAGCCAAAATCACAGGGGTGGCGCTAGGCCGGAAATGCATCCAGAGGTTTTAGCTGTTTTGAAAGAGTCTATACCAAGCGTGGTTGTGATCGCGGGCACCTTGAGCCCGAGCGAATGACGATGAATGTGTCTGCCGGGTCGCCAAACAGGGGAAAAAACGCTGTGTTAGCACATGCCAAAAATGTGAAAGAGCAAATTTTCCGGACTGGGCTGGCGCAGTGCTTATTCGAAAGAAGATCAAAAAGTAATGAGGTAGGCCGAGTCACAGGTCGATTGGTCCCGTTTGAGCTGAGAACGGGACGTCGATGACCGAGGGTCGTTTTTCAAAGCCAAAATCACAGGGGTGGCGCTAGGCCGGAAATGCCTCCAGAGAGGTTTTAGCTGTTTTGAACGAGTCTATACCAAGCGTGGTTGTGATCGCGGGCATCTTGAGCCCGAGCGAATGACGATGAATGTGTCTGCCGGGTCGCCAAACAGGGAAAAAAACGCT
Organism: Aplectana chamaeleonis; assembly: GCA_029168955.1. NCBI lineage: Eukaryota > Metazoa > Nematoda > Chromadorea > Rhabditida > Cosmocercidae > Aplectana > Aplectana chamaeleonis. The sequence goes on from JAPDOI010000212.1 coordinate 1,055,436, forward strand.
GTTTTAGCACATCCCAAAATGTGAAAAATCAAATTTTCCGGCTTGGGCTGTCGCAGTGCTTATTCGAAAGAAGATCAAAAAGTAATGTGGTAGGTCGAGTTGTAGGTCGATTGGTCCCGTTTGAGCTGAGAACGGGACGTCGATGACCGAGGGTCGTTTTTCAAAGCCAAAATCACAGGGGTGGCGCTAGGCCGGAAATGCCTCCAGAGAGGTTTTAGCTGTTTTGAATGAGTTTATACCACGCGTGGTTGTCAACGCGGGCACCTTGAGCCCGAGCGAATGACGATGAATGTGTCTGCCGGGTCGCCAAACAGGGGAAAAACGCTGTTTTAGCACATCCCAAAAATGTGAAAAATCAAATTTTCAGGATTGGGCTGGCGCAGTGCTTATTCGAAAGAAGATCAAAAAATAATGTGGTGGTCGGAGTCGCAGGTCGATTGGTCCCGTTTGAGCTGAGAACGGGACGTCGATGACCGATGGTCATTTCCCAAAGCCAAAATCACAGGGGTGGCGCTAGGCCGGAAATGCCTCCAGAGAGGTTTTAGCTGTTTTGAATGAGTCTATACCAAGCGTGGTTGTGATCGCGGGCACCTTGAGCCCGAGCGAATGACGATGAATGTGTCTGCCGGGTCGCCAAACAGGGGAAAAAACGCTGTTTTAGCACATCCCAAAAATGTGAAAAATCAAATTTTCCGGATTGGGCTGGCGCAGTGCTTATTCGAAAGAAGATCAAAAAGTAATGTGGTAGGCCGAGTCGCAGGTCGATTGGTCCCGTTTGAGCCGAGAACGGGACGTCGATGACCGAGGGTCGTTTTTCAAAGCCAAAATCACAGGGGTGGCGCTAGGCCGGAAATGCCTCCAGAGAGGTTTTAGCTGTTTTGAATGAGTCTATACCAAGCGTGGTTGTGATCGCGGGCACCTTGAGCCCGAGCGAATGACGATGAATGTGTCTGCCGGGGCGCCAAACATGGGAAAAACGCTGTTTTAGCACATCTCAAAAATGTGTGAAAAATCAAATTTTCCGGATTGGGCTGGCGCAGTGCTTATTCGAAAGAAGATCAAAAAGTAATGAGGTAGGCCGAGTCACAGGAGTCGATTGGTCCCCGTTTGAGCTGAGAACGGGACGTCGATGACCGAGGGTCGTTTTTCAAAGCCAAAATCACAGGGGTGGCGCTAGGCCGGAAATGCCTCCAGAGGTTTTAGCTGTTTTGAACGAGTCTATACCAAGCGTGGTTGTGATCGCGGGCATCTTGAGCCCGAGCGAATGACGATGAATGTGTCTGCCGGGTCGCCAAACAGGGAAAAAAACGCTGTTTTAGCACATCCCAAAAATGTGAAAAATCAAATTTTCCGGATTGGGCTGGCGCAGTGCTTATTCGAAAGAAGATCAAAAAGTAATGAGGTAGGCCGAGTCACAGGTCGATTGGTCCCGTTTGAGCTGAGAACGGGACGTCGATGACCGAGGGTCGTTTTTCAAAGCCAAAATCACAGGGGTGGCGCTAGGCCGGAGATGCCTTCAGGGAGGTTTTAGCTGTTTTAAATGAGTCTATACCAAGCGTGGTTGTGATCGCGGGCAACTTGAGCCCGAGCGAATGACGATGAATGTGTCTGCCGGGTCGCCAAACAGGGGAAAAAACGCTGGTTTAGCACATCCCAAAAAATGTGAAAATCAAATTTTCTGGATTGGGCTGGCGCAGTGCTTATTCGAAAGAAGATCAAAAAGTAATGAGGTAGGCCGCGTCACAGGTCGAAATGGTCCCGTTTGAGCTGAGAACGGGACGTCGATGACCGAGGGTCGTTTTTCAAAGCCAAAATCACAGGGGTGGCGCTAGGCCGGAGATGCCTTCAGGGAGGTTTTAGCTGTTTTAAATGAGTCTATACCAAGCGTGGTTGTGATCGCGGGCAACTTGAGCCCGAGCGAATGACGATGAATGTGTCTGCCGGGTCGCCAAACAGGGGAAAAAACGCTGTTTTAGCACATCCCAAAAATGTGAAAAATCAAATTTTCCGGATTGGGCTGGCGCAGTGCTTATTCGAAAGAAGATCAAAAAGTAATGAGGTAGGCCGCGTCACAGGTCGAAATGGTCCCGTTTGAGCTGAGAACGGGACGTCGATGACCGAGGGTCGTTTTTCAAAGCCAAAATCACAGGGGTGGCGCTAGGCCGGAAATGCCTCCAGAGAGGTTTTAGCTGTTTTGAACGAGTCTATACCAAGCGTGGTTGTGATCAAGGGCACCTTGAGCCCGAGCGAATGACGATGAATGTGTCTGCCGGGTCGCCAAACAGGGGAAAAAACGCTGTTTTAGCACATCCCAAAAATGTGAAAAATCAAATTTTCCGGATTGGGCTGGCGCAGTGCTTATTCGAAAGAAGATCAAAAAGTAATGAAGTAGGCCGAGTCACAGGTCGATTGGTCCCGTTTGAGCCGAGAACGGGACGTCGATGACCGAGGGTCGTTTTTCAAAGCCAAAATCACAGGGGTGGCGCTAGGACGGAAATGCCTCCAGAGAGATTTTAGCTGTTTTGAATGAGTCTCTACCAAGCGTGGTTGTGATCGCGGGCAACTTGAGCCCGAGCGAATGACGATGAATGTGTCTGCCGGGTCGCCAAACAGGTTTTTCAAACTTGTGTATAACTCGTCCTTCATCTTCACGGTTGATATTAAGCCATATTTACACCAATTTGATATCTAGCTTCAGTTTTCGTACACTCGATTGATTGTGTTAACCCTATATGCCTTGTTTGCCGGGTAAGACATGTGCAAGCTCAAAATGAAGAGCTCTCGATGCTGATTCTAAATATGCCCCTGGCAACCCAAACTGACCACTTTGAACAAAGTTATGAGAAAGCGGCGCTTTCCGGCGCAAAAAAGCGCCGAAAACGCCGTTTTTCCCAAAGTCGCGGGCGGTATTGTACCTTGGAAAGGGACGGAAATCGTGGAGACTCGTTAAGAAGACTCACAGCGAAAGTGATGCGTACAACACCGGACGGCTTATCCTTGTCGACAAGGTAGAGGTTGGTATGACTGGAGTGATCGAAATGAGACCGAACATCATCCCACCGCTGAGCCATCTGCGCCATCAGCAGATTGTTGTCGATCTTCATTGCGAATCGCTTCGCCTCCTTCAAATATATGTATCATGAGACAATTAAAGCTAATCGTACAAATGAACGACACTCCGATGATGCACTGATGGAAATGCCAATGCTACGTTTCCCATTATTCCCGCGAAATCGCTGCAATTTTACAGATTGTTTCGCCCTTACTCATCTAGACAAATTATATGCACGGTGCGTTGCTAGCCTTCATACAGAATCATAAAGTCTAATTCATAAGAATTGGCCGACATGAAAGCTATCGCTCATTATCAGATGGTGATCCCTTACACATGCAACCAGGGTTGGGCAGGCTTGCGACCGGTCGCAAAGGAGGGTCGTGAAGCTTTGGGAAATTTTCCGAAGAAACTGAAAGTTGGGGGGGGGGAGAGGACTATCTTTGAACCATTCGGAAAGGTAGATTGAGGAGGAGCTTCATCGGGACCATTTCTCCATCCCAGGAGGTGGGGGTTCGTAAAAATCTTGGTCATAAAAATTGTTTCGTCCCAAGGGTGTAGTGAAAATTTTGGTCACCAGGGGGTCGTAAAATTCTGGTCACCGGTCGCAACGGCCTGCTCAACCCTGCATGCAACCCACTGCAGTAAAACTGCTCGTCTCCAACCAATTGCAGTCGGTTTGTATTAATAGCTGTTTGTGGCAAATTTGATAAATTATGCTCAAAACCAGATTTGAGGAATACTGATTTTAACCCTTCCGTTGTCCAGCTGGAATTTATACAAAACGCCAGCGCGAATCGTGTACCACCGCCTTATAAAAAAACGGCAAGGCTCAAGGGGAAACAGAAATGTGTTGAACGATTCTAGAATAGCGCCAAAATCGTTACAGATGGTCTTTTTAGATGTTTGATACGAATTTTACATGTAAGGATATTAATTTAGAAAAAACCATTGGCAATTCTTGAAATTAGAAATCGCATCGTAATTCCTCACACCAGTGGAACAAAGAAAAAAATCAGGAATAAATTCAGGGATTCGACACTACATTAATATTTCAAATGGATGCTCGGTTTCGTTTTTGTCCGAAAACATTTAAGTTCAATTCTGATACTCGATTCGAGGCATTCAAAAGGCACTGGCTGGGAATGAGTGCATGTACTGCGTTTCAGAGGGAGTCCGACTTCTCAATTCACTCACACGAAGCGCTTTCTGAGTGAGTTCGCTCTCTTTGGTGAACTTGTTGTACTCGTTCTTCAGAATCGTCTCTACCAATAGTCCATACTTTGCCGGTCGGCTGATGATCCTCGTCATGGTCGACTTGAACTCGTATCGTCGATAAAACGGATCAAGAGCCGAGGTCTGAACACAACAGTTGAAAAATTATGATCATTACTTCAAATCCTCATTTATCATTATAATCCACAAATTGAGGAGCAAAGAAAAGCGACGAGAAATCGTATAATATTTTCTTCCACGCGGATCCCAAGTTTCAAAGAAAAAAGGCAAGTTTTCTAGGCTGTTGCAGACTATCGCCATGGATACGACGAAAAAGGGGTCAAATTTCAATGTCCACTTGCCCTTTGCTTCTGTCACGATAAGATGATTAACATCCACAGCAGTCACATGCCCACATGTCACTTTTTCTCACACAAATGTACCTCGAAGTGAAGAAATAACGTTTGCAGTCTTTTTCTTTTATCAGCAGGAATGTCGCAAACTTTTCTTCAGCTCCAGAGGTGAATAAAAAAACGCGAATATATGCCACATAAACTATCTTTTTTCTGCCGAGAGCCAATGAAAAAATCCTATCGTCCAGCACTGGATGACGGATCGCCGCGACGCTGCTTGGCGGGAAAAATTGCGCGATCAATAGCCACTCTCCCTTCGTTTTCCCGAGCGCAATTTTTCCCGCCAAGCAGCGTCGCGGCGATCCCTCATCCAGTGATGGACGATATATCTTCCAACTAACCTCACAGATTCTGGAACATTAAAGAAAAAATTATCCGCAATGGAGAATTCTGTTTTTTTTTCAGAGAGGATTTTTCTTTCTTTTGCGAAAAGGCTTGAGTCATAATGCGCATTTTAGCAGATGCAAGCGCGTCAAAAAAAAAACAGTCCTTATAGCGACCACAATAGCAACGACTTCACTGAACAGCAACGCATATTTCGGCCTAATTTCTCTCGAATCCTAGCCAGAGGGTAATGAAAGACAATTTTGAAAAAAAAACGGAACAGAACGGAGCGGAAGTAGATCAGCTAGATTACAATACTGATCTTATGTAAGACCTTGCTTTACTCGATACGCTGCATGGATGGAAAACTAGATGTTTATCCAACGTCTTACCCTAGTGAGATCAAATCCACAGGAGCTATGTACCTACATATATCGAAGCAGATTATGAAAAATCAATCACCATAGATCCGTATCATAATCTAACCAATTTTCTTTGGCAACGCTGTGTTCAGAACTTTCGAATAAGTTTATTACTTTAAAAAAAAAGTGTGACAAATCGAGGAATACTCAGATAATTTGAATATTCTCGAACACATCCGAGATACTTGAAAGACTTCTTGTTTTCCGAACATTTGAATCGAGAACTGGAACTGATCGATTCCACAAATATTCGATTCGTTAGGAAATTCAAGATCTTCGCTTTATCAGGGAAATGAAAATTGTGTCCATCTATATATAAAATCTGAATATTCGACTCGTTACGAAAACCGAAATTTCCAGATATTCAACCGATTCAATGTCAAATTCGATCATTCAGTCACCAAAAAACGTTCGAATCTCTCTCTCCCTCTATCTCTTTAAAAGAAGGATAGATAGAAAAAAGGCTGGCCTTTTCTCATGAGAAGGCGAATCTCACAAAGGTGAAAATATGTAGGTAAAAACAAGTTAGAGCTAGGTGTTCACCCACCCCTAATTAACGAGATCTCTATGAATGCTTGTTTTGCGGCCCTTTATTCAAGGCACAGGACACCCAAAAAATACTTTTTCATATTTCATGCTTGCTTTCTAGCAAATCACTCGCTGATCACAACGGTAATTCTACAATCGCTCGAAGCCGCCTACAAACAGGATTATGCCTCCTTAAAAATGCCTGTATTTTGAGGGCAAAATTCTGGGGCACGACTGGTTGTATTTCTCTTCTAGTAGCTATGGAGTTCAAAAATCAGAAAAGGACGTGGACCGTGGTGGTCGCTTATGTCTAACTTATTTGGAGAAATTGATATCTCGCACTTGACAAGTGTTATATAGGAGGGGTCCACTACACAATTACATGCAAATCACAAATATGTCTGATGGTGTACTGTGCCTTTGAAATGGTCGCCGACTACTTCGAGAAACTACTAACAACTTTGAAAGCAAAATAATGCACGACAAACCAAACATTTATAGAAATTCCGTTGATTGGGGGCGGGCGGACTCACATCAATTAGCCGTCCTACTTTGTTTTGTGCGTTTTCCTGCAGCTTTTCACTTACTTTCGCTTCCATGATTGCCAGATCTACCTTATCATGAAAAGAACTCAAAAACCGTTTTTATCGCGCTTTGCCTTCAAGTTCAATCTTTGCATACATACATATTTGCGCGGAACGGTTCCAGGATTGGGTGTAGAACTGGTCTTCGGAGCATTGACAACCCGGCGCGCGGGATGTCCGAGTCAGTATGATGAGCGCAGAGGAATAAAAGAAAGGCGCTGCCAGCCGGCCTGGCACTCTCTCGGCCGGCCAAAGTGCAAACTGGCTATCTCTGCGTCTCCGCGGAGAGGGATCATTTACTTTGGCTGTACAGTATAGGGATGGGAGCAATCCTAGTTTGGGAGGCGGGGGGGGCACTCAGCATTCCAAACAGGAGTGAAAGATTTCAGATGTCCGAAGCTCAAAATAGAGAGTCTCTAGGAAGGCAATGTCTGATAACGCGATCAGTTATCTGATGTGAATGAATTTCGAGCGGCCCCCCTTGAAAAGGTTGGCACCCAGGAATGAATCTCTAGAGTATTCGATTCCTAAATTTATCCGCTGAAAGGCGTTGTAGGCTGTGCTTTTTCCATGAAGTGGTGCAGGAGAATAGGTTAGCAAGTTGGTTACTTACTTATTACCAAATGAATCCAGAAAGTCGTTTTATAACAGTCGTAGATGCGAAGCGGACGTTTTTCAAATAAATTCAGCTGTGAAAATGGTGAAAACATTCTCAAAGTCACACTTCTAGCTAAATGGGTTTCTCCAAGCAAAATCATTTTGACGGTGGCCGAAACGCTTCAACAAAAAGGAACATCAGGTGAGTGGAGTGGGAGAGTCTACAAGAAGTTGAGCATATTTTTTGAGGACGATTTCCGTTGATACAATTTTCAAGTCCCCGAAACGAACAGTTGTGCTAGTCCACATGGAAAAGCCCTAGGCTTTTCGATGAAGGTCTTCTACTTGGTTGAGAATGTTTATGCGTTAGTAATTGTGCTTGCCACTGCTTTTTCACTGGTTTACGTTTCTGAACAGCAAAACGAAACCGTTTGTGTGATTTTACTAACATCATGTCATTTTTTCAATAGTAAGTATTGAGTGCCTTTTTGGTACTAGAATAGAACCGAAGAAAAAGAAGTCATTTTTAAAACCACAAAGTTCTTATATGAAGAATAACAAAATGGTCTTATTTTGAGAGTAAAAGTTTCAGCCACGGGAATCGGTTCTCGAGAAATATTGATATTTTTTCGTGGACTCATCCACTCCACTTCCCTATTAATCTTTACTTTTGTTGGAACGTTTCTGTAAGCACCGAATCACATTTGCTTGGAGATTCCCTTTCTTAAAGAAATTACTTTGTTTTTTCTTTATCGCAAGTGTAATCAGCAGCGTTAGCAAAGAATTCCGTAATTTTGTTGAAGAAATCGCGCAGTGCTATAAAAAGTGAGTGTTTGGTAGAACAGCGTCAGCATCCACATAGATGAAGCGTTCGTGGCTATTTACCAGAATATACATCAGAACCCCAATCATCCTAGAGATGCCAGTCGATGGCACAGTAGTAGCGTCTTTTTCTTTGTGTCTCCGGCGCAAGAGGTGGAGTGGAGAGCGCAGCAAGCGCGAGGGAAAGTGGGCGCGGCATGCCTGGTTGTCAATGGTACCGCAACCGTGTAGAACTTATTCTTCCATTCTGGAAATGTTGAAAAGCCATATTCGATATTTATTCATTGAGGCATAGCTCATTTGTTATTCATCTGCAACACTTTCAGGCCTTGCGACAAAATGTTCGTGATAGCGAAGCTGAAGGGTGTACTAGAATGCTTGTGTAGTTGTAAGCATCCAAACCAGGGATGAGCGGAACAAAAATATGAAATTTCGGAAATCGATTTTCGGGTTTCGGAACAAAAAAATTTTTCTCGGTTTTCGGAACGCGAAACGCGGAAAAGTTCAGAAATCGTCTGACGTTTCCTACCTCCCAGATGACCCGATAATTTCGCAATCCGCAGCGTTTTTTGCGGTTTTCGGAACGCGTAACGCGGAACTCCGCTCATCCCTGATCCAAACGGGTCAGAATGACCGTATTCGAGAGATCCATTTGGACGGGTTTGTTTTGAGGGGCGGAGATTAAAAAGGGAATGGACGGAGACTGCACGTTTTAGTTGCTTAAAATAAGCCGAATGCGGCCATTTTTGATTATTTCAAGGACGTGAGCGTTCTACATATTAGGCGCCGTACGACCCGCTTAACGTCGCTATCTCAATGACTTTTGTGGGCATGCATGCCATTTGATCCGAAAACTAGCGACGAATATCCGTGTCTAATCCTTACATACAGTATTCGTCGTAGGATCTACTACCTCCGCACTACACGTAATGCTCAGGAATCTGAACTCGTATGATCCGAACATCCAGTTCACAGCCGAATACCCTGCCAAAAACGGATACTTACCATTTCTCAACTCTGAAGTTCGAATCACTCATGGCATCAGGGAGTATTTATGGTACAAGAAACCCATGTCGAAAAACATTATGCTTCACTCTCGGAGTGCACACTCTCTTTTCATGAAGAAGAACGTCGTGAAGAACCTCATGAAGACAAAGCAGAAAGTGTGCTCATTCGAGTCTCCGGAGGTGAACAACAAGATCACTCGAGTACTGGATGAAAACGGATACACGACAGCAGATCCTAGGTCTTGGAGTCCACTCTATATGGTGAACGGAATCTCCTTGGTTCTGCCATATATGAACGAGGTTTTGAACAAGTATCCATTTTGAACAACATCGTCAAGAGTTCCGGACTACCAGTAAAGCTCGTTCTACGTCCACCACCGACTCTGAAGCAAATTCTGACTTCATCGAGAATTTACGAAGAGAAATGCGGTCGACGCAACTGTCTATATTGCACAAAGAAGAAAATCTGCCAACTTCGTGGCACTGTGTATATAATTACATGCGAAGACTGTGCGCATAAACGGCTTGACGAACATCTGCGAGCTCTAAGGAATCCCAACGCATACCCGAACAATGGCTTTTCGCGGCATCGCACACAACATCATGCTTTGGAAAGCCCTCCGTCAGTGAAAGCTACAGTTTTGCACGCCTCACTGGAATCTCATCTGGAAAGAAATGTGTTGGAAGCTGTTGAGATAAGGCGCTTATCCCCCGAAATCAACAACAGGGAGGATATGATAGATGCTTTGAGCATTATCACATAACAGTATCCATTGGGGTAATCCTTCCCGTGCACACCATAACTGTTGGCTCATTTGATAGAACCGGGGAGTCGCAGAGGGTGAGCTCGTCCGAGCTGTGTATTTTTGGCAATCCTTAAAACATTTTTGCGGAGTTGGCATCGCGGCTAGTTTGGTTAGTGCTTGGATTGTTGACTACGACCCTGCTAATTGATTAGGTGTATTATGTATTTGATTACAAGGTGCACACCCACGCCGCTTCGCGGCGTACTTGTGAGCGTACTTTAGGATCTATGGATTATTTGAATTGCAGAGCAGTGCCTCGCTGTGCTAAACAGCCTTGAAGGCACAGTGCAACATCAGGAGTAAAATTTGATATTATAGCCCGCCCACCGTGAATAGCAACTCTGCCAAGCGCGAGATCTCAATTCGCTCTAATAAGTGAGAAACTTCAAGGAAAAAGTCGGCCCCGCCCCAGAAGCCTAACTGCGCACACCACCCCGGAAAGGGAACCAAGAGCTCTGCTATTGTACATTTTGCTTTTGAGCATCGCCACACAAACTAATTTTTCCGTTTGCAAGAATTTCGGTTACCTTTTCGGGGTCGAAACGCTTGATTATGCTTTTAGGGTGTTGTGAGCGGGGCCGACTTTTTCTCTGTAGCTTCTCACTAATTTGATCGAATTGAGATCTCGCGCTTGGCAGGGTTGCTATACACGGTGAGCAAACTATAATATCAAATTTTAAACCTGAGGTACAGTACCGCACAATTTTTCGCAGAAAAAGCATTTTGCGGCGTTTTTCGCGCTCGCAAAGCGCTGCATCGCCATAACTTGCTCCAAAGTGGTCCGATTTCAATTTTGAAGTAATTTCTAAATTGGTTTCATTGAGCCCTATACGACACTATTGGAAAATAATAGATTGAATCCAAGAAGTGCATCGAAAAATGTATATTTGCACCAAAAAATCCCTCACTATGAACATAGAAGAAACACTGAACACTGAGATGATCATGATAGCAGAAATCTTTCATTTTCTGATCTGTGGTCGACATGAATTTTAGAAGGAAACCTTTTTCAACAGGGTACCGGAGTCGCAATGACTGTCTACATTTGCCTCACTGAGAGGAACACGAAAACTACCTCAAAATTTCATTTCGTCAATTTTGAAGCAAGATATGGCGATGTGGCGCTTTCTCTGAGAAATATTGCCGTGACTTCCGCTACTGCCCCACGACTCCTTCACGATCTCGGACCATCCCGCGACTCCCAAGCGACCCTGGACTCTTACGCGGCTTTGCCCCGCGACTTCCCCGTGGATCACGCTTTCGCTACTCTACTGTGACTTCCCCGGACCTCTTCCGCGACCCTACCGCGATTTGGTCAATGAAGAATCGTCAGAGGGTTCTGCCTAGCATCTCCCCCGCAACTCCTCCGGCACACGTCGAACCGGAGGAGTTGCGGCGAAGTCGCGGCAATATTTCTCCGAGTTGTATGAGCAAAAAACGTCACAAAAAGGTTTTTTTTTGCATAAAAAAAACTTACGCGCTCCTGTATGTGTTCACGGTAATCAGTTAAACTGTGCTCAATCAAGCTCACGCAGGGAACTTTTGCAATGCAATGCATAACCCTTCACAGTCTGACACAGATTTGAAAGAGGAGAATCTGCGGAGAAAGTTATGTCAAACTTTTCCATGATTTGGTGAACTTTTCGGGGTAGACTGATGTCCTGCTCAGCTCTTGAGCTCATCCCAGAAAGCTGTCTTTCCAGAAAATGATTATGAATGAACAATTGAAGGAATGGGCTCAAATGAAGCTAAATATAGTTAGGTCCGTGGCCTGTGCCCTCAAGAAAAAATGTTTAAATTCATATTGCGGCTGGCGCGGCGGTTTAATTCTCAGAGATTGAGATTTAAACCGCCACGCCAGCCGTCGCTTGAAATTACACGTTTTTTCTTGAGGAAACAGGCCGCGGATCTAACCATATGTTCAGTAGAACAGTACTCAGAACTGATTGTTCTGTTGTTTGCCCATTGACACGAAAGCGAGGTCAATGACCACCGCTGCAGACGTGGACAGTGTATTTGACAGCCGGTAGTCAATTGTTAACGACGGGTGACGATGACTAAATTCCGTTCACTCACTCTCTCTCTCTCTCTCACACACACACACACACACACACACACACACACACACACACACACACACACACACACACACACACACACACACACACACACACACACACACACACACGCACGCGCGCACACACACACACACACACACACACACACACACACACGCACACACACACACACACACACGCACACACGCACACACACACACAAACACACACAAACACACACACACACACACGCACGCACGCACGCACGCACACACACACACACACACTTAGCCAAATATAGTTAGGATTGCAGGCTTGAAAAAGGTGTTATATCACACCGAAATATCGCCAATAAATTTCGGATATAAAGAAGCTCTCGATCTGATTTTGCAAGAAAATACACGAGTGAATGAGACTTCGGGATAGAACAATCCTGCCTTACATACAGTGGTATTGCATTAGAATGAGGAGCTTGTGTCAAAAAACGAACAAACGAAACAAAAATGATTACGTTTCGGTAAAGAAGGAGAGTTTCCAGCCGATAGCGTTTTTTCTGCTGTCAGCGGTGTTACGGTGCGCACTTCAGCTACCATATTCTATTGTGAACTCCGAATCAGCGCCAACTTTACCCTTGAACCCTGCCACTGTTTCAATGAAATCAAACAGCGTTATACAGAAAACAAGTTCGACTCGATTTCGCAAGAACATTTTCATTGTTCTTGCGAGAATTTAATTCGAGTTAAATTGCTACGCTTAACCAAATCACGCATTAAAATCGATACCATCTTAATGCGGAGGGCGCAGTTTTCCACAAGGGAGGCGATCCGATGTTCCCTCATCCAAAGAAATGGAACCGTGGGGTGGGCGAAATTTTCCTAATACCGCGAACACTTTATGGAAACAGTTCTATGCAAAATTTAAAAAAAAATTCCATGTTGTACTGGATATATATGTACACACATAATTTCTCAAAGAACCTATACTGTACATGTGTTAAAATGGCTCCATAGTTGATACTTTCACACAAAACAAATTTTAAAAAATGCCCCATTCAGTTTGGTCATCACTCTTCAGAGAAATTCTGGAAGACTTTATTTTCTCACAGGGTTATACAACGTCCAAGGTCCTTTCATGACAAATATCCTCTGTAAGACGTCGCGATTGTCACGACTCATGGCGCGAGCGGCGCGGGCGATTCTGCGTCATGCGCTCTCTCACTGTCTATAACCGCCGCTCAGCATCAGTACGCGTAGAAACCATCACCATTTCGCGGTTTTATAGCCTTTAAGAGGGACGGGTTTGGTGCTTTATAGTCGTGCTTTGAAGGAATAGCCTCAATTTAAATCATTATCAAGAAATTTTAGATGAAATCCCTATTTCACAATTTGTTTGCGATGCCCAATAATATGCTGAAAATTCGTCGAGTATCGCTCAGCTCAGCCCGAGATATAAAAAAACAATATCCCCAAGAAGCCATGCGAATAAATTTATGCACGCTATTGTATACCGGCCAAAGCGCCGATTCGCCGCGCTTTGGCCGGGAACCGTAAAATTCGCCCCGCTTCGCGCTGCACTAGCAAAGCAAAAAACTTTCTGTTTCGACCAGCATTAAAACACCTGAAACGGGGGATGGTGGCGAATAATAAAGTCCCGGAAGCCCTACTGCCCATGATTTTAGAAATGCAGTTGAATCTTCTATTAGAGAAAATCCCCATTGACTGTTGCGTGCACTATTTCTGCACGAATGCTGTTGACGGTCCGCCACAACTCTGCCATTTACAGAAAGGGTCCAGCTGCCCGTTGGTAGAGGGTCTCGACGAAGTAACCACCTCTCGTCCTGTTGAGGACTTTATCCAAGATTCTTCCAGTACTTTGTGAAAATGATGCACTTTTCTGAGCTGATTTCAATTGATGATTTCCATTTCACTCGAAGAACTTTGAAATTGCATTTCTCCCGGGACAGCTTTCACGAAAAAAAAAAGATATGCCCGTGATCCCTGCACGATTGAATGTGGCGGGCCGACCTCAAACGCGGTTGTGCGCAGCTCCAGACCGTAATTTCACTCCGATAAGGACACTACTTACAGTCTGATACAACGAATTTTCGGAACTTTCTACAGTTTACCCTTCATCTTTGTGATTTACAAACGATCCATTGAAAATTCTTCACAACAGAAATAAACGATCCCCTCTCACAGGTCAAGCTCGAAAAAGGCCGTTCCAGGTGAAGCTGAAAAGTGGGACACCGTAGCCAGGGTTGGTAGCACAATAGAAACCGCTACTCATTTAGTAAAAAATTCACATTTCAGGCTAACCGAATTATATTCCCCTCACTACAAAAATCTGAAAAAAAAAACAACTGAGACAAGAAGGAAGACACCGCAGGAAAACTTGCGTTTGAATCTCCTTGGGTAGCGATGATTCGAGCAGTTATGCCCTGAGTGGACTTTCGATACCGTGTCACATTGCGATAATTGAACACTGGGTTTTGCTGCTTCTGCGCCCTATAATCTGTACCGGTCAAGTGAACCAATGGAGAGTCTAAATAAGCATTGCTCCTCGCCCGCGTCATAGCGGGTACCCAGTATACTTTACAGGGTGCGCTATGACGCTGGCAAGAAAGCAATCTTTGCTAGACTCTCCGATGGTTCACTTGACCGGTACAGATTATAGGGCGCACAGCAAAACCCAGTGTTCAATTATCGCAATGTGACACGGTATCGAAAGTCCACTCAGGCATAACTGCTCGAATCATCGCTACCTAGGAGATTCAAACGCAAGTTTTCCTGCGGTGTCTTCCTTCTTGTCTCAGTTGTTTTTCAGATTTTTGTAGTGAGGAATATAATTCGGTTAGCCTGAAATGTGAATTTTTACTAGATGAGTAGCGGTTTCTATTGTGCTACCAACCCCTGGCTACGGTGTCCCACCTTTCAGCTTCACCTGGAACGGCCTTTTTTCGAGCTTGACTCAGAGAGGATCGTTTATTTCTGTTGTGAAGAATTTTCAATGGATCGTTTGTAAATCACAAAGATGAAGGGTAAACTGTAGAAAGTTCCGAAAATTCACATCAGATTCGAACGCGAGTGTCCTTATCAGTGAAATACGGTCTGAACTGCGCACAACCGCGTTTGAGGTCGGCCTGCCACATTCAATCGTGCGGAGATCACGGCATATCTTTTTCGTGAGCTGTCCGGAGAAATGCAATTTCAGAAGTTCTTCGAGTGAAATGGAAATCATCAATTGAAATCAGCTCAGAAAAAGTGCATCATTTTTACAAAGTACTGGAAGAATCAACGGATATAAGTCCCCAACAGGACGAGAGGTGGTTACTTCGTCGAGACCTCTACCAACGTGGCACGCTGGACCTCTTTCTGTAAATGGCAGAGTTGTGGCGGACCGTCAACAGCATTCGTGCAGAAATAGTGCGCAACAGTCAATGGGGATTTTCTCTAATAGAAGATTCAACTGCATTTCACAAAATCGTAGAGTAGGGCTTCTGGGACATTATTCGCCGCCGTCCCCGTTTCAGGTGTTTTTAATGCTGGTCGAAACAGAAAGTTTTGCTTTGCTAGTGCAGCGCGAAGCTGGGGCGAATTTGATTCCCGGCCAGAAGCGCGGCGAATCGGCGCTTTGGCCGGTATACGTGCGAAATTTATTCGCATGGCTGGACCGGATATTGTTTTTTATATCTCGGAGCTGAAGCTGAGCGATACTCGACGAATTTTCGGCATATTATTGGGCATCGCAAACAAATTGTGAAATAGGGATTTCATCTAAAATTTCGATAATGATTTAAATTGAGGCTATTCCTTCAAAGCACGACTATAAAGCACCAAACCGTCCTCTTTAAAGGCTATAAAGGCGAAATGGTGATGGTTTACGCGTACTGATGCTGGAGCGGCGGTTATAGACGGTGAGAGCGCATGACACAAATCGCCCGCGCCGCTTCGCGCCGAAGTCGTGACAATCGCGACATCCGTTACATGAGGTATTTGTCATGAAGCAGACGTTGTATAATCCCTGTGAGAAAATAAAGTCTTCAGAATTTCTCTGGAGTGATGACCAAACTGAATGGGACATTTTTTTTAAAATTTGTTTTGTGTAGTAAGCTATGGAGTGCCATTTTACCACATGTACAGTATAGGTTCTTTGAGAAATTATGTGTGTACATATATATCCGGTACAACATGGAATTTTTGAAATTTTGCATGGAACTGTTTCCATAAAGTGTTCATGGCGGTATTAGGAAAATTTCGCCGCTACCCCATTTCCATTTCTTGGATGAGGGAACATCGATCGCCTCTCCTTGTGGAAGGCCTCCGCATTAAGATGGTATCGATTTTAATGCGTGATTTGGTTAAGCGTAGCAATTTAACTCGAATTAAATTCTCGCAGAACAATGAAAATGTTCTTGCGAGAATCGAGTCGAACTTGTTTTCTGTACAACGCTGTTTGATTTCATTGAAACAGTGGCAGAGTTCAAGGGTTCAAAAGTTGGCGCTGATTCAGGTTCACAATAGAATATGGTAGCTGAAGTGCGCACCGTAACACGCTGACGGCAGAAAAACGCTATCGGCTGGAAACTCTTCTTTACCGGCGTAACGTAACTCATTTTGTTTTTGTTTGTTCGTTTTTTGACACAAGCTCACTCATTCTAATGCAATACCACTGTATGTAAGGCAGGATTGTTTCACATCCCAGTCCTCATTCGCTCGTGTATTTTCTGCAAAATCAGATCGAGAGCTGTCTTTATATCCGAAATTTATTGGCGATATTTCGGTGTGATATAACACCTTTTTCAAGCCTGCAATCCCAACTATATTTGGCTAATGTGTGTGTGTGTGTGTGTGTGTGCGTGCGTGCGTGCGTGTGTGTGTGTGTTTGTGTGTGTGTGTGTATTGTGTGTGTGAGTGTGACCAGTGTGTGTGTGTGTGTGTGACCGTGTGTGATTGTGCGCGTGTGTGTGTGCGTGTGTGCGTATTGTGTGTGTGTGTGTGTGTGTGTGTATTGTGTGTGTGTGTGTGTGTGTGTGTGTGTGTGTGTGTGTGTGTGTGTGTGTGTGTGTGTGTGTGAGAGGAGTGAGTGAACGGAATTTAGTCATCGTCACCCGTCGTTAACAATTGACTACCGGCTGTCAAATACACTGTCCACGTCTGCAGCGGTGGTCATTGACCTCGCTTTCGTGTCAATGGGCAAACAACAGAACAATCAGTTCTGAGTACTGTTCTACTGAACATATGGTTAGATCCGCGTGACCTCCAAGAAAAAGGCGTGTAATTTCAGCGACGGCTGGCGTGGCGGTTTAAATCTCAATCTCTGAGAATTAAACCGCCGCGCCAGCCGCAATATGAATTTAAACATTTTTTCTTGAGGGCACATGCCACGGACTCAACTATATTTATTTCATTTGAGCCCATTCCTTCAATTGTTCATTCATAATCATTTTCTGGAAAGACAGCTTTCTGGGATGAGCTCAAGAGCTGAGCAGGACATCAGTCTACCCTGAAAAAGTTCACCAAATCATGGAAAAGTTTGACATAACTTTCCGCAGATTCTCCTCTTTCAAATCTGTGTCAGACTGTGAAGGGTTATGCATTGCATTGCAAAAGTTCCTGCGTGAGCTTGATTGAGCACAGTTTAACTGATTACCGTGAACATACAGGAGCGCGTAAGTTTTTTATGCAAAAACCTTGTGACGTTTTGCTCATACAACTCTGAGAAATATTGCGCGATTACGCAACTCCTCCGGTTCGACGTGTGCCGGAGGAGTTGCGGAAGATGCTAGGCAGAACCCTCTGACGATTCTTCATTGACCAAATCGCGGTAGGGTCGCGGAAGAGGTCTGACAAGAGTAGCGGAAAGCGTGATCCACGGGAAATCGCGGGCAAAGCCGCGTAAGAGTCCAGGGTCGCTTGGGAGTCGCGGGATGGTCTGAGATCGTGTGAGCCGGGGCAGTAGCGGAAGTCACGGCAATATTTCTCAGAGAAAGCGCCACATCGCCATATCTTTGCTTCAAAATTGACGAATGAAATTTTGAGGTAGTTTTCGTGTTCCTCTCAGTGAGGCAAATGTAGACAGTCATTGCGACTCCGGTACCCTGTTGAAAAAGGTTTCCTTCTAAAATTCATGTCGACCACAGATCAGAAAATGAAAGATTTCTGCTATCATGATCATCTCAGTGTTCAGTGTTTCTTCTATGTTCATAGTGAGGGATTTTTTGGTGCAAATATACATTTTTCGATGCACTTCTTGGATTCAATCTATTATTTTCCAATAGTGTCGTATAGGGCTCAATGAAACCAATTTAGAAATTACTTCAAAATTGAAATCGGACCACTTTGGAGCAAGTTATGGCGATGCAGCGCTTTGCGAGCGCGAAAAACGCCGCAAAATGCTTTTTCTGCGAAAAATTGTGCGGTACTGTACCTCAGGTTTAAAATTTGATATTATAGTTTGCTCACCGTGTATAGCAACCCTGCCAAGCGCGAGATCTCAATTCGATCAAATTAGTGAGAAGCTACAGAGAAAAGTCGGCCCCGCCTCACAGCACCCTAAAAGCATAATCAAGCGTTTCGACCCCGAAAAGGTAACCGAAATTCTTGCAAACGGAAAATTGGTTTGAGTGGTGATGGTCATAGGCAAAATGTAGAATAGCAGAGCTCCTGGTTCCTTTTCCGAGGTGGTGTGCGCAGTTAGGCTTTTGGGACGGGGCCGACTTTTTCCTTGAAGTTTCTCATTTATTAGAGCGAATTAAGATCTCGCGCTTGGCAGGGTTGCTATTCATGGTGGGCGGGCTATAATATCAAATCTTACTGCTGATGTTGCACTGTGCCTTCAAGTCTGTTTAGCACAGCGAGGCACTGCTCTGCAATTCAAATAATCCATAGATCCTAAAGTACGCCCACAAGTACGCCGCGAAGCGGCGTGGGTGTGCACCTTGTAATCAAATACATAACACACCTAATCAATTAGCAGGGTCGTAGTCAACAATCCAAGCACTAACCAAACTAGCCGCGATGCCAACTCTGCAAAAATGTTTTAAGGATTGCCAAAAATACACAGCTCGGACGAGCTCACCCTCTGCGACTCCCCGGTTCTATCAAATGAGCCAACAGTTATGGTGTGCAATATATAGAATAATTTGCTTCCCTATTCGACAGTTTAGTTCAGTCCCAAAAGAAAGATAGAATATGCTAGCTGAAGTAATTTAGCTTTTTTTCGGGAAAGTAGTGGGAATGACATATTTTTTTTGACTTACTCGAAAAGTCGAATGAAGAAAAATTCGAAAAATCATTCGACAGTCGATTGAAAAACTCGACTTTTTATTCGAAACGTCGAATATTCGAAAAGCTCAAAATCCCGAATTATTCGAAAAGTCGAATATTCGAAAAGCTCAAAATCCCGAATTATTGAAAAGTCGAATATTCGAAAAGTTCAAATTCTGAATCATCGAAAAGTCGAATATTCTTAATGTTCAAATTCCCAAATTATTTGAAAAGTCAAATATTCGAATTCTTCGAAATCCCGAATTATTCGAAAAGTCGAATATTCGAAAACTCCAAAATTCCGAATTATTCGAAAAGTCGAATATTTGAAAAAAATCTGGATATGTAATGTATTACATATCCAGATTTTTTTCGAATATTCGACTTTTCGAATAATTCGGGATTTCGAAGTTTTCGAATATTTGACTTTTCGAATAATTTGGGATTTTGAACTTTTCGAATATTCGACTTTTCGATGATTCGGGAATTTGAACTTTTCGAATATTCGACTTTTCGAATAATTCGGGATTTTGAGCTTTTCGAATATTCGACTTTTCGAATAATTCGGGATTTTGAACTTTTCGAATATTCGACGTTTCGAAGAAAAAGTCGAGTTTTTCAATCGACTGTCGAATGATTTTTCGAATTTTTCGTCATTCGACTTTTCGAGTAAGTCAAAAAAATATGTCATTCCCACTACTTTCCCGAACAAAAGCTAAATTACTTCAGCTAGCATATTCTATCTTGCTTTTGGGACTGAACTAAACTGTCGAATAGGGAAGCAAATTATTCTATATATTTACGAGACGGTTGGCTATATCAGAAAAAAATACGAATTATTATGTATATACGTATAAGTATAATATAGTATATTAAAGGCATCGTACACGATGAAAACCAAATTTCAGCTTTTGCGTTCAGTCGGACTAGTGGGCTATAACAATGTCACTCAGAACGTCTGGAGTTTCAAAATCACCTCTGAATGGAGATTTGCTTCCCTCAAAAGGGCTTCCTGGGTTTGGGGGGCCGGCCTTGGGTCGATCCGTTGTTACAAGGAACAAAACTCCGTGGTCGCTGCCGGCGATCGTGCGTTGACGCGTCGTAGGGCGCAAAGCACACACCACTCGATTTCACGTTCGACATCGATCGAAAGCAGCTGACAGCATTAGAAGCAGCATGTTAGTAACCCTTTTCAACTTCGTTCAAGAAAAAAATGATCGCTCGTCTGAATGGCGTCCTTGGTGAATTACTTCCAACGCAGCGCCAAGGAACGAATCGTAAAACTGTTCCTTGCGTTCTCCGCACAACTATCCCACGTTGATGTCGGCGGGAATTTCAAATTTGTCTTGAGCTCTATTGAAATGGGTTTTTCTTGAAAATTTGACGTTTTGGAGGGGGCTTCCTGCAACATTTAGTTACTATAGGGATATACCAACTCGAAAACGTCAAAAACCCAAGCATGGTTTTCATCGTGTACGATGCCTTTAAGTATGTAACATAACATTGAGTATAGTAAATTAATTAATAAGTATACAGGATTAGCATAATCTCACTCGGCAGTTTCTTCAAGACCGCTGGACTAATACCATTCGGCCCTACAGCCTTCGAGTTGCGCATCTCTTTAACCAACTTTTCAATTTGCTCGGGCATCACAGCTTCTGCTTCATTCATGAGTGGCAACTTACAGAGTTCTCTTGCGGTCACTCGATTCTGTTTCCATCTCTCAGCCTGAGTTATGAAAAAACATTTTTAGGAGAGCAGTTGCAGCCTCCTTTCCCGATTTGAAAACTCCATTCTCGAACTCGATCGTGATTGTTGATGGCTCTAAGTTACTTGTTCGGGAAATTCTTCTCATCATGCAAGATCGAATATTGACTTGACTTAATCGGTTGGATTTCGCCTGACGCGGTCATTTCGCATCTTCACCGATCGAATATCAATGATCAATAATATCGATTTTTCACCTGTTGCGCAAAATGCGGCAGTGAGGGGTATTTTTTATGGTTGTGGGTCATAGGCTTCAAAAATTGTACTCATACGATAATATCGTCAGTTAGCTGTTTCACCATTCTAAAATGGAAATCGTGGAGCGAAATTGAAGTCAGAAAGGGAACCTTCGGGAAAAATATGTGAAACTTCTGAAAATTTAGCTTCCTGGCAAAAGTAACGATTTGGCGATGCTATTAAGAAGTCAAAAAAGTTTCAAAAATATGTTGAAATATTTCAAAAAATGATTTGGCGTAAAATAGGCTTGAGTAATAAAAAAGTCAGGAATTCAAGTGAAATAACCAAAAATACGATTTAGTGGTCGATCAGTTCACAAGCTTCTCCGTTAAACTTATCAAAACAAAATCAAGCGCGCAACGGAAACATTAGCCATTTTCGAAAGCTCTAATAAGGGAATCAGCCTAGGTAGAGTTATGTGAACGGGACGCTCCATTCCATATCGTGCTTGAATTCGTTTTGATAAGTTTAACGGAGAAGCTTGTGAAATGATCGACCACCAAATCATATTTTTGGTTATTTCACTTCATTTCCTGACTTTTTCATTACTCCAGGCTATTTTTACACCAAATCATTTTTGAGATATTTCAACATATTTTTGAAACTTTTTTTTGACTTCTTAATGGCATTGCCAAATCGTTACTTTCGCCAGGAAGCTGAATTTTCAGAAATTAAAGTCTCTTAATTGCATCCGCGCTCTAATCGAAATCACACACTGCGGGGTTGCCGGCGACTCCGCCGCGGAATTTTCAAGGACACACCTCCAATCGCTCGCGTCGCTCGCACCTTTGCCACTATGCCGAAGCCCTAATTATAGCGTCGCGTCGCGCCGCGAATGAGCTCTGAACGCCGCCTTATGGTGAGCACTCCTTTCGAGTCGCGTGCCTTATGAGTGAGTCATCATTGATAGTTTCGCTCCACCTTGATTTCGAAACACATCTACGATTTGCGTCAGTGTGCATCCTTGGCGCACAACCTGCTCGTGGGTCAATGGAATGTTTTGGAAAATCAATTTATTCGAAAAAGTCGACTATCGAATTCAATCGAAGGTTTTCGTAAATTTTCGAATATTCGACTTTTCGAATAATTCGAAGTCGACTTTTTCAATCGAATGATTTTTCGAATCATTCGATTCGGTCAAAGTATAGTACCCAGTCACGTCACTCACAACATTTATGCCACATTGTAATCCAGAACACCAAACTCATAGTTGTGTCGGCAAACCCTTCATTTTTTTGCACATTTTATAGTTGTTTTGCGTTCTCGTTGCTAAAGATACGTGTACTACCCGTTTATAATGCAAATATCCTCTCATCGTGGCAGTTAGGTAGATACTGTAACATCTCAGGATACGGAATCGTCTCGAACACCGATTTCGCCATTTTTTGTTTGGTAAAATGAGCCGCTCTTATTTTATTTGAGCTTGGAAAGCAGCTTGTATAAAGTGTTCCAGGGCGGAATCAGGGTTCGGCGTGAGGTGGGATGTTTCACTGAGTGTGAGTTGGACCCGTCGACGTCCGCTGGGGTGGGGGGGTCGTACCTTTGATCAACCAAGAACCACGATGGACTTCTATCAGGGCGGGGGGGGGAGGGTTGAGAGCCATACTGTGAGTATAAAAAATGACGGCAAACAGAGACGGCAAAATGAGATCACAATAAGAGGTCAAAATAAAAGTGGAGATCAAACTGAGCTCTGAGAAAATTTGCATTGACCGTGGCGGGACGGCACCGCAACCCGAGACCGTGCCGGGCCGATGTAGCAACGGCACAGTGATCCGAGCCCGTGCCGCGACACTGTAGCAACGGCTCCGCAATCTTGGAAGATTTCTTCTTGTCCGCAACAGTACAGCAACGGCACCGTTATCATGAACGGTACCGCGATAGCGAAGCGTGGGCCTCGCAACAGTTTCGGGCCGGCACTACCCTGCAGGCACCGATTAGGAGCCTTCAAGGCAGGGTTGGTCTGCCGCCGGTGCAAATTTTCTCAGAGAGTGGGCGAAATGAGACTGGAGAAGAAAAAAACATGAAGAGTGAACGAAACAACTGCGCAAAACAAATGAGGCAGGATATGAAATGGAGATGTAAAAATGAGGCAGCAACTCACAAGAAGAGGTGAAGATTAACTGGTGGAGGCAGAATGCAACACAATAGACGACCTCAGATATTCGCTGAGCAGCATCATGGAGAAATCTGCTGACGACCGCCCACCAGTTTGTGACTGGCTGATGGACTCAGCGTTACAAACCCCATCGTCGCAGGATATCGTCCCATGATGCTGGGAGTGCAGCATATGTCGCGGAGCTCCGGCGCCCTACGGAAGAAAAATGTCATAGACCCAGCGGCCGCTCGCCATTGGATGGCCCCGCCCACCCCTCTTCCTTACTGGTCTAATCCTGACTTGTAGTAACAATGTTACCTTACCTTGATACCTTGATGGTCCATCTTCATCGGCGGTCTTCTCGATGTGGACCACATTCGCTCCAGTTTTCCCTAGAAAGAGCAACAGTCATCCAGTATGGTAAGCCTTTTTGTTTGAATGACTTGTTGAAATCGTCCGCCCAACGCGTCGCAGGTCGTCCTAGAGTCCTTTTGACTTCGCGAGGATACCAGTGTGTGATCCTGGTACTCCATCTATCGTCAACTCTTCGCAGCACATGTCCTGCCCATCTGTGCTTCGCAGACTCAATATGGGATACTGCGTCTCGTATGCCAGACTGCTTCCGGAGTTCGCAGCTGCTCAGCCCTTCCTGCCATTGTCTTCGACGATTTGTTCTCAACAGGCACCTTTCCAATGCCCTGTGTGTTGTTCTCAGGGCAAAAAAGGCCCCTTGGTGGGGGCCCACGTCTCGATACCATAGCACAATGCAGGTAGTACCGTAGAGTCAAACAGGTGAGCACGCAGCTTGCTGTCCTGAATCTCGCTGGTCACTTCTCGGATTGTGCTCATCGCTGCCCACGCTGATCTTCTTCGTCGGTCAATCTCCTTCGACAGATCGTTTTCCATATTGAGTTCTCGTCCTAGGTAGACATAGCTATCAACTCGATCCACTTCGTTTCCTTCCAGGTAGATTGGTCCGCCGTCGCACCATCGGTTGGTCATCGTCTGAGTCTTCCCCATGTTCATTGTCAAACCAATCGCGCTGCCCACGCTATTCAACTCATTCAGCATTTCGTTCATCTCTTGAGTGCTGCCACTGATAAGCACAATATCGTCCGCGAACCTTAGATTGGACAGCTTCTTCCCATCGATGCTCAAACCTTTATCTTCCCAATCAAGTTTGCTCATCGCATGCTGTAGAGCAGTCGTGAAGAGCTTCGGCGATATTGAGTCACCTTGCCGGACTCCTTTCTCGATTGGAATGCGTAGCTTCCTTTCGAATAACTGCACCGTTGTAGATGTTCCTGTATTGCACAGCTCCAGAACGTTCACGTATGCAGAATCCACTCCGGCATGCAACAAGGCGTTTAAAACAGCGTTTGTCTCCACCGAATCGAATGCTTTTTTGTAATCAACGAACGTCAGGCACAACGGCAGTTTGTATTCACGGCATCGTTCGATTAATTGAGACACGGTGTGAATATGATCCATGCAACAAAAACCCTTCCTGAATCCTGCCTGCTCTACGGGTTGGTAAGCGTCAACTGTGGCCTCCAGACGACTGAGGATTATCTTAGTGAAGACTTTATACGGGATCGACAGCAGGGCAATAGGACGGTAGTTCCCAATATCCTCCTTGTCTCCCTTCTTGAAAATCAGAACCGTCTTCGAGCATTTCCACTGATCTGGTATGGATCCCGCTTCGAGGTAAGAGTTGAAATGCTTCGCGAGAATTCTACACGTGGCTTCGCCTCCCACTCTCAGCAAATCTGCAGAGATACCATCAGAGCCAGGAGCTGTTCCCTTCTTGAGCGATCGCAAGGCATTAGCAACCTCGGATAAGAGAATAGGTGGCACTGGATTATCGGTTGGAGAGGAACATCTAGGAACCGGCGTAGTTGAGCGATAGAGATCCGTGTAGAATTCCATAACAATGCGTTCCATATCCACTCTTGCAGTTCTGGGTGTTCCATGTTTGTCCCTCAGGCACGTCGTTACATTACGATAATCCGTGAGATCATTTCGACAGCGTTTGAGACTCCTTCTTTGAGCGGCGGTCGATACCAACTTGTTTCTCCGGTGTTCTCTGAGAGATTCCCTGACTGCTATGCGGCAGGCCTTGTTGATGACGATCTTCTCCACATGTGCTGCGGTTGGATCCCTTCTTAATTCACCTCGACGTTTGAGAAGTTCTCGAGCTTTGGAGTTGAGTCTTCCTCTCCTGGCTGTTGAGCTACCATTGCAGCCTTTCCACATTGAAGCAGACCTTTGGCGAGCTCTTCGAAGTCCGCCGTAGGATTATCAACCAGTCTCCAAGGGTAGTCATCAAGAGCTGCTTCCATTGCAACCTCGTTGTACTGAGGAAAGCGAACAGGTGCAGGACGATGTGTATCCCTTTTAAAGACTCGTTTGTTGAGACGGATCTTTGCCCGAAGTAGTCTGTGATCAGACCCGCAGTCGAAGGAGGGCACCACAGTGACATCCATCAAGCTCCACTTCCGATTAGCCAGAACATGGTCCAGCTCCGAATGCGTTAATCCATTGGGACTTTCCCATGTCCATCGTCGGTGCAATTTCTTTTCAAACAATGAGTTTCCGTGGAACAAGTTGCATGATGACATCAGGTCCAGAGCGCGATAGCCATTGCTGTTTCTGTTCCCGTCCCCATGTGGGCCAAGTCTCCAGTTACCGTCGCTTCCGTTGCCCAAGATGGCGTTGAAGTCCCCGCACACGAATTTGTAGTAAGACTTCTCCTTCCTGATTGCCGCCTCCAGTTCAGCGTAGAAACTATCCTTCTCCTCGTCTTCGGCTACATCGGTAGGAGCGTAACAGTTCACGACGGAGATAATGGCCTTGTGTTCGGTCTTCAATCGCAGGATTGCTATACGGGGCCCAACACTTCGTGAGAGTGGACGATGTGCTGAATTCCTGGGTGAACGAGAAAGCCGACTCCTCCAATATTCTTCGCAGTAACCTTTGTCCCATTATTATCAGCTCTCCTTTATCAGTCTTCCTCGTGTACGATCCCTTGACCTTCGTTTCCTGCAAGCAGACGACATCGTATTTGATTCTTCTGGACTGATGAAGGAGAGTTCTGAGGTCTGTGTCGGACGCAGCTGTTCGGCAATTATACGTGCATATGTTTAGACAATGTCCCCGTTGGGTGTGGGGGTTTCCAATGACGCCCCGTCCTGATCCTCGTCCGCCCTCGGTAGAGGCATCTCCGGGCGTCGTGGGAGAGCATATTCAATTTCGGGTCGGTTCCATATTACTAGCGAATGTAGGAGCAAGTTTGTGGTCTAGTTACTCCCGAGTGCAGAGCCGGTGCTATCGGAAGCCGCCCGTTCTCACATTAGATAAACTAATGTTACGGCGAACTGCGTGACCGTTTGTGCCGTTGGCCATTTCGCGAGACGAATCTCGTTCATCAATGTTCACCCCTTCACCACGATGAGGTGACACATAAAGGGGAGTAACAATGTTGCTGGTATAAAAGGCTTCTCATTTCACAGTGTGTTCCAGTCGGCTCTTCGGAGTCGGACCTGGAAGGTGGCCTCGAGTCACTCACCAGTAGATCCACCGGATACCGGAGGATAATTTTTGTCGCTCGCCGAGGGGGGGGGGGGGCTCCCCACGGCTCGGGGGGGGGGTGGTACCCAACTGGGGGGTCACCTCCCCATGGTCCACGGTGGGGTGCACCCACTGCGGACCGTGGCAGTGGGGCGACCCCCCCCCCTCTGGGAACCCCAATGCGGATCACCACAGTGGCATGTCCCCGGGGCATGTCAGGCCGGAAAATTTTTGTGATGGTGCGCTCACGGCGAAATTTCAGTGATGGTGCGCGTCTCGGAACACTGCCGACGGTGAGCGCACTTTGTCGCACTCGGACGCGCGCTGGGAGCAGCATAAGTCGCGAGATGTGGAGTGGACACCAAGGCTGGGAGCAGCATAAGTCCCGTGAACTGGGGTTTCAAACGCAAAACTGGCAGCAGCATATGCTGCGGTGGTTCCGCCCCGCTACGCCCACTTTTTCAGCAGCTAGAGTACGGCCTTGGCCTAGAAACCTCCATGATGTGTCGTAGCTGCTCAGCGATTATGCGAGACAGTAACATCGCCATCGTTAATGACTCTGACATGGAGGAGTCGTGGCCAGGTAAAGTGTGTCGCCAATGCGCTCCAAGATATGTCAGCAGCAATGGTGTTGATTACTCGCTCTCAACGAGGTCAATACAAGTGGACTATCCTGACAACGAAATGACAAATATTTCAAAAATTCGTAATCTAAGATGCATTTTAGGCGATTTAGGATTCACAGGTTCTGTCCCGCCATAGGTCAACATTTTTGCAAGGCTGGAAAAACTGGATAGCTGACTGTTTTGAAAAATCATCCTTCACT
The DNA here is from genome assembly GCA_029168955.1 of Aplectana chamaeleonis. Taxonomy (NCBI): domain Eukaryota; kingdom Metazoa; phylum Nematoda; class Chromadorea; order Rhabditida; family Cosmocercidae; genus Aplectana; species Aplectana chamaeleonis. The sequence continues at coordinate 1,083,026 of JAPDOI010000212.1, forward strand.
GTGATATCTCTTGCAATTCCGTCCACGAAATTGACTTGTTGGGCAGTTCCCAAAGTGCGATATAGCATGAAGCATAGGATTTTTTACGCCCTGAGGGCACATAGGTGCGGTTGCGGGCGCGGTAACCACATTTTGAGTTCAAATGTCCGCATGTGAAAACGCAACCAAAATTTCATGAACGCAGCTGCAAGCCGAAGAGCGCTACATAAGGTGGGCGGAGCCTGTTTTTATGCCGTGAGAACACATAGGTGCGGTTTCGTTCATGGAAACCACATTTAGTCTATGGCTGTCTCGATGTGAAAACGCTTCCAAAATTTCATGGACGAAGCTTTAAAGGTAGTGTTCCCGATGGGGGAGGGAAAAGAGGCACTCCGATGTGGGCGGGGCCCTAGAGCGCATGGCGCGCGCACCATTTCGTGAACACCTTCTCGTGGATAAAAGAAAAGAATAGGAGAAGCAGTAACCATCTGGTACAGACAAAATGGAATGAGGGTAGCTAATAATTCCAGAAATATCCAAGAAAAACGCATTGCGTTGTGAAAGGGACTCATCTGCAAGAACGTGCGCGCCATGCGCTCTCAGGCGCCTCCCACACCAGAGTGCCTCTTCGGGCGCATCCGTTCCCGATGAATATCGCACTCGAGTTCGACCCAAAAATGGGTCGAATCGATTTGATCACACCTAAAAATGGATCTTCAAAGACCGTTTTGAACCAGCTAAAAAAACTAAATTAGTTAATTGGGTCCAGGACTAGGTTTTCCGCACGTTGTAGCAAAGCGAAACTCCTTAATTTAAATTGTAAATATTTCGCCGCAATTCCAGATTAGAACATTTTCAAGGACCCAGTCCTATGTAGCGCTGTTCGGCTTAAAGGCACAGTCCAACCTCAGAGGTCATTTTTGATATTATGGTCCGGTCACCGCCTATAGCAACCCTGCCAAGCGCGAAATCTCAATTCGCTCAAATAAGCGACAAAAAGCCAGGAAAAAGTCGGTCACGCCCCCTTGAAAGAAAAAATGGGTAACGCCCACTGCCAGGTTTCCGACCTCAATAGGGAAGAGACGCGCGAATGATTTCATTCAAAACCTATGTTCTTCAATTTGTTTTCGGTCTAGCTTTATATTGTGGTCTCTTCAGAACGATGGCTGCGAATAACGAGAAAACACAGGCTCGAGACAACTCGTCCGCGAATTTCTAGCCGTTCGAAATCGAGATTTTTGAGGAGCCATAACTCCGTTCGTAATGAGTTCTGAGCGATTGTAGAGAAACCATTGTGATCAGCGTGAAATTGTCTCCAAGATAGGTAGAAAAACGAAAAATCTATTCTGAGGTTGGATTGTGGCTTTAAAGCTGCGTCCATGAAATTTTGGGAGCGTTTGCACATCCGGACAGCCAATTACAAACTGTGGTTCTCATGCCCGAAACCGCACCTATTTGCCCTCAGGGCATGAAAACAGGCTCCGCCCTCCCTATGTAGCGCTGTTCGGCTTGAAGCTGCGTCCATGAAATTTCAGGAGCGTTTTTACATCCGGACAGCCAATTACAAAATGTGGTTCTCATGCCCGAAACCGCACCTATTTGCCCTCAGGGCATGAAAACAGGGTCCGCCCTCCCTATGTAGCGCTGTTCGGCTTGAAGCTGCGTCCATGAAATTTTGGGAGCGTTTTTACATCCGGACAGCCAATTACAAAATGTGGTTCTCATGCCCGAAACCGCACCTATTTGCCCTCAGGGCATGAACACAGGCTCGGCCCTCCCTATGTAGCGCTGTTCGGCTTGAAGCTGCGTCCATGAAATTTTGGGAGCGTTTTTACATCCGGACAGCCAATTACTAAATGTAGTTTTTATGCCCGAAGCCGCACCTATGAGCCCTCAGGGCACTAACGAATGTTCAGTCATTGAACAAACTATTGGTGTCATTGTCACTGAACAGTTCCTTTTGTCTGCTTCCGTGGAAATCGTTTATTTATTGCATTAATTGATACAATCGATGCATCAATGTAGTCTTGATCTAAAAATTCGTTCACTATAAAAAACGACGAAGTGAGGGGCTCTTTCCCCCCTCCCCCCCCCCCGTCGTCGTTATCATTCTTTCCCAGTGGGGGGTCGGTCCAAAGTTGGGTTGTATGCCACCTCGCGCCGTAGCCTGGTAGTAGCGCGCTTTCATGTATGATAGGGTTCAGAGCAGCCAAGAGCGGTGACTCGAAATTACTCTAGGCTTGTATGCATTACCGCGTATTTGGAGTGGAACAGTAACTGAACAATGACTATTGCTCAATGTCGTTTAGTCGTCGGTCGCTGCCCATCCCATAACTTCCAGAGTTTCAGATTCAAGAAAATCAAAAACCGCTTTCGCGAGACTTCGCCTAACTGCCATACTTTTCCACCTTATATAAATTGCCCAAGCGCACCAGTTTCTTTTCGACGGCGATAGAAGCACATACACGTGCACTGAATTCTCTTATAACTTTGTGTTTCAGTCTTCAATGATAAGTGAATTCCTTCCTTCAAGGTTTGGGGTGGAGAATAAAGTCCGGGAGGCGGTTATAGTCACGTGAATGATCTTGTCGTGTCACCAACGCACGAAGGTGGAGACCTCAGGTGATGCCGCGAACTGAATCTCGTCGACATGATGAGGATGAAGTTGTTTTGCTGAAGAAAGGAAAAGAACTCAGACTGCTCGCTGATTTTTTTGCTATTTCGATGGCAGAATGTTGAGAACCGAAAAACGTAATCCCCCAACCTTCCCCTTAATGACTGCAAAATCACATGAGCCTAACTATACTTTGAAAGTTTTGGTGAACTTAAATGCACATACAGCTCAATAAGGTTTTGGAGTGGTTAAGGATGTGACGAAGTAGTGCTATAGTGATGGAGGCCCAGGTGGTCGTGCTTTGTGCTGCTATTCAAATATTATATGGAAGGATGTTGGTTCGAGGGAAAACGTCAGCCCGTACAGCTTGAATTTTCTGCACGAATAATAAACGCGTCGAATGCAGCGGCGTAACGATGGCCGGCTAATTGGTCCAGTTTAACAGTAGGGAAAAAGTGGAGAAGCTCTCACTCTAATGAACTCAGCAAATCGGCCATTCTTTGCCATCAACGACTCGAACATCTTCTCAGAACGCTCCTTCGCTGAGCCGAATGTCGTGTACGCATTAACCGCAATGCTGATATGTTTCCCTTCATCGGACAGCTGAAAATGTATGGCATTATTGATTGGATATGTATACGATCTTTACATTTTCATAACCGCATAAGAAGGTATAAGGGCAAGTGGTCATGCCACGATGGAAACCAAACCAGGCAAGGATTCAAGGATACTAAACTGTTCACTTAGTGGGGAGCATGAGAAAAAATGGAGCGTCATATCCTCCAGGCCAGCTATCTCGCATTGAGAAAACTCGAAACTTTTAGAATGTTAATACCTTTCTTCCCAAGAAACGAACCATAACAAACAACACTCGGAATTCAATGGATGGAACAATGTAGAAAAGAGCATCCCAAAGAACCACGGTCAAGCTGTTACATTCTCACAGGACAACGGATAAAGGATAAAGTTCTCAGCGTATATCTATCCTCTGGGGATGCGCCACACATTCGACTTCCATTCAGAATCGTAGAGGCTTTTGAATGTGCATAGTGCCTATACAATGACTTGTGGAGACCAGCCGATGTTCAAGTCAGTCCCCTCCTTCCAGACAAGTCTGGTACCAATTTACCGACCCCGGAGGGATGGAAGGCTTGGTCGACCTTGGGCGAGGATCGATCACTCGACTGTGTGCGTGACAGCGGCGCCTCTTGCCACTGCCCCACACTCGCCCTTAGGACAGCGGACAACAAGAAAATTTCTGAAGAAATTGTAAAATCGGAGGGAGATAGCGTAAAAATTTCGAACCAGAAATGAAGAGCACTGCCCGACAATTGTCAATAAGGAAACGAGTGCACTTTTAGATACAAAAAAATAGAATGCTGAAATGTATTTCTTTATTTATCGGAAGACGTAGAAAAAATTACACATTGTTGATCCTCCTAAAAACATTCACTCCAAAATAAAAAACCGAAAAACTTTCCATCTGAGTGAAAACGTAAAAAAACGACCTTGCCAGAACTTTCGCCCGCTAAATGGGAAGGAAGAAGCTCCGTTGAGGTTCAGGACAAGGATTTGAGTGCGGAAAAGGGGGGGGGGCGGTTGTATAGCATAAAATCGCAACTAACCTCTTCGGCCAAAATATCCGAAATAGTTTCGACCTCATCGGATTCCCGTTGACGGGAGGTAAGTCGATCCAGGAGATTCAGATGAAAGACCAGCAAGGCGTCCAATACGTCAGGTATCAAGCGATCAACGTCCCCTTCGGATAGAATATTCTCTTGAATCAGTCGGTTGCGGTAGCCCTAAATCGGTTTGCAGTATGTCAACTATCCCATTATAGATACTCTGTATTACTCTGTATTAATACGGCGAAATCAGTAGAAAAACAACGAACCTGTTGGAGGAAGGAAAGATGAGCGCAATGCTGCTTTTCGATCATAATCAACTCTGAAATCCGAAAAAAACTCAGCTCAGATGTGGGGGCACCACCCCCTGGTTCCAGGATGAAAATGAGCCCTTACAGCATCAGGAAACGCCTACACTATAGGAAATCAACAGCAGTGTTCACGGTGGAGGCAGTCAGGAGTTGCGGCCGTAGAGGACTACTTTTACCTACTTTAAAGTCGTTCCTTCGGCATTGTCAGACCCGGTGATTTCCGGTGAAAACTCGAAGACTGCATCTATCGAGACCACTGCCTTTAATCGAAGAATACGAGGTAGAACGTACCGAAAATGGCATCCTGCTTTTTCAAGACCTTTGAACTAATCTTATCATGGCGATATTTGTCGTGCCATGATAGATACTCGTCCTTCGAAAACAGATCAAACCGAGCCCATAGCGGTGAATCTCTGCAATGTCAAACAATCAAAAACAAGTTCTCATCACCAAATCCTATTATATGAACACAATGAAGCGAAAGAACAATTGCAGAACTTGTTCAGCAGTCAGCCAAAGGATGCCGGAAAAAATTCAATTAAAACTGTCATTACTAGGCAGGACGAGGTCACAACCAGGGATGTGCGTAATTACGACTAACGACTAACGGGCTTTTTCGGTGTTACGACTAACGACTAACGAAATTTAAAATATTTTCGTAACCAATCCCAAAATTCGTCAAAAAGTCAATAGTCATTCAAATCGCGCTCCAACCCAAGTCTTACATCAGGATTGATAGAAGTTGCACTGTTAGTTGTTCTAGGTGAATGATACAAAATAACCATAGCCTTCAGTATTTATTATTTCTACTGACACTGCTTCGCAGTTCTGAAACTCCCCCCCCCCCATTTTGAGCTTAACCCAACGTTGCGCAAGGTCCGGAGCAGCGCTTCTGCAACTTCGCGTCGGTCGCGCACGACTCTATGGTAGGCTCGCTGAACCAGTCCCGAAACATTACCGACTCCAGCGGAGTTTTTTACACAGGGCACTATCAGAGGTGATAATATGGAGCGGTGCCTGCAGGCCACAAATGCCTAACGACGGTACCTGTATCTAATGATTGGATTGTAAAGGGTGCCGTCTTTCGATTTTCAGTCATAAATTCGAGATGTGCATAAAGCGGTGCTGGGACCTCTCATTGGGTGAAATTTTCACTTGCGTGCTGATTTCTTCCGACCTTTCCCCATTAAGGGAACGAGCCCTAAACCACGCAAGCGCTCGGATCGCGACCCTGAGCAAAGAACAATTAGTGCAAAGTCGGTACAATTCTCCGTGTTGTCAACATCGAGAAAATTTTGAATATCAGCCTATAGCGCAGAATAGCAAATTTTGCACTGGGAAAAAGCAGTGTTCAAGAATTTCTAGGTTTCCCATATTGTTCTTTTTCATACCGAAAAAAAGACAAAAATCGGTGAACACTCAATTATGTATATTAAGGTTTGCAGTTTGAACTAGGTTCTCTGGCAAGAAGTGATTTGGGTCTTCAATGACCATGAATGTTTTGAGAAACATACATCTCTTCATGCCTTCCCTTTCTTGTATTCATAGGGGCTCTTTTCTGCCTCATCTGGGCTTGTTTTCAAAGCCTACATTTTTAACGACTAACGAGGGTTTTGGCCGGTTGAACGAGTAACGACTAACGAATTACAAAATTTCTATTTTATACATCCCTGGTCACAACTAGTTAACTAAAGGCACTTTTCACTCATCATACACATCATTTTCGACTTCCAGGAACAAAAATCTGGCATTTGAGGCCACAGAACCGGTGGTCAAAAAAGTCATGAAGTTCAAGCTGACAAAATTTTGATACAGTAAAATAGGTGGTTTCCACAAAAATCTTGAGAAGCGTTTTTCAGGCCTTCAACAAAAAAAAAACGCTAAGGGCGAAAACTGATGGCAAACGATGTTGGCTAGATGCCAAGGCCATTTCATCATTCTAGCTTGTTTTTTCGTTCTTCTGGAATTGTGCGAGGCACTTAGATTAATGAGAGCACGAAATTTTCACATTCTAGCCAAACCCTGAGATAGGGTTCTGCAAAACTCTGTTTAGAGAACGGGGTCTTCCCCAGAATGGTATGAATAGCACTGTCCTGACGGCAATGCTCCTATCTCGATCGATTCCGCTGGAGAATCAAGAGATACCAAAAATTGGCTATCACGCTTAGCGGAATGTAACGTTTATACCCAAATGACGCTGTTTTTTGACATTATCAGCAAAGATCGCGGAACAATTTTTCACGTCTTTCGCTTAAGTACAGCGCCTCCGAAATTCGGAGCAAACAGGTCCTCGAATCTACTCCCCTTCAAACACTAACTGATTTGATCATCTACTCACCCAAGCCACCATCAGCACTTCTCTCCTATGCCGTAAACAACTTGAACTGAAGACTTGATTTGTTGGCACAAAAACCCGACATTTATACTGGGACATAGACCATTTTCAGTTCCCACGACGTCAGGTTTTATCAGGAACACCGCCCGTACCAACCGAGACACCTTGCGTTTGCCTCTAGACGAGCACCAACGGTCCGGTGGGACACAACTAGCAAAGCGCCCAGGCTCAAGCCAGCCGTTATCCCGTACCTCGACAAAGCAACGTCCCCCCTAGTTAAAGGCATCGTACGCGCAAAAAACCGTATGTCATTTTTCATCTTTTTGCGTGAGCATTTCTCTGGCATACAGAATGAGTCCACAACACCATCTACTTTGGCAAAAGAACTCGTTTTAAAACGTCTCGAATTATTCACTTCCCACCCCCTCCGTCAATTTCGGAGTGTCAGGTGCAATGCGTCTGAAGTTTTTTTCACAAACGTTGGAAGTGTTTTTCGCTTTAAACTTATTAAGTGGGTGAATTTCTCTTGCCTTTCGTTCACCGTAACTTATTTAAAAAAAAGAAGTATCCATTAAGCAAGTTTGGATGTTAGAATTTGCAGAGATAAAAATTTCGATTACAGAATCGTCTGCGCCTCTGATGGCGCTCCTGTTTCTAGTGCTAGATGTTTGGTGAGAACTGGTGACGGATCGTCATTTTGAATCACTCCAGCCCCAGAACCATACGTTTTTGACGCGCAAAACTTCATCGATGTGCTCTACCGGGCTCATTCATGAATTTGGGCCTGAAAAATGGAAATTGGTTTTCAGCGCGAACGATGCCTTTAACCAGAATTCTTTTAAAAAATTTCGATTATTATATTTGAAAAATCCAACTTTCGCAACTTTTATTCTATTTCATTTGTATCCTTTGCAAATGACACTACACTACTTAGCCTCGGCGAGTGTCAGTTTAACTTCTTCTAAAAACAGCTCCCCAAAATTTCCATTTTTGGTCCCACATTCTCACGACCCATCCCCCACAGATTTTCCAAGTTTATTACGCCCCCCCCCCCCCCTCGTTGTCCCACAGAAGAGTAACCGTTTGACTCTGAGAGCATCGATATGCTCCTCATGGTATCAGCCAAAAAAAGCATTAATTAACATATTCAATTTCAACATAAAAGCATATTCAATTTTTAAAGATATGGAACTAGTAGACGAAATCTTACAAATTATACTTCGCCGTCGAAGTGGAATCAATAGAATACACCGACTCCACATCATTGATCTCAGCTGGCGGAGAGAGGGCGCTCGATAGATGGTCAGGAAGGCCTGAAATCGAATTTTCGCTCTCTGCCGATAGAATTCACGTATCAATATGCAATCAATCATTTTTCTACGAGTTGCTGATTCGATTTCGACTGCTTTAGTGTTCACTCAAGCTCTAATTTTCATTCGAGGCAATTCATGTCAAGTGCTAAAGAGAGCGAAAAACTCACTGTCATTTTCGGCAAACCACGCGCGTTCAAGGATATATTTCATGGAATCGCGCTTCCATTTGAAATCGGCAATCGTGTGCTTGGACAGTCGCCTCGTAAGAGTGGAAAACAGAAGAGCTGAGACGCGTTGACTGCGCTTCCGCTGCGGAAACGTGCGTGTCCGGCTCACAGGCTCCGACGATGCGTCACTGCTGTCATCATCAGGGAAATCGTTATTGAGAGAGTTCGGACGGCCGATATCACCGAGCTTCCCCGTTCGACTAGGAGTTGGCGAATTCTGTTCCGTGGATTCCATTGATGACACCGATTGATTGTTCGGGGATCGCTCGAGGCTCTCCAGAAATGCGCCCGTTATGTAGCATTCTTCGTCACCGACCACTGTTCCTTCGGGAATACAAAGCGTTTCTATAACAGAATCACCATCGAAAACTTCCTCATAACTCAGTATCAAATCGGCAAGAAGTTCTGTCACCAAAAAGCGGTGTCAACCCAGAGTCATCCTGAATGGCACTCACGCAATCTGCTGAATAGTACATCCGCTCCCCAAAACTGCTTTAACTGGACTTCCTTGTAAAATCTTTTCAATGAAAAAAAGCATTAACTTTTCTCCACTTTCTTTTCTTGACGATCAGAGATAAGCTGGATTTTATTCAACCCGGAAATGGAAAGCGAACAGAAAAAATTAACCGGAAACGGAAAAAAGGATTCGTAAGAATGAATTGGCGGCAGCAAAAAAAAACTGAAATTCTTGAAAATCTCGAAATACTTCACCAGCCCGTATTTTCTCGTTTTGAACCGGAAGACGGAGAGCAGAAAAGCCAGTGGATGGAAAAAGGAAGACGGATATTTTGATCGATCCCCGGCTGAAATTCATGAAACGATAGCCACATTTTAATCATGGTCGATCGATTTGCTCAGCTTGAGATTAGCATTGGCTAAGCTAGCCATGGCGAGAACGTGAGTTTGTGAGTTCCAGCATGGAAGAAGCAGGTTCCCACTAAAAAGAAAGTTGTTCTTCTTGCAGAATAGTAGTTGCTTGAATCATCTTTCGAGTAAAGAATCGATGAGAGAAAAAGCTGATTGCTAAATTTGAAAGTCGAATATCCGAGAATTCAACAGTATTGCCCTAATGCCGAGGTTCAAAGACAGCCGTACATGGCAACTGTATCCAAGAATTGAGAAGAATATTCGGAAATAAATTTTTTCGAAGAATGGTCTAAGCAGTCGAACACTCGAAAAAATCTGAAAAAGTAAAAGTATACATAAGAGACTTATGGCTCGACTTCACTTTCCCGCTCCTTGATGATTAGACTGACAAAAGCACTCTCGCAACAGCGGATTTGTTGCAGAAAAGCAGATGCTCGTAGATGGGGATGAACCTCAAAACCTTAACCTCAAGGAGTAGGGATGGAACGGCGCCTGCCAATGGTACACGAATGAGGACTACTTCTACATGGTGATTGACATATGACCACACCACTATCGAAAATCGATGTCGTGTGAGCGAATTGCACTCCGCAAGCCCCCAACCTATCCAAATCGTGGCCATACTCGGAATCCTCGCGATCAAGAGAGCGTCCCCGCGAATGAGTGACAGAACTTTCTTGGCAGAAAACTAAGGAGTAAGCCTTGACATAGAGAACAAACCTACGAAATCCGTTGACATGAGCCCATAACGGTCAATGATGCTTTCGATGAATTCGTTAGCAACATCTTCGTGGTCCTCGCGTCCTAGATCGCCTTCGGATAGCGATCGAGTGAGCTGTTTGATGTCGACATCGGAGAATTCCGAGGCGGAAGACTCCTGCTGTAGCATGACTCGCAGCTGCTGACGGTAGACGTTGGACGGATCGACACTGCATTCATCCTCCCGCGACCACCGTTGGACGGTCTCATCAAATGCTAGACGACACTGCATACAACACTCGTCGGGGCCGCCTCGACTCATGCGCCGGCCCCGAATGCCCATCGTCACGCCCTCGTCTCCGCCTTCTTCCTTCGGTGACCGCCGAAGGATATTAGCCAGACGGCGCGCTAGCCATGACCTTTGCGAATGCTCCAAATGCTCCACGGGAGTCGAATTAAATGGCAAAGATCCACGACGGAAGCGTCCTCCTTGGCATGGACTTCGTTTTCGATTGAATGCGGATGTCACTTTGGATAAAGCCGATGGCGCTCTCGTTACACCCAATGCCATAGCTGTCTTGACGTTTAGCTGAAGAAGAAACACACAGCTCTGGACCTAAAAACACTGGTGAGGATGACGTGTTGCGAAGAAAAACACGTTCAGAGTCGGAGAGGAGACATATACAAAAAATATTGGTAAGAATAGGTAAGCCGGGAAAGCAGAGACAATTTCTTACAAGTCGGCAAAGGATGTTTTTTCCGCTAATGTTACATAACTTGGCGCAGGACAGCATTAAAAAATCAGACTTGGTGACTAATCTCTTCAGATCCCCTCTTCACCCAAAGGTAGATTTAAAATTGCCTAAAACAGATGGGTAAATTCTGATCACAAGGTGCTGAACTGAAGTCTAAATCCGCCTCGAACAGGACAGGACCAACTTGCACTTTCAGACAAGAAAAGGGCAACCGCGGAAAAAAAACCGCATGGCTCTCAGTGCAGAACTATTTCTATTGAAATTCCCGACTTTATTCTCAAAGAGATCTTCTCCCGTTTTGCTTATTCAGCTCAATGCGGTTCAACTTCCAAGAGTCCATACACTCCTCCATCCCCAAGTCGTCAGATACAGTAGCGATCATAAATCTATTGACACAGCCTTGTCGCGCATACTGCATTTATGCATATCTCGGTTGTATCGTATCTCTAGGAAACCGCGTTGCGAATACTATCACACTATCTTCGCAGCGGAGCAGTTGTTCCTCCGTTTTCACTATTGTGCTTTCTCGAAAACAACCGCTCGGCTCTTATGATAAAGCTGTCATAGCAGCGTCGCGGCTTGCCCCCATTCAGAGCTTGACTATATGTTATAGGGCATCACGAACTTTGCTTCAAACATACACAAGCTTAGGTTTCGAGGGTGCACTTTTTAAATATGGGATTTATTTATAATTTCGGGGTAATATTTCAAATTAGGACTATTGCCTCAAAACATGACTATTGAAACTCAAAACCAGAAGCAGCTATTAACCATTGGGAGATCTTCTAAAACGTCGTTTAACTTTCTGAGAAAATAATCTCTATCAGAAAGTTCTGGAGGTGAATTCGAAATGAAGTTATGCCATATTGAGCATATTAAATATCTCTGTTCGACGTTAACGAAAAAGAGCGAAATTCGTGTACCAGTTGTACTCTGTCAAGGCCAATAGAGTTCATATTTCAGAATGATTCAGAGGCAAATAACTTCATGAGTGTGAATTTTCAAAAATATGCCCAATCTGTTTAATTTTCGATCTTCAGACAAATTTTGATAGAGATTTCTTTCCCACAATGTTGTACAACGGTTTAGAAGATCTCCCAATGGTTAATAACTGCTTCTGGTTTGGAAACTCAATAGTCATGTTTTGAGGGAATAGTCCTAATTTGAAATATTACCCCGAAATTATAATTGAATTCCATATTTGAAAACTGCACCCTCAAAATCTAAGCTTGTGTATGTGTGAAGCAAAGTTCGCCATGTCAATAGAATTATGACCGCTACTCTATGTTTTGTTTTGTTCTTTGTCACGTTTTGCACATAAACTAAAAAAATGCTTGCTTAGAGTGTACCTGCGCGTTTCCGAATTCTAGCGGATCTCGTCAGACTTCCATCAACTCAAGATCTCTATACGTACAAGAAGGAACCAGCCCCAGTGGTGAGGGAGTCGTCGTGGATGACATCTATTCATGACCAATGTGTCATTAGAACAACAGTCAGTTGTTTTCCGCTCTATGCATTGTTGGGATCATTATTCGCATTTACCTCAATATAGTTGTTATGTATATACAATGGGCAATCCACCACCACTAGCTGTAAAGAATCCAAGATTCTCGCAAAACCAAAGAAACCTCAGTTTGGATCAATCAAGTACAATACCACTCAGTATTTTTTCCCAGAAGGAAGCGATAACGCGTTGCCGTGATTTTATCGTCTTCTCTCCATTACTCCTATCGAGCCCATGTTATTCAGATAAGGAAAACTGATCCGTATCCCGCTGAGGGGGGTTATCCAACAATTTAAACTTCTTGGAACTTTTTTGTTTCATTAAGAACACCAGCAAGCGATTGATACACCGTTTAATAGCCTCCCAGAACCCTAGATAATTTCCATAATCTGAGAGCACATTGAGTTCGAAGAGAGTTTTTGACTAAAAACGTTCGCGAGAAAGCCTTCTTGCTTGCTTTTTGACCGAAACCGAAGAGCGGTATTTTCGAGATGAATAAATGTGTGATCAATGTGAAATGTCGTGCTGCGGTTTGGGTACAGGGTTTTCAGAGAGCATGTGATGGTTCATTGCCACGGAATTCGTTGGAAATGGCGATATTACAACCAAAAGTTGCAAAAAGTGACCATAACCGGTCATCTCCTCATAGAGAGTACCGTTTCCTAGTCTTCTCAGATTAATGAGCTGGTTTCACAATGTCAAGAACATTGCATGTGACATCAGATGTGGTTATGACCCCGGTAATGGCCTGAAAAAAAACAGCAGGGATCTGCACTCTAAAACAAAAACCAGCAAGAAATCGTATAATGAACGATTCGTAGCCGGAAAGTCTATGAATTATGAGACCTTTCAAAAAACTCTGAGCTTTACAATAATGACACAGTGCACGGAGAAACACTCCAGTAAACAGAGTGCAAGAGAAATTCAAATCAACACGTTCGAATTTTATTCGTTCGTTCGAATTTGCTTTTCGAAAAAGCCCGATAAACATCACTTCGAATTGTTTGAAATAAGGGAGAAAGGCTACACATGCTCGCGACTTGAGTAGAAATCGAACAGGTGTGGAATCTTCGTTCTGACTGAGCGTTGTAAATAAAGCGCTGAATCCGGTTTCAAAAAAAAAATCGGAATTTCGATTAATTTTGAAATTTGTTCGTTCGAAAATGTTTTGAACGAAAAACTTTCTAATTTCGTTCGTTCGACATTTTTTTCGAAATCGTACAACTATACTATACAGGATGCTTGAAAGTCAGGAATAGTCTTTCTTGAACCCATCCTTCCTTACTCCACTTTTACTGAAATTTTCTTTTTGACTTTGTTGCGAACTTCACAGGTTCTGAGCATTTGAAAAATGTGTTCAAAACTTCGGGTCGTATGGTTACCAACTGGGTGGTCGAAAATTGTACAAAGTGACTTGATGCTGTGATTAAGGCAAACGGCAGACACTTTGAGTAAACAGTGATTTTTTTAGTAACTGTTAATCTTCAATAAACACAAAAAATCCAGGAGATAAACAAAAGCAGAAAAATATCGTTTGAGAGGAAAGCAGCGTAATCTTGGAGCGCCCTGTTAAGTAGTAACTCTAAAAATGGGACTCAGAGAAGCGTTTCGCTGCTTTCTGCGACTTCGTGTTGCAAAACAGTTGAAAATTAATCCAAAAACCAATCGCAGCTTTTTTTGAGCAGAAGAGGCGCGGCGGTACGGAAGATGACCGATAGACGCCTCAATGACCATTTTCAGCAAACACAGCACTACGAGGCTTTTAATTAGAAAGAGAATAAAAGCGCAAGGCTATCATGCGAGAAATTGCAAGAGCAATAGGAGGAAATTGAAAGCAGTGCCGAGCCGAGAAGTCCGCGAAAAAGGTCGCCGCATTGAGGATGGAGAATCCCTGAGATACGTGATTCACCCCCCCCCTAGACTATGTCAACGAATATTCGGAAAACGAATATTCGGCCGAATAAACGAATAATCGAATATTCGAATAATTCGATTATTCGGAAAAGTCAATTTTTCGAATAGTTCGTTTATTCGAATATTCGGAGAAGTCAATTTTTCGAATAATTCGTTTATTCGAATATTCGAAAAACTATTATTCGAATAAGTCGTTTATTCGAATATTCGGAAAAGTCAATTTTCCGAATAATTCGTATATTCGAATATTCGAACGGCCCTATATTCGAATATTCGGACGAATAAACGAATAATTTCAGAAAAATAAAAAACAGTCTCCGGCACATGTCCATTTTTGCGGTCCAGCGGTGAAATGTCCCCGATCAAACTGGTAGAAAGTTTGAATATAATCGGAATACTCCAATATAAAACTTGAGATAGTCAGAAACCTAGTGGTGGAGTACCTAGCTCACCACCGAATTTGTGGGCAGACGTAACAGATACTGTTTTTCATCTGATGGAGTATGTCCCAAACAGGTTCGAGCGATGTTCCAGAAACGGCTACCTTACGCTGCTTGAGTATTACGTAATACTTAAAGGCATCGTATGCGCAGAAAACCGTATATTATTTTTTAATGTTTTTGTGTAGATTGGCCTCTCTAGTGAACGAAAACGTCGAAGGGGCCCATGAAAAACCTTCATTTGTGAACAAAATTCATTCGGAACACATTGTAAATATGAATTAAAAATTCGCGCCAAAATCGTTTTTGAAGTTTTTCTGCGTTTGGAGGCCTTGTCACTGTCATTTTCTGGGTTTTTCTGCATGTCGAGTTTGTACCGTAACAGTTTTTCATGTTGTTTGACGGTAGCATCAGCATTCTACGAAAAAGTGCTAGATGACTGGTGAGAACTGGTGGCGGATCTTCATCATTAACCCCTTCAAAACTTATAACCCTAAGTTTTTGACGCGCCGGAGTTTACCAGTGTGGTCTACAGAACTCATTCATGAAATTGAGCCAGAAAAATGGAAATTGGTTTTCAGCGCAAACGATGCCTTTAAAGGCGGTGTTCACGATAATCTTCGATTCTGAGATTAATAGCTAAATCGTTTGTTTGGTCCCCGGGTAGAACTGAAATGACGAAGAAAACGAGAAAAACGCACCAGAAGGGCACGAAATCCTTTACTCTCACCCCAACTCTTTACTCTCACAGGAACTGACTGTTGTGACAATGAAATCTTTTGTGGACCCGTCCTTTGAGATTCTCCGCTTTTTGTTGCTTCCTTCACACCCTAACTAATACAGTTTTGCTTGAAATATTCTTAAATTTTTTATTAGCCCCATTTTTTACCGGCGACAACCACCGTGAACATGTTCATCCAATCGGACAACTAGTCCAGGCCAGAGAATAATGTCACTGAAAGAAGACGTTTTAGTGTGTTTCTCGCCATTTCTTCGTAATTTTGGAAACACCTGGAGGCCAACGCATTGTTTTATGTCAAAAACTCGGGGACGAAAATCATCATGAACACAGCCTTTAGTTGCCATGAATTTAGGTCAATCGCTGCAGCTTTGAGCCAGTTCTTATTAAACATTCACTTTATATTTTTGCAGAGGTGAAATTTCTCCAACCAAACTGGGTGCTATCTTAGCGGTGGGGGGCCACTATGTCTGGGCGCACTTGGCCCCGCCCATTTTATCGTGCTGCCTAAACTTGAGCACCTACCCGGGTTTTCCCTCCACGCACAAATCAGGAGTGATTGCGGTACGGAAAAATGGGCGTGGTCATGTGCGATACAAAAATGCCCCCCCCCCACTCAGATAGCACCCTAAACTGATAGGAAATTCGGATATTGTTGGTAGATATTGTTTAGAAAATCCGGAGATTTTGATCGTGTCGTTTAACAACTACTCATAGACAGTGGTAAATGTTAGTTTGAATACTCTTATGATATAATGTGGAGCGTCTTTTTCGTGGAAGTACATTGGCATAGCTTTTATCTATATAATACTATACAAAAAAAGGTCAAGAAAGTTGGAAGTGCCGCGAACGGTGGTTTGATTATGCGTACTCGGTCCTTACTTCTTATTCGAATACTCGCGATTTTGGCCGAATATTCGAATTATTCGTATTCGAATCATTCGAATAATTCGATTATTCGGAAGAGTCAAATTTTCGAATAATTCGTTTATTCGAATATTCGGAGAAGTCTATTTTTCGAATAATTCGTTTATTCGAATATTCGGAGAAGTCGTTTTTCGAATAACTCGTTTATTCGAATATTCGGAGAAGTCAATTTTTCGAATAATTCGTTTATTCGAATATTCGCAGAAGTCAATTTTTCGAATAATTAGTTTATTCGAATATTCGAAGGAGTCAATTTTCCGAATTATTCGTTTATTCGAATATTCGAAAATTTTTATTCGTTTGATATACTCTACCCCCCCCCACGAAATTCTTCAGCAATGTACATGTGAATCCATTTTGGAACATGTGCATGTACATGTGAATCCATTCATCTAGCCTGACCGAAGATTCACTCAAAATTTGATGTAGAAAATCACGCAAAGAAATGAAGAGCAGCAGAGCACGATTTTTTTTGAAAATTCATTCTCTAAAAAATACCCAACAAATTGGAACAAAGAACGGGATAAATCTGAAGCAAAACTGAAGAAAAAGGAATCTCTATACATCGATTCAGGTAGATTTAGTATGAATCTCTGCTCATTTCAAGCATTTAGTCTTTTTGCTTTCGATACAATGGAGATCTGGAAGAAAAACATGAAATTCACTATTTCATTCGTAAATTGAAACTAGTTATACCTCGAAGACCTTCTCCTGTTGATCGTCCTTCAATCCAAACAAACACAAAAACAAGCATACTTTTTTATCAGCGGATGAAGGTTTGAGCAAATTTCAGCGTACACTATTTTTCATAAAGATTGACTTAAGTAGGCGATTTTTTGGAAGAAAACGGTACATAACTGTAGTCAATTGAATCAGTGGTTACCTGAACTTGGTGACGAGCTGAAATGTGGAGAATGAGGTTCGTCACGAAATTGACGGAAGCGCTACTTTAGTTGACTCTATGCAGTCATCTTTCTTTCCCAAAGGCTGAGATCATGCTTCAAGTGATGAGCGATGCGACGCAATGTTTACCATCGATAACGACCGAATATAGTTATGCTTGATATGCACTGTCGTTGGTAGCGGGCAGTATAATTTCGACCAAAGTCTGAGCAGGAAGGAAAAATCTGTAGCTGAAGCCGCAATAATGGCAAAATATCACTTGCTGCAGTCTAGTCGCGTGGTACCCAGGGTACTGCGCGAGGTTTGAAGGGCCTACATGCAGCAAAGTCTCGCTCAACCCCCCCCCCCCCCACTAATTTAGGTGTGGCGTTTTCCCACCTACACAGAAATTATTTCTGGAACACATGCAGCATTTGAGGCCTTTTTTTGGTTGAAAAAATCTCTTCAACATATTTTACCCTACCAACATTTTTATAACTTTCTTTGTCAACAAGGTCTGCCCGTGAAACTATGACAGGATATGGTTTAGGTCAGGGGTAGCAGGCTGAGCTAAATCCCGGCTTTAGGTAAGGGTAATTCTAAAGAAATCAGCAGGTGTAAAGAAACGACTAAATCGACAATTCCCTCAAACCTTGACGTATGGATGGATTTAGGTTTGAGAGAACCGTCGATTGTGTCGTTCCCTCTCACCTACTCTTTTTTTTCAAAATAGCCCTTCGCTGAGACCGTGGAATATCTCAGCCTACTCCCCGGACCTAAAACCATTTCCAGTTGTAGTTTTACGCGCGGATCTCGTTTACAAAGAATGTTATAACAATTCAAGTAGGGAAAAATATGCTTAGGAAGAAAATTCTTGTACCAAAAAAGTAGGTCTCAAAACACTTCCGTGCTTGCCCGATTTTCAACCTCTTACCCCCCCCCCTTCTTTTTAAAGCGTCAAAATTCGCGACGCACCCTGGTAGTACCCATGAAATGTACTCGAGATGCGCATGATTTGAACCTACCGTGGACCTGCCTGACCAAGGAGACCCATCTGATGTAGAAAGGAATCGCTGCTTCAAAATATCAACTATTTCGAATTATTTCACTGAATATTTTCAAAAAAGAGGGAGCAGACGAACACAATAAACAATTGAACAAAGCGGAATTTGTGATGCTTGACGGAGCGAGACCGACGAGATAATAATTCTCTCGCAATGTATGAGAAAACTCTATTTTTCTGTAATGAAATCTCTGTTTTAGCTAGCGTATGCGGTTCTGCTACCCAATTCTTGTGTACCGTGAGCAAGAATTTTCATCGCCGCAAAGGGAGCCTTCATTGTATTAGGTTGCACAGGTTGTTTCGACGCCCTCTGAGCAGCATCGGGCTGATACAGAGGTTGGGGTGTCAAAGCTAGCATTCGCGGTAAAAGGTATGAGTTTGCACCAAAAACCGACACGTCCGAGGTCAATTGCAACATTTATGTTGAAAAAAAAAATGGCCGAAAACAAGCCACCGGTAGTCCTATACGGCCTCAAAAATTTGGATCTGGCTTGCGCGCAGAGTTCACTTCCTGAGACACCGTTGTGGAAGTCGGCGTGACGGGCATGCCACATTCGTTTTTAGCCGCTTCGTCGAGATTTATGGACCTTCCAATTTTCGGTGAGAATTCGGAGGCTATTTTCATCGTGAATGCAGTCTTCAACTATTCCACTCGAGAGATTTCTCGCTTGCAGGCTGTGGCGGAGTTTCTAATGATCTAGCTATGCTCCGACGGTACACTACCGAAATGACCAGGCAAGTCTGCCTCTCTTGGGCAGTCCCGCTGCACTGAGGCGCCACAATCGGTGACAAGAAGCCACGCCGAGCAGGCATTTTTTTGGGAGTTTCAAAAAAAGTTTTCGGATTCAGCCCAAAACTTGCATGAAGGGGTAACCTAGGGTGGTGAACATGAGTCTGAAGTCCATTTGTCGAAATTTCGTGGTTTACTGTAGGTTACGGTAGGTAACATGTCATTTAGGGGGCAAAACCCACCTAAGTGTTTTGAAAATCGACAAAAGGACGTTATATTCGTATTCTTCACCCCGAATAGCCCCCGTATAAAAATCTTGAGAAAAATCTGAGATTTTGTCCAAACTACCGTATACCCACCCATCGTGATCTACCGCAATTTGCAAAAACTTGATAAACGGACTCCAGATTCGTGTTCAGCACTCCAAATAACCCCCAGAGAAACAATTTGAGCAACGTCTATCGTAGCACTCCGAAAATCTCGAAAGTGGCGTTTTTCCCTCGAAATTTTCCCCGGTTGGGAAGCTTCGAACGAAATTAGACGAAAACTTTTGAAAATCGACTAATAAATCACAGAATCGTGATCAGCGCCCCCAAAAAACCCCCCTGGGAGAATTTTAAGTCAAATCTGGAACGCTTTTCTAAAACGCTTCCAAAGCCCTCCAATCGGTATAAATAAATGCCCAACCGAAAATCCGTACAAGTCCAAAACGCTGTCAGTCTGGACAAGGTATTGAAAATGCGCTTTCACCCAAATTTCGCTCAGGGGGTAGTTTTGGGCGCTGAACACATTAATGAGGTCCGTTAGCGAATTTTCGGAAGATTAATGCCCTTTTCGGAGGGTACAAAGAGCACAAAAAACTACCTTTTTAGGCTTGTAACTTCTTGGAACCTGCAGCTCGGGGCGGGATACTGCGCATTTTTACTATTGAGCCACTAGAAATACTAACGATACTAGTCGTTTTGGCAGATGCTTTTACCACTCTAAACACTTCCCTTCTTGGACAAAAAAAAGAAGAGGGCCGTAACACAAACCTATTAAGGCGACTTCGGTATTGAACGCGTTTTTTTCAGCTGGGGACAATCCAATATGAAACACTTCGTCTGTTGCGCAATCGTGACTAAATCTCGACGATCTCATTCTTGAATCTTGTCCAACGTTGTAGCAGTCATCATTATACTTCGGACTGAATTATATTATTCGAGAAATATTCGAATGATTTTTCGAATTTCGAATCATTCAAAATTGAAAAAAACTTCGTGAAAGGTACTTTCGAATAATATTCGAAATGCGAATATTTCAAAAACAGACTTTCGAATGATATTCGAAATTCGAATACTTTGAAGAGCATATTCGAATTTTTGAAATTCGAATAATCGAAATGTACAATCATCCTTTCATTAGAAGTTTGTTTTTCTGATCGACCTTTGAAAGCACAATTTATCAAAGCACCATCTTAACCTACTCAGACAATAGGTGCGGGCGGATCGCTGGCTCTTAACGATCGACATCCCCCCCGCCATCCGCCCGCCAGTAGCCAGCGATCCGCTCGTTACTAGCCAGCGATCCGCCCGCCATTAGCCACCGATCCGCCCTCGATGCCACAAAAGGGTTATTCCGATGGTTCCCACCACGGTCTCCGTGTGCGGGACCATCCCCCCCCCTAGCCGTGGAGACCATCCCCTCAGCTGCCAAAAATTTTTCTCTTGCTTCTGAGTGATCCTTCAAAGGTGACTTGAAGTCACCTTCCAGGATCGGCCTCAAAATGCCGAGTGAACATTCAGTGCGATGGAGCGCCCTTTATACCCTTCGGTTTGTTTACTCTGAGCATGACACTGATACCAGAAAAGAACTAGTCAATGATTGACAAGTTTCACCGTGTAAAATTTGAGCGGGCGGATCGCTGGCTATCAAAGCAGTGGCGGGCGGATGGCTGGCTATCAAAGCCCTGGCGGGCGGATGGCTGGCAGGTTGCGGGCAGATCGCTGCATCTCATAGCTCAGCGAGCGGATCGCTGGCAGGTTGCGGGCGGATAGCCGCTTTAGAGCTTGCCGGCGATCCGCCCGCTGGTGTGATCAACTTGATTGCCAGCGGTCAGTCCGCACCTATTGTCTGAGTATTCACCCGACGCCTGCTTTGGGGGTAGCGCACGCTTGGATCGCGTGAGATATTTCGTCACAGTATTACGTGCTCCATCTGTTGGATAGGCTTGCTTGAAAGGCCAGCCAATGCAAACTGTTCTTCTCTCATTTTCACATTTATTATGTAGCTGCCAGCCAGATATAGAGAGTATCAGGGTTTTAGCTTCCGAAACCCTCCCTTTCCCAAGAAAAAGTTTCTTGGAATACGTAGGGGAGCGATTGAGCTAACTAATCTACAATGACTACTCCAAAAATGCTGACTTCCAGTGATTATGATGGGTTCATTGTCATTAAGACCACATTAGATAGAAAAGTGGATATCAAGATTGTAAGGCGACTCCTTCCGACACATGCAACCGTCCCTACGTTTTACCAGCAAGTGAAAACCCACAAACTTCCCCAACTTGATGCGATTGAGGCCTTGGCGAAGGACCGGGTCAAGACGTACCCCATTGTCTCTTGTTGCGGAGGACACACCGATGGTATCAGCTGGTTTTTGCATCACATACTGTCTCCTCTTCTGAAGTTCGTTCCATCGCACCTGGTAAACACTGATGAGTTCCTCCGTGGCCTCAGGAACTGTGATCTGTCTTCTACCGATGTGCAATATCAGAGTTTCGACGTAACAGCGCTGTACACCAACGTGGACACAAACGCAGCTATCGAGGCTTGTCTGAATTCCCTACGTGAACATGAAGAAGAGATCCAGCTGTACCACCAACAGATCGACGATATACAAGTATTGTTACGAGCAGCCATCGAGTTCAACTTTTTCCGGTTCCGAAATGCCGTTTATAGGCAGAAGCGCGGCCTAGCAATGGGAAATAGACTCGCACCATTGTTAGCAATTCTATTTATGGACAGGTTGGAAAGAAGTTCCTTGAGAATGGATGTGCTTACTATGGTCGCTGCATTGACGACATCATCGTAGTGGCCAAATCCGGCAGTACTCTGTGTGACATCTTCAGCAGTTTGGACTCGCAATATGCAACGATAAGTTTGACAGCTGAGGAACCAGGACCAGACCGCTATCTTCCGTTCCTGAACACTAAGATCAAAATCGAGTCTGGTCATGTGTTAACGATGTGGTACAAAAAGCCGGCGTCGAAGAATATCATTATACACTGCCGGAGCTGCCATCCTATCCATATGAAGCGCAGTGTTGTGCGCAACGTGCTGAACACTGCACGGAAACTTACGTCTGGCAGACAAGAGGACATGGAAAGACACATAGGAGAAGTGTGCAACAGAATGGCTACACAAAAAGCAACTTCGGCACCTAGCGCTCGTACCATTCCCAATCCGACACCCCTCTAGTTCTTCCATATGTCCACGAAGCATTCGCCAAGGACGTCAACAGGGCGGTTTGCAGATCTGCCCTACCCCTTCGCCTTGTTTTCCGGCCCCCAGCAACTATTCGTCAACTGCTCATGTCATCCAGACCTTACGAAAACCGTTGTGGAGGACCAGGCTGTGTATACTGCACCACGGACGGACAAATATGCCAAATCCCAAATACCGTCTACAAGGTCACATGCCGAGTATGTGGAGAGTTCTATATAGGTGAGACTGGTAGGCCTCTATACAAAAGATTGGATGAGCACATGCGAGCTCTTCGAACACCATCTTCGTATCCAAACAGTGCATTTTCTAAGCACAGAACGCTGAAACACTGGGACGAAGCCGCACCCGTAATGAGAGCAAGTGTGATTTGGAGGAATATTGCAGATAGGGCGGAGAGGAAGATAAGAGAAGCATTGGAGATCAAGCTGAATGAACCACCAATGAATAATCGCGAAGAGATGAGAGACGCGATGATGATGCTGACCATCGGGCTAGACGATATTGACCACTGACCATCAGCCGTTCTCGAGTCAGTCGCTGCCTCGGCACTCCCTTTGCCGGCAAATCGTCTGGAGGACCCTCATACCCTCCCCTGAACCTCCCTTGCCGCTGCCACTAGGTTGGCTTTGATTAAATGTGTTAGATGTAGTTTCGTACAAATTTGTCTATGTATTTTCCATTATAGCCGCCTGAAGAAGGGTCTACAACCCGAAACGTTGCGAATATAAAGCGGTTCTTCAAAACAACACCTATCGCATCTCGAGTTTCAACATCACTCCAGCTACTATGATGGGTTGTGTTTAGCGAATCGACGTCCATTTCTGTACCTTCTGAGCTTATACAGATTCGGTTCTGACAGTTGAGCGAATATGGCCAAAACATCGATATTCTGATGCAGTAATGCTAGTGAAACATTTCAAGACTTTTAGAACACAACTCGAGAGATAATGTTTTTTTATCAAAAACCTAAATTAAAGCTACAGAAAAAAGAAGACATAAGGTGCATGAAAAATGAGAAATTTGCAGCGGTTTTTCCCAACTCAGCCCGCCTCTGGGAGAACTCGCCGCGACAGCGCCGAGAAAGTACCGCTAATCTCTACTGTGCCGCGATAGTACCACGGCGGATCCGCGATCATCACTGAGCCGAGACGATTCAGTTGCAATGTCATAAGCCTCATCAGCTCCGCGACTGAACCAGCAAATGACAGCTCAAAACTAATTTTCGAAATCGAAGCTATCACTTTTGAATTCGAGAAAATTTATCCGAAAAATAGAAAAAAATTATTCGAAAATT
This sequence comes from Aplectana chamaeleonis, assembly GCA_029168955.1. NCBI lineage: Eukaryota > Metazoa > Nematoda > Chromadorea > Rhabditida > Cosmocercidae > Aplectana > Aplectana chamaeleonis. The sequence continues at coordinate 1,106,729 of JAPDOI010000212.1, forward strand.
CGAAAAAAAATTGTTCGAAAAATTTGATTTTCGATTATACTCGAAAATTTGAAATTCGAAAAATCTGTTTTTCGAATATATTCGAAAATCCGAAATTCGAAAAATTTGATTTTCGAATATATTCGAAATTTTGAAATTCGAAAAAAAAAATGATTTGCGAATATATTCGAGAATTTGGAATTCGAAAAAGATGATTTTCGAATATATTCGAAAATTCGCAGATTTTTACAGTTTTGCCCAAGTATAGCCATCATCTTGTAGCAAACAACCCCAAGGACCGAATTTATCCACGATTAGAGCATGGTTTGAGAGTAACCGGAGTGTCGAGAAAGTGGTACAGAGCATTGAGAAGTGCAGAGTCCAGGGCAAGACTTAGACATACAGTAGTGGACGAAAATCTATTGACGCGGCCTTTTCGCAATTACTGGGTTTAAACATACTCAGACTCTGCGGGGGGGGAGGGGGCAAGAGCCGGACAATAGAGCCCGTTTTCGACTTGGGGGAGTGACAGCAGAGGCCTCCCCCGAGGGGGGCTTTAGAGGAGGCCCCTGCTCTCCTCCGGCGCTTGCCCCCCCCACCCGAGAGGAAGAGACGGAAAAGATGGGAAGAAGTCGTAGAAGGTAGTTTACGACAATAGAGGCCAGAGAAGGCATATTAGGCCGCACGCACGCATCGTCATTCACGTCAAATTTTGTCCCGATTTGACGTGATTTCTTCTGTGATCTATCACGTGCTCAACCGGTATATGTAAAAGGCGCATCACCTCCTACAGAGCCGGCCCTGGACGGGGACTTCGAGTCCCTGTCAGAAAGAGATATTTTTGGAGGAGAGCGGCGACGCTTTCCGGAAGGGGGGGGGGGTGACGTCACTGATCCGGGGCCGTCACATCACTGCTCCGAGCCAGTGAGGGGGGGGGGGAGGCTCCGATCAAGCCAAATTGTCACTCCGGCGGTAGCCCCCCCCCCCCGATTGGGGGAGGGGGGCAAGTGCCGGTGCTCGGAGGGTTGCCCCCCTGTAGAGCTGCGCTAGCCCCCTCCAGTGTATGAGTACCTCAGCCTGGGCTTAGCGGAACTTCATGAAACATTAGTATGTTCAGGGCATCACAACCTTTACTTTACACGTACACAATCCTCAGTTTTGAGTTTGCAGTTTTAAAATACGGAATTTATTCATAATTTCGTGCGTGGTAAAAATACAAATTGGGAACATTCCCTCAAAACATGGTTGTTTAAATTCTCAACACGTAGAACTCATTTACCCGTAGAAGATTTCTGAACCGTAGTATCAACATGTGAGGAAATAATAATCAGAATTTTTCTGAAAATGAATTCGAAATGAAATTATGTAATTTCGCACCTCTTAAGAATCTCTGTTCAACGCTAACGAAAAAGAGAGAAATTCACGTAGCAGTTGTACTTTTCAAAGTCTATAGAGTACATATTTTGGAATGGTTCTGTGGCGAATAATTTTATAGGGGTGAATTTTCATAAATATGCCCTAATCTGTTCAACTTTCGGTCTTTAGCAGAATTCTGATGGAGATTGTTTTCTTACATGATTACACGGCTATAAAGATCTTCTAATGGCAAAGAAATGCTACATGTTTGGAATTTTATTAGCCATGTTTTGAGGGAATAATCCCGATTTGAAATATTACCACGAAACTATGAATCAATTCCATATTTGAAAATTGCCCACTCAAAAATCAAACTTGTGTATATGATAAGCACGGCTTGTAATGCCCTATAACGTACTGAAGTTTCACCAAGTTCCGCTAAGCCTGTGCCGAGATATGTATAAAAAGTGTCGACAAAACGGCCATGTCAATAGATTTTCGTCCACTACTGTATAACACGAGTTTATTGTTGATGAATCCAGACCGTGGTCGAAAAAGAAATTCGCAGCCATATTCGAGTGGAAAGTGCACATCAAATTCTAAACTGCGGAGTTGATTATGCAAGTCCAACAAAAACATTTCAGTCTGAAAGATGAGCATGGAAAAGGCAAAAAACATCTAGCCTGGGGCGCGTTCCAAGAAGATTTCCATGGGAGGAAAATGGGTCTGATAAGATATAACCAATGATAATCTAGCTGATAGGCTCATTTCATGCGGTCTCTCAATCTGCCATTGGTCGGCTCTTATCAGATTCATTTTTCCTCCCGTGGAAATCTTCTTGGAACGCACCCCTGGTCGGAAGACGGGCTGGTATACACACTGAACAGATAAGGCTGCCAAAAATGGAGGTAACAGTAACGAAGTGTCCAGATCGTTCTTGATTCGCTTCAATCAATCTAACACGATTTCGTTACTCGTCCCCATGTCAAGATCAGGTTCTCATGCTACAGTCCAACGACGATGACGATGGCGACGCCAAGTTTTAATGAACTGTAGTAACAAACATCCAACCAGCATTACTCACAAGCTTCCACACAATGTTTCGACAGAATCATGCGCACAGTTCGAAACGATTGTTCGGGAGTTTTTGAAAAGTTAGTTGCCTTACTAATCACAACTGTTAGAAGGGCGAACTGAAAGCATTTTGATATCAAGCCGAACAGAATTCGAAAAAAGAGCGAACAGTTCAGAGAGGAAAAAAGAAGAGAATTGATGAAAACAAACACTAAGGACGAAGGCATTTTGTCCTCTCGCATTGCCTGAAGTAAAAGTGATAACATTGATGGCCGGGAGAAAGACAACGATTATTCTAAACAAATCAATAAATTGGAGTGGAGTGGCGAACGTATCAAAAAATGCCACAGAATCTTCCTTAGGAGGCCAAATACAAAAACTGACTTCGAGTTGAAACCAATCCATTTTACTGAACTTCAGTTAATAGCGGAATGATGAAAAAGGCTTATCGATGTGGAAACCGGAAAAATACTGCCTGACACTCCAGATATGTAATGTAGCAATTTGAGCGTACCGTAGTGGGTCTAGACATCGTCAGAATCCTATTTCGGGGTATCCACCTGATAGAGTGATGAGGTTAGGAACAAGAAACTAAAAAATCACGATTTTACGATCGTCGTGAGTGGTGTGGGCGCTGTCTCGGCCACTGCCACACTGCAAAACACCTATATGATGAAAAAACAAGATTTTACAGCGCCCCAACAAAACAATAAGGCAAATGGAGGAAATTTGATAAGCAAGCCATGAAGGTAATCTATACGAGGATGAACGGATGCATGAACTAGGTTATACTATGAACAGGATGAATAGTAGATTCGGTGAAAGGATAGAATCAAAACTCAATAGCAAAAAAGGTTGTACTCCTAGATACAGAATGCCAAGTGTTCCATGGCCAACACTAAATCTGCTCAAATCCTCGTCACACTTGATCCTGTCAGTCAATAAGTGTGAAATGCTCACTGAAACTAAACCGATGAAAACTGAGAAATGAATTTGCTGTTCAGTCCTATTTCATGCCAATTCTACATATTTCCCGGAATCAGCTCTGAGCAGTAGAAAATCGAGGATGAGAACTGGTTAAGGACGAGTTATCAGTTAGAGATCGAATTTGATGTCCAGCAGCCCCCCCCCCCCCCACCGGCGACTACTAATATAGTGCAAAGTTACCTTCACCTAAGTCTCTACATTTACCATTCTCCGTAAACACGAGCGCCATCATAACTAATCCAGTATATTTCAGGAGTTCTCTTTCGATGTCACACGGTTTGAGTGAAAAACTGTGTGACACACAATAAACTTAACACGCGATGCTCTCAATGCTAACAGTCCGAAAAGTCGATTCAGCCTTTCCGCCTCACAAAATTATTCGTTCAAGGCTGTTCACTGGAAACGGTTGCTCCAGAGCTGTCCAAAGAGGACCGTCGTGGTTTCCCCTCACATCATCACAAGCCGCTGGTCATCCCAAAGTTATTTTTAAAGAAGGTTAGGAAACACTACGAAACGACTTCTTTACTTTCTCTCGGAACTACACAAGTAACGAGATGAAATTGATCTCTTTCCTGTTTCTAAACTAGACTGGCATCAGATGAATACGCATCCACCCCTAATTGACAGCCATTTTCAACTTCTCATTCAGTTCAAAAAACTTGGAATTTTCGTGAACTCTGCCCCGCAACCTGGATGAGAGTACGGTGCGTTCTGGGTGTCACGGCGGCTCACATCAGAAACAAAAAACGCGTCCGGACAACAAACAAGAAAAGAGACCAAATGCTAGCTGAATCCTAAACTTTAGGAAAATCGGTTTGCAAACTGTGTTTCGCATTGAACATAAACGAAATTAGGCTTGCCTTGTGAACCGAAGGCAAGCCGAAAACAACCATCCATACCCCCAAGATTTGTCAAAACATCCAATGCTGCTTGAACACTGCCACGCCATAGGATCGCGAAACAATCGGAACAATTTTTGACAGATACTACAGCTGGATCAATTGCAGTCGTCGAATTTCATGCTACGCACAACGAGGGAAAACTCAGATTTTTGCCAAAAATTAACATTTTGTTTTTTTTTTCGTCAGAATCTCACAGTTATAAAAGGTTAAGATCGTCTGCTGATATAGTGCGAGAAATATCATGCGCTGACAATGGGAAAACAAATGTGAACGGTCTTCACAACCCTCATCAACTTGACAAAGAAATCACAACATATATAGCCTATGTGCCCCTCCTCCTATTCCTTGTATCCCCAACTTCACTTCTCAAACAATCCGGTACAAATCAAATATATTCAAATTCGAAGTATAAAACGAATGTGCGGTACAGCTAACACGAGGACCATACTTTTAACTGGTTGGAAATGCAATGTATCGAATGGAGAAACTTCATTTCGAATGAGAGAAAAAGGGACTCCGATTGAAGCGCTCGGAAGGGGATGGGAGCTGTCTATTCTAACTAGGGAACCTCGCTACCCATGTGTCGGCCTTTGAAAATCTGTCAGTGTTTCTTGTTCGATTCGGACACGCTCATTCCGATTCTGTCATTGGATTTTGCTACGGATCTCAAGTTAACAAGTTATCACTAGTTAAAGTTACTACCTGGTAATCTGCTATTTCGCTATCAATTTAAGAGTTATTTCACCAATTCATGCAATATTAGTAGGTGTATTTATGTTGAGCACACCATATCCAGCTAAAAACAACTCTGAAGTGGAGGTCTGTGCTAATGGCGATGAGTCTTTGCCTCGAAGTCTTCACCGCTATTTCGCCCCAGGGCGCCGTCAACGGATGGAGCAGCACGTAGGAAGCGGAGGTTATAGGAATACGGTCAGGGGTTCGATTCCCGTCACTGACGATATGCTCGTAAACCTTTGCAAAAATGAATATAACAATGTTTTTCTATGACTGGGTTTTCAAAAAGATTGATTTGCTTCATTTTTGCAGCGTTCTTCACAAATGGTCAGAACATTCAAAAATTGAGTACTTTTCAAAGTGTTTTCTATTATATCAAACCATACTTAAAGGCAAGGTCCGGTCAAATTTTCACACTACCGAAATTTGGGTTAGATAGATTGGGCTGGCCTAGCTGAGCATCGTCTGAACGTTTCACGAACTCTGAGTCCTTAGTTTTGGAGAAAACAGCCTCAAAGTCAGGGATTACGGTATTCACAGCATGATAATCATGACTGGAATGACCGATAATTACACAGCACTTTTGAAGAATGCGTGGACAACCGCTAAAATATGGACGATGGCCACACTTTTCTGACTTTTCTGGATCATCGGCTAACGGAAGTGGCTGGAATAACTTGAAGAAGACCGGTTTTTACTCAGTTTTCGCATGTTCCTTGGGACTACCTGTGGCAAGAGCACCGATTTAGCGGGAAATCTCAAAATCGAAATTCTGCCCGGACCCTGCCTTTAAGGCTGTTCTATTATCAGTATTTTATTGCTAGAGCCCTTAATTGACATATGTCTTTGTGAGGTTACATAGCAAGTTTACCGCATGTTTTGCGCTACTCGATTCGTCAACTTTCTGAAGTGCTCGTGGCACAAAGCTGGATACGTTGACCACCATCCCGGATCTTTTATCAGACCGGCAGATTGCTTTTCGAGCTCGAGACTGTCGACTGCTGTGAAAAGGATTGCCAGGAACCAGCCTGCATCAACTGTGCAGAGTGTGAATCTCATATCTGTCGCTCACTTCTTTGAAATGTGCCATCAGCGCTAAATAGAGGGCTTATCATATTGAAATTTGTATATTGTTGCCAAATGAAGGTTATCATCGCCGCTATCTCGAGCAGTTTTGAGTGAATCGGGGTGTGGATCGAGAAGGAGTTTTCCCGGACCGGCTTTCCAACAAGATTGTTCTGGTTTGATTCCGAGAAAAATGTTTTTTTGACTTTTTTCTAATGCAATTTTGGCGTGCGGGGACGACTTTTTTTCGTATTTTGGGCTGGAAATGTTTTCAGTGTCTTCCTTAACAAGAAAAAATAGCCCTATAAGGTGTTTCGACCTTTTTAGAAGATTATATGAACTCCTATACGCTCTTTCCGAATCTGCCCTTGGATTTTGCTACGGACTTGACGTCCGTAGCAAAATTTAGCAAAATCCAAGGACAGATTCGGAATGAGCGTATAGGAGTTTACGCAGAAACATCCACAGTCTCTCAAAAGCCCATACATGGCTAGCGAGTTTCCCTAGTAAGATGAAAGGGTTAGGAAATCTTCATCTCCTACCAAATCTCAGAACTTTCTTTCAGAAGGAATCCAATTGCTTAGTCTCAGATCAAAAGGTTGAGAAGTGAGGTAAGGGGGAAAACGAGCCAAACTGACGCTGAGTCAGACCCATTACAGACCGCGCGTAAATCTTTGCATTTACTTAATTCACTCTCCCATATCTATTTCTGGAACTTGTACGAACAAATGGAATTATTTTGAACATTCGCACAATTTACACATAATTTTCAAAAGCTGTTTTCAAACTGTTAGATTCGGAATCTCCCTAAATAACAAATGGAAACCTCAAAACTTGAAAGGGTACAGGAGTAACAGCACACAAGTATTGTTGCTCACCTACTGCTATGGATCTTTTGTGTTTCACACGAGGGAGTTTTCTGCTCCCTTGTGCATCAAATTGCCATCCTATAATGTATTATGAGGGAAAATTGAATTTCTGACTGTTTTCCTTCAAGAAAAGAGCTAATCCGCAATCAATATGTAAGCTACAAGTATACGAGAAACCGACTGTCCTAAAAAAACATTGAAAGGAACTGGGACCACCGTTGTTTACGCAACTCGTCGGCGATGTATGAGCACTTTGGCGAGTATCTGCCCACGCTCGAGGCGCCAGAAATAGGCAATAAAGAGGCTATCTTCGCCACTGAAAGCTATTTGAGGTCTCTAGAGAGCGAATAAAACGAAATATACTCGTCACCACAACTGCAAACATCATCTTAGGTCCACACTAGACATTTGAGACAAAAGACAGCGAAGTTTCAGAAGCCACGGAGCAGCTTTCAAGAAATAACAAATACTTATTTGCTCACAATATCACATTCTTTCCCAACATGCTCACTGGAGTGAAACTAAATGGATTTCAAAAAAGGCGAAAATCCCGAAAACAATCCAAATAGAAACTTCTCTGGAAGGAATCGCCACTCTATGCGACAGCTCTCAGCAAACAAATCTCCCACAAACTTCTCATTGACAAGAATTTTTTTCGGGAAACACCGTTTCACATAGACGCCCCAGAGACACCAAAATAGCACTCGAAGCACAAAATGTTCGTACCGACATAAAGCCTAGCTTGCTCGGATGAGTCGGGGCGGAGTAAGCAGCGGAGCGGGTCATGGCAAAATATAACAGTGATAAGGAGATTTTGACATGATAAGCCCGATAAACCTCATTACGATCGGCTCAAAATGAGGGAGCTAGGCTATACTCTGCCAATTCGAGACTTGATGCTTCGGGGAAAGCGGCCTTTATCACACTCTGTTATCATTAGGCATCGAATTCACCTTTAGGACCTATTCATACTTCCAACCTCTCGCTCTGCCAGAGCGGCCCGCGCGGAAAAAGTGGTGAGTATGAATCAAAACACGACCTCCCGCCTCTGCCGCGCCTCCTGTCCTGCCACAGTGGTGTCTCTGGAGCATTCATACTCCCCTCTCTCACCGCCGAGGCATTTGTTGATAGCATTACTTGTTGTACTAAATTACGTCATATAAGTGTTGCGGGGCCTCAGTGAGAGCGCGCGATACGTCATAGAAAGAGCACGGGATCTCAGTGGGAGTGCGCTGGACGCCGTAGAAAGTGTATGGGACCCAAATGAAAGTGCGCCGACGCCGTAGAAAGTGGGCGGGACCCAAGTGGGAGTGCGCCAGACGCCGTCTGAAATATGTGGGACCCAAATGAGAGTGCGCCGAACGGGGAAGGTACGCAAGAAACCGACAAGGCTGGCTTGCAATTATGAATCTTGGCTCAAATCCAGTTGGAGGGGGTTTTCCAAGATTCAATCCTAGAAATGAAAGCTGCCTCTGATATGGGTTTTCCTATAGCGTTATCAGTCATGGTCTATTTAGAAAATCTGTAGTATCCACCCCTCGATAGCCTTTACATAACATTCATTTCCGAGCTGATCGCGGTCGTATTGTCATTATCGTAGATGCGAAGCGGTTGTTTTTCGAAAAAAGCAACTATGAAAATGAAGAATTCATTCTCAAAACCGCACCACTCCTATGATAGTGATGCCCAACCCTGCGAGTAGCAGGGAAATGAAGGATACAACAAAACCAACATATCTTATCAAACCTATCAAAGACCACCCGCATCGCTTCATTTCTAAAAACAAACCCACCTATTTTCCGCCCCTCTTGCCTTGCCATGGCGATGTCTCTGGAGCAATCATACTTCACTGGCAGAGCGGGAGGAGCGGGAGGTCGTGTTTTCATTTATACTCACCTCTATTGCCGAGAGGGCTGCTCTGGCAGAGCGAGAGGTTGGAACAATGAATAGGCCCTTAGGCCCCGGTCATAGTTGGTGCTATTTGCATCTGCATCCCCCCCGCACCCCCAACACCCCCCCGCACCCCCCAACACCACCCCGGTCGATACGTATGTTTAAAATGATGGAGTGAGGTTGAGAAAATCACTCGATGCATCCAACTAGATATGACGATGATTACGTGGCCAACAGGATTGCACCTGTTCAGAGAAATAGTGAAGGCGAGTATGGTGAAGTCACGGAGGTAGCAGTAAGGTTAGCTTTCTAGTGATACGCAATGTTTTATCATCGACCCACCCACCCGGTGATTTTCTCATCCGCCGTCATCCACGTATTGCATGGATATCGACCGCGTCGGATACATTGAGTGATTTTCTCAACCTTACTCCATCATTTTTAAACATACGTATCGACCGGGGTGCGGGGGTGTTAGGGGGGGGAGCGGGGGGATACACCGAGTGATTTTCTCAGCTTCACCTCACCATGTTGTTTATACGTATCGACCGGGTGGGTGTTGGGGAGTGTTGGGGGTGCGGGGGAGCGGGGGATACACCGAGTGATTTTCTCAGCTTCAACTCACCATGTTGTTTATACGTATCGACCGGGTGGGTGTTGGGGGGTGTTGGGGGGTGCGGGGGGGATACACCGAGTGATTTTTGCATCCCATTTCCAATGCATTCTGTGTGTATCGACCGGGCTGGAGGCGTCGGCTCATCCAACTATGACCGGGGCCTTAGCGCCATCATCGAAGGTTATCCGCGCAAAGGATGAATTTGCTGAGCGGTTGGATATCAGTCAGCGCAAAGAGTGAAAATACCGCCAGCGCTAACATGTTGATGCATATCAGTTGTTGAGCCGCTGGATATCACTCAGCGCAAAGGGTGAAATTACCGCCAGTGCTGCCTTCTCAGAAATTTCTAAACAAGTGAAAACATCTCGTTAAAAACATGATAAAACGATTGATAACGTCTCCCCCTGGAAGGTGACTTCGGGTCACTCTCCGGATGCCAGCATAATTTTGGCTTCTGGGAGGATACAGTGGGTATCCTCACGGCGGGGGGGGGGCGAGTTACGCCGCGGTCCGCAGAGGGTGGCTTCTCACCGCAGACCTCGGTAAAGATTACGCCCATGTTGCGGACCAGGCGGGGCTTTCTGTGCTGTGGACCTTCAAATTCGTGAAATTTTCGAGGTAAACTCACCCATTTTCAGAGGTAAATTCACATAATTTTCGCAGTAAATTTAGCCCTTTCTCGCTGCAAGTTCACCCCATTTTCACGGGATATTCACCCCATTCTCACCTATCCTAGCGGCAAATTCACCCATACAGTGAATTTAACGCGGCAAATTAAGACTTCATGCCGACTTGTACATGAGCATCAAGTCTCGAATTGGCAGAGTACGTTCACTGATGCATTCATGCAGATATTATCAGCATGTCACTCGCTCTTCCCCTCAGTATGAGAAGGTGTCCAGAAAAAAACGAGTCAAATGCCAGGCTAAAAATACTGCAAATCAAAAACGAAAGGAAAACAGAGCAAATATACTGGCGAGAAATATGATAATAGCAACACTTCGGTCCTCGTCGTTACCACGCTGTGAACGTCACGAAACAGAATCAGCAACTTGGCATTTCAAAATTCACATGGCGAAAACAATGCAGAAGACAAGACTAAGAAGTGATTTCTCTAATGCGAAAAAAAGGCAAACCTTCGAAGTCCGGTATAGGTAGGCGACTTTGTAGCTCACTTGAAGAAACCATGCGACGCTGAAAACAGCATTGTATTATAGATAAGTACGGATCCTACCTCCCCTACCCTCCCTGCGAGTATTCGGCCGCGTTCTTTAATAGAGTGGCTGCAACGCAGCTGTGATACCGCTATTTTCACTAATGAACTATTATGAGAAACATTACTATCTGAATCATGAACACGATGGCCGGTCCAGGTATGTTTGTGAACATATACAAAAAATAGCTGCCTACATCTTCCATGAACCGAATAGAACGAATAAAACGTAGAAGCAAATTCAAATATGTACAAAGGTCTTGACACCATCTAAAACGCTCTCCAGAATGCTTCAAAAGGGAAACCAGGTCTCATTCCGAAGTCATGGTATGTTAATGGCACAGTCCAAGCTCGTGATTAAAATTTGATATTATGCTCCTGCCGGTGTGTATAGCCACCCTGCCAAACGCGGAATCTTAACACTTCAGAATAAGCGAGAAAAATCGAGCACCCGTTCCCTCCGCCCCCAAATCGGCACCCATTTACTCCGCCCACTTCCGAGCTTTCGAGCTCAGTGGGGACTAGACACACCATGGATTTTGGTCAAAATCTATGTTCTTCCATTTGCTATACCTTTATAATGTAGTCTGCTCCAGTCCGAGGACTGCGCATGACAAGGAAAAACAAGTCCGAGACAACTCGTCCACAAAATTCTCGTAATTCCAAGTCAGAACTTTTGAGGGGCCATAACTCCGTTCACAGTGGGTTCTGAGCGATTCTGGAGACACCAATGTGATCAGCGTGAAATTTTCTCCCAGATAAGCAGAAAAACAAAAATTCGATTCTGAGGTTGCACTGTGACTTCAGAGGTATCTCAAGTTATGCTTATTGTTTGTTAATCAGAGATCTTTGCGTCGAGGCAGAAGTGAGCTATGGCTCAGTTGGTAACGCGAATGGCTACAATATGACTAATTGATGGGGTTTACGGTTCAAATCCAGCAATGCCAATGTTGCGGCTGTCCAATCTCTTCCACAGTGATTTCACGAGTATTTTTCTTTCATTTTTATGACCCGCTTGATTTTCAGCAAGCACAGGTGGGTAATAGAATCATTTTTTTCACCGAAATGCAACTAAAATGCTTCTACGTTTTCGCTGTTCTAGTCGGTTCGTGAATAAAGCCAAGCCAAGAATTTTATTTTTTCTGTATAACTATAAGCTCGCTCAGGCCTATGTACTATGGTGATTATATTTCGAGGAAAATAGTGCAAATTTATAACATTATCCCCACAATTACGAGAAAAGACACAACATACACTGGGCAGCGACACTGCAGAGCCTCCCTTCGATTGAAACGTGGAGATGACCGTTTCCAAGCTTCTGTCAGCACCTGACTTCTGTAAAAACAGCATTGAACATACGAAACATTCGGATAGAACGGAATGTGACACGAACAGAGTCGTCAATATTTTGACCAATCACAGCTTTTTCCATTCATGCAACATAGCGGTCAGTGCAAACACACATGACTCATATCGAATTTATTACCTATGAGAGGCAGGTTAGATGACCAGCACCCAAATAGTACCACACCCAGTTCAATGTACAATACGCATAGCGAAATGTTCTCATATTCTCAATTCGGAGGTCATTTGTTTTTAACTTATATTCTTAATTCGGAGGTCATTTGTTTTTAACCTGAATTCTTTTCTCAGAGCTCAGGAAGTCAAGTGTTTTTTACTGAATTCGTATAGGGTGGATTCATAATAAATTCAGCTTCAATACAAGAATAACAACACAATCTTAACATGTTTGAAAGCCAAATGTCAGTCGGCCGTTCTATTCCTCCCTCAGCGCTTCTTATGCCAGCAACACACGCCATACTGGAACGGAGAATTTGGTCAATATTGAATTTTCTCGCAGCATGGCGTTCTCATAAATTGATAGTTTGCTACACTCAGAGAAACTCACGGCCCGTCCGCGGCGGCAGATGAGCTCTCCGGACGGTCCGCGGCGCTTGGCGGCTGATCCGCGGCACGATTGATAGCGGGTTGGTCAAACGGCTCATCCGCAGCGCTGATTGTTCTCGATGGGGGTGATTCCGGAGCGCACCGGCAGTTGAACGACTACACCTCCTCATCTCACTCACTCGCATCTCAGTTGACCGCAGGCACGGCTGCAGTGGCAGACAAGAAAAAACATGGTAAAGCGAATGATCACGTCCTAATGTGTTTATCTTATGCACAGCCGGTATAAAAGGTGCCTCATCTCACTCGAGTCCTCATTCGGCATTCTGATGCCGGCCCTGGAAGGTGACTTCGAGTCACTTTACGGAGGCCAGCATATTTTTGGCCGCTGTGGCATAGGGTATATCCTCACAGCTGGGCGGGGGGGGGCGGTTTTCGCCGCGGTCCGCAGGGAAGGTGGCTCCTCACCGCAGACCTCCGCGAAGGCTACGCTCTTGTCCGGACCGAGGCGGGGGTTTCTTTGAGCGACATTAACGCACCTCTCGACAAGAGGCGGACTGGCCATGACTGTGTCGGGGAGGACGGTCCGCGGCGGCTCTCAGGACGATCCGCGGCGCTAGCAGGATGGTCCGCGGCGCATTACCGGCTTCGGTGAAGGATCTTCCGGTCGTCGGCCGCGGACGATCCTGCAAAAGCGCCGCGGAAGGGCCGTGAGTTTCTCTGAGCATTTGTAACTCATGTTCACATTAAGTGATTATCTAACTGTTTTGCTTCGCTACGAGAGGTTTATGATTTGGTATAATACTATTTGCGAGAAACTCGTTAAAAGAAGTGAAATACTTGGTGGAATTGATTTGTCATGAGATCTAACACTGAAGAAGCACTAAAAGCTAGATGAAATGATGTACCATTGACTTGGATGTGCGTTTTGTTACCAAAAATCGAAAACTGAGTGTGGTTTTGAAAGGCCAAATCACGCGCTTCCTGAGAAGAATCGATTGCTCACAGTCAAAGTTTGCAAGTCCGAGTTCCTTGAAAAATTATGTTGTGGCTCCCACCCTAATCTTCATTTTTTGACAAATTCATGTTCCAATTTTGACAATTTACGTATGTCTGGGCTCAGTAAAACGCGCGTGATTTGGCCTTTCGAAACCACACTCAGTTTTCGATTTTTGGTAACAAAACGCACATCCAAATAAACGGTACATCATTTCATCTAGCTTTTAGTGCTTCTTCAGTGTTAAATCTCATGACAAATCAATTCCACCAAGTATTTCACTTCTTTTAACGAGTTTCTCGCAAATACATAATATACTATTATACCTTATATATACAACTTCATGTACTATTATACCAAATCATAAACCTCTCGTAGCGAAGCAAAACAGATGATTTCATTTCATTTTAGCGAAAGTTTCCTTCAGAGAAAGGAAGAATAAAACATGCTGTTTATGTCCTTTCTGCCCATCTGCTCGGCACTGTAGCACACACTTTACTTTTCCCGGCGCTCTACGAGTTGGTTCCCGCACATTTTTTCCGTTGCTCTGTGCACTCCCAGTTGGGCCCCGTCCACATTTCCCGGCGCTCTCTGCACTCCCGCTTGGATCCCAACCACCTTTTGCGGCGCTCTGTAAACTCTCACTTGGGTCCCGTCCAAATTTCCCGGCGCTCTGTTCACTCCCGCTCGGATCCCAACCACCTTTTCCGGCGCTCTGTAAACTCCTAGTTGGATTCAGGCCACATGCTGTGGCGCTCCGTGCACTTCCAGTTGGGTCCCGCCCACTTATGTCGGCGCGCTGTGCACTCCCGCTTCAATCCCGACCACTTTTCCCGGCGCGCTGTGTACTCCCACTTGGGTCCCGACCACTTTTTCCGGCGCCCTGTGCCCTCCCACTTGGGTCCCGCCCACTTTTACCGGCGCGCAGTGCACTCCCACTTGTGTCCCGACTACCTTTTCCTGCGCTCTGTGCACTCCCACTTGGGTCCCGTCCAAATTTCCCGGCGCTCTGTTCACTCCCGCTCGGATACCAACCACTTTTTCCGGCACTCTGTAAACTCCTAGTTGGATTCAGGCCACTTGCTGTGGCGCTGCGTGCACTTCCAGTTGGGTCCCGCCCACTTATGTCGGCGCGCTGTGCACTCCCGCTTCAATCCCGACCACTCTTCCCGGCGCGCTGTGCACTCCCGCTTCAATCCCGACCACTTTTCCCGGCGCGCTGTGTACTCCCACTTGGGTCCCGACCACTTTTTCCGGCGCCCTGTGCACTCCCACTTGGGTCCCGACCACTTTTTCCGGCGCGCTGTGCACTCCCACTTGGGTCCCGTCCAAATTTTCCGGCGCTCTGTTCACTCCCGCTCGGATCCCAACCACTTTTTCCGGCGCTCTGTGCACTCCCATTTGGGTCCCGGCCACTTTCTCCGGCGCGCTGTAAACTCCTAGTTGGATTCAGGCCACTTGCTGTGGCGCTGTGTGCACTTCCAGTTGGGCCCCGCCCACTTATGTCGGCGCGCTGTGCACTCCCGCTTCAATCCCGACCACTCTTCCCGGCGCGCTGTGCACTCCCACTTGGGTCCCGTCCACATTTAACAGAGCTCTGTGCACTACCGCTTGGGTCCCGACCACTTTTACCGGCGCGCAGTGCACTCCCACTTGTGTCCCGACTACTTTTTCCGGCGCTCTGTGCACTCCCACTTGGGTCCCGACCACTTTTTCCGGCGCGCTGTGCACTCCCACTTGGGTCCCGTCCAAATTTCCTGGCGCTCTGTTCACTCCCACTTGGGTCCCGACCACTTTTTCCGGCGCGCTGTGCACTCCCACTTGGGTCCCGTGCAAATTTTCCGGCGCTCTGTTCACTCCCGCTCGGATCCCAACCACTTTTTCCAGCGCTCTGCGCACTCCCATTTGGGTCCCGCCCACTTATGTCGGCGCACTGTGCACTCCCGCTTCAATCCCGACCACTCTTCCCGGCGCGCTGTACACTCCCACTTGGGTCCCGACTACCTTTTCCGGCGCTCTGTGCACTCCCACTTAGGTCCCGACCACTTTTACCGGCGCGCTGTGCACTTCCGCTTGGGTTCCGACCACATTTCCCGGCGTTCTGTGCACTACCGCTTGGGTCCCGACCACTTTTACCGGAGCGCAGCGCACTCCCACTTGGGTCCCGACTACCTTTTCCGGCGTTCTGTCCGCTCCCACTTAGGTCCCGACCACTTTTACCGGCGCGCTGTGCACTTCCGCTTGGGTCCCGACCACATTTCCCGGCGTTCTGTGCACTGCCAGTTGGGTCCCGCCCACTTTTTTTCAGGCGCCCGACGCACTCCCAGTTTGGTCCCGTTCACTTTTCCGACGCTGTATGCACACCCACTTGAGTCCCGTCCACTTTTTACGGCGCTCTACGCACTCCCAGTTGAGTCTCGCCCACTTTATACAGCGCTTGGCGCACTTCAATTTGTGTTCAGCACACGAAGTATATGGTCCCTGATGGACCTGAGGCACGACGTCTCTCGAGCTCTATTCTTCATTTCCACGCTACTCGCGTCTGCGCGACGCGTATTATCACAATCGCGGATGCGAAGCGGTTGTTTTTCAAAAAATTCAACCATGAAAATGAAGATATCACTCCAAAAACAGCACAACTTCTATGATAGTGATACAGAAAAGTGCGAATAGCAGGGAAATGAAGACTATTTCAAGTCTTATCACGTTATCACTCCACTTTTCTAAAAAGGCCGACCTAACTGCTTATCACTAACTTCCTTCAGACAGACAGACAGACAGACAGACAGACAGACAGACAGACAGACACACACACACACACACACACACACAGAGGGACACATACACACACACACACAAAGAGGGACACATACACACACACACACACACACACACTTTAAAATTCGCAATTTTTTTGATATCTCGCATCCCCTTTGCGGATTTTTCTCAAATTTGGGCTATGCTTAGAACCCTTACTGCTCTACCTTTTGGGAAAGTTCCTTGTTTCAAGATGTCTCCCGAACCAAGATTTAGGAATGGGGGGTGTGCGCAGAGGCATTCCCTTTCCAAATCAGGATGATCTCTGCCATTAGTCTTTGTGAGCGACCCTGTGGTAGCTACGATCTCCTCCCCTGGTGATTGAAACTATTAAAAATGTCGGGAATTATCTCCATTTGGGGAGGAATATTTGGTCCAAAATGTTTGCAGTCGCCCAAATCGGATGGAATCGCCATTTCGCCATTGCGTGAAGAGGACAAGACTCCGCCGCCAATCACCTAGGTGGAAGTTGACAGTGATGTTCGCCTCATCGTCCGTGGTTGGCAGCCTGCCTGTGCTCAGTGAGTGGTTCTCCTGACAGGCATTTATAGGTTTGTTGGGGAGGAGACAGCGGTTCAACAAGTGAAGGCTGTTTAGGTTGGCCGAGTGGGGAAAGGTGAAGGTTCCCTCGAACCATTCTGTGAAATATAATAATTGTACTGAATAATCTGCTAATCATGAAAAAATTTCTGAGCTGCCCTGAAGTTCAAAATTTTTTGGAATATTTTAAAACGAATTTCTAAAAAATATCGAGTTTCGCTCACAACTTTTTTGTCTTGAATATAAACACCTGGTGATGTTTGTCTTTGGAATGTTTGCAAAGTTCTGCATTAAAACTTATTCAAGGTTGGAGAAACATGTTCCCGGCCCTCCAGCCGATTTCGACCCATGAAATGCATTTTTTGCCTAGAGGTTATAAGTTTTTCACTCATAATTTTTTATGCTTAGAGATGGACCTTTGGTGAAGCTTGTTTTTAAGATACTCATGGAATTCGGCATCGAGTCGCGCTCTCCGCTTTGGAAAATACGTTACCGATCTTCCAGCCGATTTCAGTTCAAGAGATGTATTTTTTCGCTCAAAGCTATCAGTTTTTCGCTCATAATTTTTTACGCTTAAAGATGAGCCTCGACGAAGGTGGTTTTCAAAGTCTCCAAAAGAATTCTGCGTCGACTAGTGATTTCAGATCAGAAAGGAAAAATATTTTCCAGATCCTTCAGCTTCATTCGTTTTATGAAATACTACTTTTTCGTCAAACTCTTTAACCGTTAGAGATAGGATCATGATGAAGATCGTTTTCGATATCTCCGTGAAATTCTGCGTCGAACGATAGACCGGGTTCCAGACTTTACTTGCTCCATAAGCCAGCCAGGTCGGTGGAGCCGAGCCCCATTGTTAGCTCCAGTGAATCTCTGCGTCCTTCGTTTACATCAGAGGCGAGAGCACCCTAGGGAGACAACTGTGATGCTGGGCTCCACCGACTTAGCTGACTTATGGAGCAAATGAAGTTAGAAAACCAATATATCATTAGATACAGAATTTCACGGAGATCCCAAAAACGATATTCACCGCGATCCTACTCAGAGTCGGGGGGTTCGAATCGGCCACGATAGGCTTTCTAATCGGGTACCTAGTCGAGTTGAAAGAAACTTTAGCAGCAGCACGTGCTGCTCCAAGAAGCACGTGGCCTGTTCGATAGGACTACGTGGCGCAACGAGGCAAAACCCTCGCTGAGGACCGTGGGGGAGACCCCTTAGCGGTTTAAAAATCGTCTAGAAAGTGACTCGTAGTCACCTTCCAGGAGCGGCCACGAATGGCCGACTGCGCTCTCTATGGGATGGAGCTCCTTATATACGTGCTGTGCAACTGATATGCGCCGGGTCAGTTCTCAAGCGATCGATCAACGTGTTCAATCATGGGCATTGTGGCTCGTTCGTCGTCTAAACTCATCGTAGTCGAATCGAAAGCGTGTCGTGGCCGAGTGAAACGGCTATGATTGGCGGCACGTGCTTCTCACTTGGGCTACTATTAGGCCACGTGGCGCACGGAAAGTACGTGGGCGGTATCGTCGTCCAACCGCTTTGTAGTCGAATCGAGAACCTATCGTGGCCGAATAGGACCCCCGACTCTCTGAGTATCTCTAACATGAGAGTTATAGGCAAAACATGGTATTTCATATAACTAATTAGGCTGAGGGAACGGAAAAATATTTTTCCAAACTGAAAACACCCGTCGACGCAGAATTTTAAGAAGATTTCGGAGACAACCCTCATCAAATGTCCATCTCCAAAGGTAAGAAAGTTATGAACGAAAAACCGATAGAATCAGACGGTAGAAATGCATTTTATAAACTGAAATCGGCGCGAAGATCGGGGAAGTATTTTCTAAACCTGAGAACACCATTCGATGCAGAATTTCATGAGGATCCCAAACATCACCTTCACCGGAAGTCTATCTTCAAGGGTGAAAAGGTTATGAACGAAAAACCGGTAGTGACACCAATCCCATCTTAAAAATGACTTGCACGAATGACGGGTAACTTTGATTTCTCCTCGGGGCTTTGCACAGGACGTTACCGTTTTTCACAGTGGTGAAAGTTGCCCCCCCCCTTTACCTGCACAGAGGTGAAGGAAGGTTGGTGAATTATCTGACCACATCCAACGAGGCTATACAGGAATGTAGTACGTAAGTATGTAGGCATTGGAGACATCTAGCCGACGACAACGGGCCGCTCAGATGGGTCGCCCACTCTGACTATCCCGCAAATGGAAGAAGGCCTGTGGTGAAGCAGGCTTCCTGATGGCGTACTTTTCCACTCCAATTCATCTTGATGCTACGTTATCCATTGCTATTGTATTCCCTACTATTCATGTCTACTGCAAGATCGAGCGAAAAACCTTAATGGGAGACTTCCGAGGATAATGGACATCATACGCCAAATTACTACTATCGAAGAAAAAACTAAATGTTGTGTGGAAGTGTGACTTCGAGCACCACGAATCAGACGTTACATGACATCTAGCTGGTAATCTAGTGGGAAATCCTTGCTATGATGATCACATTCGAACGATGTTGGAATATTTATTAGCAGTTGTTGTTCCTGTTCTTACAATTCGATTACTTATTATGTTTCGAATCTAGAGCCCTGTCGATCGCGAATTTTTCTCTTTATCTGAATTAGACTTTTCATGTACTTCTGATATTATTATTAATGCGTACCATAAACCATAAGGATAATGCATACTCGAGCTCATAGCAGGGAATGGAGATTGTTGTATGGGTTCCCACCTCAATTGGATGCGAGCCATTAATACGAAATTCTACTTGTACGCAGCTTCGATAGAGTACTGACAATACTGTACTGTATACCAGTACTGTTGAGCAAATACATAGAATACACCACCAGGATTTGAAGAGCAGAATGCGGGAGTATCCGTAACCTTGTAGCCAAGCAGTTGGTCACCCGTGGTGGTAATGAGGGCCCTTAACAGCAGGTGAATCATGCCGCCACCGCTCCAACGAGACGGGGCTCCCTCTCCACCCCCTACGCTCTCGCTGGGTCTGATGAGCCTCGCGCAACTGAGCCCGCCCTAAGCGGGAAACGCGCAATCCTTGTGTGAGCTCTGGCGTTTGACATGGGTGATTTGCTGGCCCGCACAGACGCCTGCGGGCGGACGGCTCGCCGGCAACCATTGTCACGCCCAGGGCTGGGCACGGGTCGCGGTCAGGGGTGTGCGGAAATTTCTGTTTTCTGATTTGTTTTCTGGCCGTTTTGGCCTTTCTGTTTTCTGATTTCTGTTTTCTGAAAAATCTGCAAAAACAGAAAAAACCAGTGAAATTCGGATCTGTGGAACAGCGCAGCTTATCTAGTCATTTACGAGGTGCTATTTGTGTTCAATGGTGCGTATGCTGTTGAGGGCAGGGTTCGCGATAAAAATGATTATTGTGGTATCTTTGTGAGAAGGTAGGCCTGGTCATTACAAAAGTGAAAATAAGTGGAAAATCGGAGAAAAAAGCTCAAAAATAAGCTATTGCTGGGTCTCAGCCCGCCCTCAGTTAAAGGCAGTGTTCACGATAGGAATCGTTTTTCTGCTTTCCTGCCTATCTTGAAGACGGTCCCATGCTGATTCCAATGATGTTTTTGGAATCGTACGAGACCTTCTGGGAACGGAGTTATGGTCCCTCAAAAATTGAGCTAGGAAAGCATGGAGGACGAGTTGTCCGAGGTTTGTAACTTCCGTCTTTTGCAGCAGATGTATGCGAGCTGACCTGAGTAAAGAGAGAAGTTGAGAATGAAGGGAAGAACGGGGCCATGATTGGAAATCATCGCTCATCTCACCATCTCGAGCATTCATTTGTTCACGTCAGTGGGCGTGGAAAGTGCATCTGGGGTGCGACGAGCTGACGGGTGTCCAACTTTGAGGCCGTAGGGGACCGTTCCGAGCTCATTTTTCTTAGTTTTTTCAACTTTAGGGCTGCGCTAGGCCCCGCAGCTGCCGATCTCCACCAAAAAATCAGACATGGTTTTTATCGTGTACACTCACTGCCTTTAAAGGCACAGTCCAACTTCAGAGGTAATTTTTGATATTTTGGTCCGGTCGCCGTCTATAGCAACCCTACCATGCGCGAATTCTCAGTTCGCTCAAATAAGCGAGAAAAAGTTAGGAAAAGTCGGTCACGCCCCCTTGAAAGAAAAAATGGGCAACGCCCACTGGCAGGATTCCGACCTCCATAGGGAAGAGACGCGCGAATGATTTTATTCAAAATCTATGTTTTTCCTTTTGTTTTCGGTCTGGCTTTATAGTGTTACCTTACTCAGAATGGTGGCTGCGAATAACGAGAAAATACAGGCTCGAGACAACTCGTCCGCGAACTTCTACTAGTTCAAATTCAAAATTTTTGAGGAGCCGTAACTCAGTTTGTAGTGAGTTCTGAGCGATTCTGGAGACACCATTGTGATCAGCGTAAAATTTTCGCCAAGATAGAAAAAATAAAACGGATTCTAAGCTTGGAGTGTGGCTTTAACTAGATTTCTACAATTGCTTGTTTTGTCGTCTAAAATTCTGCATTTAAAGTAGTTGCGGGACACCGAGAGACTACTAACTTTTTTAGCGGCAAAACAGAAGGCGCAAAATAGGCATTTATAGAAATTTTCCTCGTTGGGGGTGTGAGTACACCCACTAATTAGCCGTTCTGACTTGTTTTTGTGCGTTTTTCTGCAAAATCTCCCTTATTTTCACTTTTGTGATGACCAGACCTGCATTCTTATAAAGAGAATTCAACAATCGAACCCTGCTAACGAACTCGTAGGGTAGTTCTTTGGCACAATAGGGGTAGCATCCCAGGGCAGAGCCCGAATTCAACCTCCTCTTGTCAGCAGCTGCTGCAGTTAGTTGTTCGCAGCAGCTGCTGCAGTTAGTTGTTCGCAGCAGCTGCTGCTGACAGCGAGGGGTTGAACCCGTTGTCTGTCCTAAGATGCAACCATTATTGCGTTGACGTACTACCATACGGGTGGGTGCTCTGAGAGTTTTGACCGAGCAACAGCCGATAAATAGCCACAAAATGCCTTATTTTCGCGTAATAGCAACAGTGTCTTTAATGATGTTATTATATATCTGTCATTGACGCGTCATTGCTACTATCAACGCCTTATAGGTCATCTGTGCAGTTTCGCAGATATTATATTACAAGTATGACAAAGGTATTCAGAATCACATCCTCTCTTCACTTGAAAAAAAAGTTAAAATGAAATGAGCATTTTTTTCTGAAAATTTTCTGTTTTCTGATTTCTGTTTTCTGGCCATTTTGGCCTTTCTGTTTTCTGATTTCTGTTTTCTGAAATTTTTTGAAAAATTTCCGCACACCCCTGGTCCCGGTTGACCTTAGAGGGGTGCATATTGGACGCTGCGGAGAGGGCAAAGGGGGGTGCCTAAACTGAACACCCAGGTAAAAACAAAGTGCCTGTTCTGCCGAATTTCAGGGAAAAAAACAGTACACGCTTTTGTTTTGATTTGTCATATCTTCTTCTCCGCTTTTCGAAAAAAACACTTACAGAATTCAAACTATTGATAGATATGCAGGTTGCGTTCGCAAAAATTAATAGTTGCTGTCGAGGTTTCTTTTTAATAACTCTACGAATTAAGGATTATCTATACTTTAATTGATTACTCCGATAAAGAAATAAACACTACTCCGTTATCTAGTGGCAAGTAAGGATTGGTGTGATGTCATGTTTCTTAGGTGCAACGTTAATTTATTACACGGGTGGTAACCGATTCGAGGCCAAAGATACAAAGATAGCGCTTAGAAGCGCTATCGTTCACGTTCAAAAAAGAATCAGCGAACTGTTGTATTAATACAGATTTAAATTACAGGTAGCACATTTAGTATCACGACTAGCCAACTAATTTTCGCTCATGAGAATGTGACTTATGAAAAGATCCGATTGTGAAAATTGAGGACTTTGCAAGGTCTTGTGAGAGAAGTTAATGATCGTGTCCTCCTCCTTGAGAAGTACCATGTCTCTCATCATGCTACAAAAACTGCTATCAGCACCCTGCAGAGCACAAGTGCACTGAATAGGGCTTTGGAACTATAAAAACCCGAGTTGGAGCCATCTGGAGTGCCGCAATCCCTTGAAATTCGGCCCGCCGTGCGATATGGTGCTTGTCCGCAGCAACACAGCTCACACTGGAGTGTATGCGCACACAATATTAATTTAAAAACGTAATTTATTACAGAACGGGAAGGAGAAAAGAGCTGAAACTGGAGTAAAAAATGGAAGAAGGCAGAGGTAGGATACTTTCAATGTGAACACAGTCAATCGACGATCTTCCAAATCCATATCCTGTATTTTGGCTATGATTTCTGGGGTTGATGCGCTTTTTGGACGTCCTTCACGTGGATCGTCTTCAAGGCTTGTACGACCACGTTTAAATTCAGCGACCCATCTTTCTACTGTTCTAATTGTAAGTGAACAATCATTATACACTTTTAACATTCGTTCGTGGATTTCTTTTGGTGCTACACCTTCCAAAAATAAGAATTTTATCACTGCACGATAGTCAACTTTTTCCATCGCTGTGACACGGCGACACTAAATGACTTGTAAACAAAGAATGAATTGACAGATTGGAATGAAACTTCACATACGTTCATATGATGAGTGTAATAAAAAAACAAAAAAAAATTTGGGCTAGTAGCAACGCCCTGTCTTATCGAACGACAAAACTTATTGAACAACCTGGTAGATAAAAGGGAAGTGTACGACGCATTTTTCAGGCATGGTTCAAATGACAGGAGTGCAGCCGCTTTAATTACCCAACGTTGCGGTACATTGGCCCCGCCCAGCATCTGGAGGCCCAGCGTCCGGTGGCGGCCCCAGTGGAGGCTGGGCAACCCAACCGCTACGCGTGTCGGTGTGCCGGCCGCGACGCGTGTCAGTGCATCGATCGCGACGCGTGCCGGTGTACCGAGCGCGACGCTAGTCAGTGTAAAGCAGTTCCTAAGCTAGATGAAACAGTCCTGCAGGATGTGAACTGCTGCTAAATAGGTCACCAAACGCGGCACATCAAAGTGTCAACAGCCCGACAGCAGGCCGGCGTCGTTGAGCAACGGGCAGGTCTCAGGGATTTGAGTTGTCAACAGGGTGCGGTTTATGAGATGACAACCTATCAACCTGTAGACGACGCCATAGATTGCCTGAGAAGGTGCTATTCATACTTACCAACGCCAGCGCGTCAGGTGCGGGCATCGCGCTAAAGTTCCTATGGCCTGATGTCTCGGCCGCGCGTCACACGTATGACGCCCTCTATGCCAATGCGGTGACGCTCGTGCCGACTTTTTCATCGTTTTCATTACTATTCCATCATCGACTCCATTCCACTTCCTGATTATCTATTGCGGTACTGCCCATCGCTAGCATTGTGGGGAACGGTTGTATCAAAATCGCTTGAACAGCACAGTTCAAGCCAATTTTACTCCGCTCCACCATAGCGTCGCCGCCCGCTGGAAGATTCATAGTCGCCACAAGCTCCTGGATCATAATCTCACTGCACCACCGCGCCGTGAGCGTTGGCTTTGAGAAGTATGAATGGCCTCTAAGAGTAAAAAAAATGGTAAATAGTAGAAAAGTGAAAACTCACTGAGAATTTATGGCCCCCCCCCCCAAAATTTCCAACTTATGTAATTTTTTACGTCCCCACTGTTTCCCGTTCGGACAACATTCGCCTGACCCTGAGGATAACACCATGATACTGAAGAATGACATGGATTACTTCAGAACAAAAAGGAGAAAAAGCTGATGAAGTAGGGCAAAATGAAATGAGAAAGAGGGCTAATGTAATCACGCGCAGTCGCGGCAGACGTTGCCAGCTTAATCTTCCTGAGAGCCACAGTTGTCCTCATACACCATTGGATGTACACGCGCACATTCACCAAAAACGTGCGCAAATTCAGGCAGACAGAGTGATGGAGTGTACGATGGAATGTTTTGCCCCCGGCGGTGAGAGGGCAAAACATCCCGCCCTCACACCGCATAGGCGCAAAACATCCCGCGTGCAGTGCACGCGCCCGTTTTTGTTGAATGCCGGCCCCGGTGTACTTGCGCGTCCAGAAACTTCTATGGAAGGATATGGTAATGGCTACGTTATATTATTCGAATATATTCGAAGATCGAATATGATAGATCAATTGTCAGCGTCGATATTCGATTTCGAATAATAATCGAATATCTGATATTTTCGATATTCGATTTCGAATAATAATCGGATATCTGTTTT
Source organism: Aplectana chamaeleonis (assembly GCA_029168955.1). Classification (NCBI taxonomy): domain Eukaryota; kingdom Metazoa; phylum Nematoda; class Chromadorea; order Rhabditida; family Cosmocercidae; genus Aplectana; species Aplectana chamaeleonis. The sequence continues at coordinate 1,131,915 of JAPDOI010000212.1, forward strand.
TTTTCGATAGTCGATTTCAAATAATAACCGAATATCTGGATTTTTCGATTACTCGATCATCGAACAATATATTCATTCGATTGCGATTATTCGAGCACAACTATAGCTGCGTTGGCATGCTTCGAATGAGAATCGACGTGGGACGCGATGACAATCAATACTAATGATTATCTTGCTATCGCATCGCAAGGTGATTGAACTCTAAAAAGGCCTTACGGGTCTCGCATGATAGTTGCCGCACTCCGCATGTTCGCGTTCCATATGTTCGTAAAACAGGCGGGAATCAACGGCTAAAATCAATCGAAGAGGAGTGGACGAGCGAGACGAGTGTTCAGACGGTGAAAAACAGCTGACTGCTGCTTTATTTTTTTTGTTTCTATGAAATTCCCTTCCTGCAGTACTAATTTGAAATTTTTTGCATGAACGCTTGTTCTTACAATTATTCTTCTCTAATAGTTTTGTCCGCCACTATACTGAGAACACACCGGGCAGATGCCTGTCAGGCGCCGACATGGCGAGTTCGAAATTGGTTTCAGGCTCCGCGAACGCCAGCAAACTTGCTAAATAAATTTCTACCAACTTTTCTAATGGTTTTAGGCGCCGCTAACCTACCAGGAATCTACCAAAATTGCAGAGCCGCAAGCCTGCCCTGTCGTAGCCTCATATGCTACGACTCGGCAAGTTCGAGGGAGGTTCACGACAAATTCTATCAGAATGACGGTTGCAAGAACCTTCTGAGAGCTTTCAAAATTTACCTAGTTATTCTGGGTTTCTCTGTTTTCCCAAAACCTTCTTTTCCTCTTTCTTTCTTTCCTCTTTGACAGACAGAGTAAATCCCGTTGCTGGGTGTTTATTGAGTGAGGCACTAAAGCACCTCAAACTTGGGCCCTAACTATACAAAGGCGTTTCGCTGCTGCTGGTTTTTGCAGGACGTCTGCAATAGGTGAGATTTCGGAATCGACCAATAGCAGGCGTGCCGTGGAAGCCAGAGGCAGCGAATCGCTGATTTCTAACTAGAGCGTAAGGTCACTGAGGAAGCGGCGCGCACAACAGTAAAGCCAGATTCGTGCATCGAGGTAAATGCGAGGTTTGCAGCAAATTCTCGGCATGTTCAACTCAGGTTCGTGGTTCGCAGTAGGTTTACGCCAGGATGCAGGCAAAATCTTTCGGAGCTTCCGAGCCTGTTGCTATCTTAACAGCATCGTTTGTCCCTGCTCAGCACATACCCCATTAGGAGTAATGAATCATATTTTACAGTGTTGATGGCCAAGTTTCAGTTTATCAAAGTGCTTCAAGTTTGTTAGAATATATGAGACTGTGGTTAATGCTTGAACTCCGAAATTTTTAATTTGTGAAATCGTATAGAATAGAGGCTGTTGGGTTGCTTTTTTCAATTTTTATTATTAAGCTAGTTATTACTTACTTATTCTTCACTTCCGCACTGCCGTTCAGTCCGCAAAGTGCGCTTGATTGCGAAATCGTGCTGCGGCGCGGTTGCGAGTATCCTCAGACAGGGATGTGGGATCACCCGGGCGGTGGGATCACCCGGGCACCAAAGGACAAAAGCGCCCGGGTGATCCCACATCCTTGTCTGAGGATGTTCGCAACCGCGCCGCAGCAAGATTTCGCAATCAGGGTGCACTTTGCGGACTGAAGGGCAGTGCGGAGGTGAAGTGTATATATAATATGTGTAATATTTTTGTGTAGTTCCAACTATTTCTTCTCTGTTATTTATTTATTTTACCTTAGATGTGTTTCACTCTATTTTTATTTACTTGGTTCATTAATAACTTTTGCTACTTATGTTACCTAATAATAATTATTTTTTATTGCTGTTTCTTATCCATTATGCGGCCACATTTGGCAAAAACTATCCGCTATCCGGACTTTTTCAAAATCATCTGAGTATCCTGGGCGGCACACGATTGGCAGAACTAAACGTTGCCTTTTAGGGTGAATTTGTCCACAGTAACGTCCGGCACAGCTGGCCATCGTGATGGGCTAAACGCCTCTCCCTTAAAGGCGACAAAGCAGGCTCCCAGGCTTAGCAACTCTAAACCTCGTTTATTCACAGCGAAATGTCCCAAATCTTACCAAGATGGAAAAGCTAGTTTTAGACACGGATACGATCCACTCACTAGGTCCAACGGACGTTCCACTACCTAAGAGCACGAGCTAACCCTGTTGATGGAGTCGAATCCAAAGAAGCAGGCCTTGCAATGAAAAAGGAAAAACTGAAAATAACGACAAACCTTTTTCGCTCTGGCACCCTTATTTGTGCCGAACAAACTGCCGAATGAGAAACTATCAGATCCGCTTTTCGTCTTTTTCTTTTCAATTCTTTCTCCAGGCCTGAAGCATTCACTTAAATTTATTAACGACAACACACAATAGTTAGAAAGTGGACACATTGGGGACAAAGGGGAAATGGCTGGAAGTCAAGCGCTAGTGGACGAAGCACAACAGCTACGGTAGCGGCAGGACATCTTACGGACTTGGTTACTTAAAGAAATTTAGTTAGTTGCGTCACTACTACGTTAGAAGTGAGATTTTCACGAGGAAGTAGGTTGAGAAGCACAATCAGGGCAGAACAACCAGAAGAGCTGACATATAACATTGAAACGAGAACCAGCGTTACTGAGATTGAATAAGGGCCATAGGTGAGAAGTATGAAAAATTCTTCGCCATTTCACTTCGCTCGGATAGGTAATAAGGTCAGTGGCGGATAAGCAAAATAAGGCACTTCAGATGTAGGGCTGAGCATTCGCACCCAGAAGGGGTATAAGTGGCCCATTGGCTTTTGATTACCGAAAACGGGAAAAGAGAAATTTATTGGAGAAGAGAATTTAAAGAAATAAACTGGGCTATTTAATCAAGGTGGGAAAGATGACTCGCAGTTGGGAAAAAAAATCTCGCATCATACAATTTAGCATCGGATAGAATACAATTGATTCAAAAACATTCTATAAAGATATCAGTTGCGTCTGCTTTTGTCTTGGAAGCCAAGCGTCCAATCTTCAATTTTTCATCCAACTATCTCGAATGCATGCTACTTCATTCACCAATAGTCAGTGGACAACTTTCTATATGTTCTGGGATAACAGGGAAAATAACGCTTTGCAGTTGTTATATGTGCGACTATGAACTTTTTCTGAGCAAAGCTATGACTGAAATTCAGGACCGTGAGCTGAATAATGATGTCTGCAACAACGAAAGGCTTGTTCCGCCTTGTTGCAATCGTTCGGTGGGGGGGGGGGGATTGTTCAAACGCTGGACATCACTATGCATACAAAGAAATGCCAACTGTTCTGCCACAGGACCAATTGTACAGGATGCACAGCATTAGGGGCTAAAGCGGTAAGGCGAACAATTGGCACGGAATCGGAATACCACAACTGATATTTCGTGAAGCAGAGAAGGAGTATTTTTTACTCCTTTAGCACTATCTGAGAGATTCTTTTCAAACAATGTGGCAAAAGAAACAAAGATCGTAATTTAAAACAGTTCAATGAACACTATCACACCAGGATAAGGCAACGTGTTGTGATTGGTCCAATGAGGATGACGCCCCTCCCCCTCCAGCTTGGAAACTAGTGCACCCCCCCCCTCTAGACGCCGCTTCAAAAAAGAAAAGCTTGCTGCGTTTGCTGCGTTCGAGACCTCGGAATCACAGAATTCATATTTATTGAATTATTTATTTGTAGTGGAGAAACACGCGAGATTTCTGAAATACAAAAAAAACTGTACGAACATTAAACAGAATCGATTATTCTATTTGAGAGCGTTCGCACCAGGGGGGGGGGAGGTGAGGGCAACCGGAGAAAAAAGGAGTAGGGTCTTAACGTATTAGCTGTTCAATATCGCCAGAATAATGTGATTCTGACTCATTTTTGACGCTTCCAACGGCATAGGCGTTCTAGTAGGGGCCGTACAAACCCATTAACGTCGCAATCTTAACAACTCCTGCTGGCGAGTACAATGTCTTTGAAGGCAGCGTATTCGCATAGAATTTGTGCAAGTAAGCCCTCAAAGAAGAAGAATATAGCAAAAAGGATCCAGAAGACCTTGAGCTTCAGAAAAAAAGAATTCGTCAAAAATCAATTAAGTCATATAATTTCCAGCCATCTGCGCCTAATTTATATGTGTTGCTACACTACATAAAACTTGCTATGTCGGAAATGTTCGAATTTTAAGATGAATGAACCTGTTTTGTCCACCTTATGTGAAATATTCTGTGGAAATAAGGAGCTTCTAATGAGCATGCTTGAGGGACAGGGCCTTACGTAGTTATCAGCATTAAATCTTCTGTGCTCACCGTGGGCCAACTGTTCTCTCAAAAAGATTATCAACCTGGGAACCGAACCTTTGTGAACGATCTCGGCATAGCCCAGGTGTTTGATTGAAAGCAAAATACTAAATTTGGCTCTCTTCAGCCTGCACTTCATAAACTCAATCCGAGATAAAAGTCTGCGAAAACAGCAAGTTTCCACGAATCGGAACTATTCATTTCCTTCAAGAAGATTTCCCTCGCGAAGGTGTTAGGGACACACCACTAAATTAGGTTCGCAACCCGCTCAAAGCCAGTGTTCACGATGAAAACAGTTACAAAAGCTTCACCAAAAAAATGGAAATGACCGGTTCCCATTTTAACATTAATGTCGAAATAATGAACCGTTAATAGTCGTATACGGTCCTAAGCCTGAATGTGGCAGACTCGCCCCGCCCACTTCCTCAATGACCGTTTAGGCGCTATTCATACTCCTCGACGCCAGCGCGACATGCGCGTGAGGCCTATTTTACACCTCCATCACTGATCGCCGAGACGGCATGGTTTGAGTACTGATCGACGTGCGACGCGATCTCGATCGATGCTCATGGTTATCATCCCATCGCGTCGCGCGGCGATCGAACTCTGAAAGAGGCCTGACGCGCGGGCGTGGCATTGGAGCATGAATGACCTGACGCCACGCACGCTCCGCCGTGGTGACGACGGCGGTAACGGCTTCTTCATCATTTTCATTATTAATCCCTCATCAAATTCGTTCTGTTTCTTGATAATTCATTCCATTACTACCCTCTGCTATCGTGATGATGAACGCATGAACAGAATTCGTTTGTCTGAAAAAATTGATGCCCGCTTCTTCCGCCCGCCATGGCGTCACCGCTGGAATATTGATAGTCTCCGCAAGCGCGTGACAAGCGCAGAAAGTTTTCGTACTCTAACGTCACGCCAGCGCCGCGCTGGCGTTGAAGAGTTTGAATAGCGCCTTAGGGAGTGGACGGCGGGCAAATCATATTCAAGGTTTGGGGTCGTATATGGCTAGCAGTGACTCGTTTTTGGCCGCTTTTCGACATTAATGATACGAAGAATCCCGCACGTTTATATCTTCGGTGAAAACTCGACTGTTTTTAACGTGAACACTGCCTTGGAAGAACATCCTTACAGAAACGCATGTGATGATGAAACAACTAGATGAACCAGTTTTAATTTTAGCTCAAAATAGAGCTCAGCAGCTAGACTCGCCATATTCGATTGTTTCGAACAACACCTTTAACCTGCGCGTTTGAGAAGTTTTCAGACATAACCAACACTTGTAGAAAAAACTATACTCATGCTTTCAACGAAATATCAACTGTTTTTTTGCGATTTTGTCGGAGCGTTTGCATGCTATTATGTTTGGCCATGCGAATCTGAAAATTCTGAGAAGCGATTCAGGAGCAACTACGATGCTGCAAATGCGGCGTACAGCCGAACTGAAAGCCATGGACTCGATCATTTATTCTTTTTTTTTTCGTCGGACCACCAACCTCGACTTAAGGTATGCTGTCGTCCGTTGGCGCACCGGCACCGTCGCAACACGTCGCACAGTCGACGATGACTTCGCGGCAGCGTCACATTCATCCAGCGACGAAGTAAAAATGCATTCAGCCGAAGACTGCTGGACGATAGGAGCAGCATCATCACATGCTGCTACGACGTCCAACGAGTGGAAAATCGGAATGTCGCTCGAATCGCCACCGCGTCGTGAATCGCCCGCCAGCCGTCGCAGACTGCGACGCATGAAATTCATCCCACGCGAGAACGCCATCGAAGATGGTGGCGATGTCGTCGAATTGTCGCTAGAAACGTCGATCATAGCAAAGCGATCACAGAATGGCATGCGCAACATGAATGATATCCCAACTGAATAATGTGATGGGTCGACTCAGCAGCCTCCGTTTTCACATGGGTTTCCCGCCACTTTATTCTCGCTTGGAAACACATCAGGAACTACTCGAAAGCAATTGTTTTCCAAAAAAAAGTACTTCATGAGAAAATTGGATCACAAATGATTATGCTGTAGATTTCACCTATATCAGACGGTTTCCTTTGTTCCAATCCGTAAAGACGCACTTGGTTCCACGCAAAAAAACGAAGAGTCTAGAGCCGGTGACTGCGCGCAAACTCGGTACTGAAGGTCATCTGCAGCATAAATAGTTAGGTCCGTGGCTTGCTTCCTCAAGGAAAAAACATTCAAATCGCACCCGCTGCTGGCGCGGCGGTCGCGTGCGGGCCCGCTAATCAATTTAGGCCGAGAGAAGCGCGCAGCTGATCAGCTTACCACACCGCCAGAGAGATTTAATCCGCTCGCGCCAGCCGCGATGAGATTTAAACGTTTTCTTTTCTAGAGGAAGCAAGCCACGGACCTATCCTGAGGATAGTATCCTCTACAAAACGTCGTAATTTTCACGACTCATGGTGCAAGCAGCGCAAGCGACTCTGCTTCCTCCGTCTGTCATGCGCTCTCTCACTGTCTCTAACCTCCGCTCCGCAGCAAGGACGCGTAGAAACCATGAGAATTTCGCGGTTTTATAGCCTTAAACTGTAGAACTCTGACCCACTTTCGGTTTATTTTTTCGTGGGTATAAAGAAAAAAAACTTCTATAATTGCGAGCGCTGGCTTTTAGCTACAAAACGCGTTTGAAGATGCAGACAGTCTACGCAGACTTAATCGTAAAACGGCTAGTTTAGCCGTGATAGCAGAGTAACACTTGCTCTGCGCTGGGTCAAGCGGGGTTGTGAAATTTCGCAACGGGGGAGGGGGGGGGTCGCAAAATTTTTGGCCCGAATTTGAAGGGTAAGGGGATCGTAAAATTTTTGAACCAAAAGTTAAAAATTCTGGAATTGAAAACGTTAGAAATCACTTCCCAGTACCAAAAAATCTCAAAATTTCCTGACAAAAGAGGAACCAAAAATTACACTTGGTGGGGGGTCGCAAAAAGTTCAAATTTTTGGAAAAACATTCGATGGCGGGAGGGGGGGTCGCTCTGATTTCGGAAAATTACACAACGCCCCGCTTGACCCTGGCACAGCAGACTCACGCTCGGCCGTCTGGCACACCCTCGAATCCAACAACTGTCTTGCTATTACAACTACAATACATGAGAGTAAGAGAAAGGATTGAAATAATCACACAGAAACAACTGCTTTTGTACAGTGGACGACGTCTGGTCCAAGCTCCAAAAATAGCGGAAATCTCAGCGTGAACACGATAGCCCTTGTGAGAGAGCCCAATAATTCCTTCGGCATTCAGTTTCCTAACGCGGACTTGAGCTCACATGCTGCTGCCGCCACTTTCCCTCAAAAGCATCCAGCAATAAAAAAACTTCACAGTCACTCATTGAATTTGGAATGAATCCGACAGTACCGCTCACACTAACTGGAATGGCATCGTGGTTTGAAATTAGACGGCCGAGAAGCGTGGCTCACAGTCAGCCGCAGAAGACTGTACGCCTTACAGGAATCAACTGCAGAATCGAGCTTGAAACAAAACAAATAGCAAGCAACTCAAAAGCGCAGCTACTCCACATCCTACGTTAATAGGTTAGAAATAGTTCCACCCGACATCAAGGAAGGGAAAATAGAACATGAAAAAAATCCCACATGAAATTTCAACCACCACATAACAGACAAACACAGAATTTCATAGGAAAAGCACACCGCCAATCGGGCAGTCGACTGAAAAGAAGGAACGACACCACATATGCTGCTAGGAAGAACTGAACATAAATCCCCCCCCAAAAAAAAATCTGACGCACTTTTCACATCGAGAAACTGATTGTGGTCGACTGCCAGCATCAACTGGATCATTCCGCATCTGTACCGGCACCTGCAACAGCACATTCTCATTTTGATTCATGCTCTCAAATGGAGTACAATTAATGATTTCGTTCTACTGTCGCTCACAGCCAGTTATAATCTATTAAAGCAAAGCTTGAAAACGAAATAGCTAGTATAGTAAGAATCCTATTCCCAGCTATACGAATTCCATATTATCTACAACCTTACGCCCGGAGCACCGTTCCTTGCAATGAATATTGCTTCGCATTAAAAGAGCGTCCTTGTGAAGGATAAAAACGTTTAGGCCCTTTGAGCTACATAGAGGAATGCAATCAATTATATATACATCTACAAGGACTTACCACCGCTCCTTCAATGGGAAGCGTGATCGTAATCTGCTTACACGATCAGGCCTGAGCCCGCCAACAGGGTGGTGCAAGACTGCTGTGGCCTATACACTGCTCCTTCAACTTTCCCCTGATCGAATCGATTTTCGTCTCGCTCGAATTTTCGGTTTTCCAGACACTCGACTTCGAATATGTTCAATATTCCGTTTTTTCGACCTTCCGATTTTCGAATCCAATCGAAAATCCATTTTCAACTTCTCCACTTTCGAATTATTCAAAATTTGACTTTTTCGAACTCCGACTGATGTTAGTCGAAATCGAGCATATTCGGAAATTCGATTGCGAAGAATATGCTGGTCGGGACAATGTACACTGTGGCTGCAATGCGCACTACAACACAGCCGACCGCTGCAATTGAAGAAGTTTCGTACCGGAATAGCAAACCTCATTGGATCATTTGTGGACGCTAGCAGATGCGAAACAGACTGTACAAGCTGCTTCGTACAAGGCGTGGTGCTCAAACAAAAGGAGAAACCGACAGAATCCAGACCTTCAGCTGGGCGACTAATCGCTGGAAATGCTTTCGTCCTCTGTCAGTCCGATTGGACCTCCCACGATTGGACCGCGGTCTGACCGTTTTTTTAGTGCGACTCAACCGGCCACCAGATTTTGAGCGAATTTAGAGCACAGTTCAACCCCAGCAATGTGGCGGTTAGTCCAAATAGAAAAGTTTGACGAGGTCAGGATTCTATGTTATATGAGTAATGCCAGTTGGATCACAGCCGGTGCTCTGATAATTAAAAAAGTCCAGGGTAGACGAATCGGACAAGAGGGCTCATCAATACAGAAGCCTTCATGACATACCGCAAACGCATTTTTCCCAAATTATGGACACGAACTCACCTAACAAGAGAATGACCAGACCGAGCTGCCACAACTGTCCAAATACCCATGTTTTTTTTTCTGATAGACTACCTCTCGGGTGGTCGTAAGAACACCCTACTAGCTGCCCGAGTAAAAGTGAAAAAAAAAAGTTACGGGCAATTTTTCAAAATGAAGTCGAAACAGCGGAAATGGCGAGCGCTGTATCATCGGTCCCGTCAGCCACCCGCCGAGCCAAATTGGCCGAGTGATTCCACGCGCAAATTATCAGCCGGAGACTACCGGGTTCGATCCCCTCTGCAGGAAAAAAATTTGCCACGATGTTTTTTTTTGAGTCCAACAACTGCAGGCGGTATTTCCATGACAGTCGCCGACAACACAAGAATGAAATTTCTAAAAAAAATCACTTTGTATGACACTTTAGCGATCCTACAGTCCTTCAAGAGGAAAAATCAGAACACAATAGCTAAAATACCCGCAATATAAATGAAAACCATCATTTTCTCTGTTCGGCATAAGTCTCTACCTTGCAAAGTATGTGAACCACAAGCATTGCGCATTCAAATTTCAAATTTATTACATGCGCAAGCACATGTGATATGACATTAAAAAAATCTAAAAATCAGCGCATTCAAGGGTATGTAAAATTACCATTGGCGTTGATTTCTCTTACTGTGCAATCCTTTTCGAAGTATTTGCTCTTTTTTACCATGTCTAATTTTGCCGATCACCTCTTATATGAATACGGCTGACAACTGTTCGTCTCAAAAAAAAACATCATGGCAATTTTTTTTTGCAGCGAAGGGGCTGTAGCACACGCTTCTCTGGTTAGAAGTCTACGGGGTACGGTAGCCAAATGACAGTATACTTATCGTAACCAACCGTAATCGTCTGGAAAAATCTAAAAGAACCTAATATCAGTGTTAAGCGCCCCTGAAAAAAACCTCTAGGCCAAGTTTGAGCAAAAAAATTTACCTGTTGGGTAGAGGCCCAATCCGATTTTTAGGACTGCAGAGGATAATAAAAAATTTGCAGTCCAAACTTTGTTCAGAGGGTGGTTTGGGACGTAAAACACAAATCTGAGGTCCGTTGGTTGCCTTTTTCAATATAATGACAGGTTACGGTAGCTTAATGGCATTACGCCTACAGCGCTCTTCACTTCTTGGCTCCTAACTTGTTTCACTACTACTCGGGCAGCTAGGATGGAGTTTTTATGACTACCCAGTAGGTAGTCGATCAGAAGAACATGGCTTCATGTGTAGTTCAGGCAACCCGGTCTGGTCATTCGCTTGTAAGGGAAGGAGCATATCAACTAGACCGAATGATTGTAAATTAAATGACCTTAAACTCCAGCACAAGGTGTATAGAATACAGTGAATTTGTCTACTGCGGAATTAGCTCTGTCGAAAGAAAGAGATAAATCTTGATGGAGTCAATGCAAACTCAATTCACTTAACTAACGGAAGGTCCAACCGGCCCCAACAAGTGCGTTTGAGTGATTCGCTGTGAGTGGCGCTCAATAACACTTTCAGGTGCCCGTGGTATTATCAAACAAAGGATTCTGCTACCCTCCAAGAGACTCAGAACGAAGGAAGTTCTGAGCGAGCTCTTTGTGTGTCTGGTTAACCTGTGTTGTCTAGTAAACAGTGTTTGTATCTGTCGGCAACTGCCATCAACTGCGATCACATATTAATGACAGTTTCTAGACCATAACTGTCTTTGGAACTATAATGGATATTGTCAGCCCTGGATTATCCCCGGATTCCTAGTAGATAAACTGTTGTCAATTCGTGACCGGTAGTATTGGTTCTTCAGGATACAGCTGTAAAAACTTGCCAGTGGTGCACAAGACAACGCAGGCTCACCACTTCCCTACCTCTGACTATAGCTGAAAATGTCCCCATCCTTTTTATTGTAATAAATGGTATAAAGGCATGAGCACACATTTATGATGAACTCTATCCCACATCGGAAAGGAAAAACAGCGAGGTTGAAGAGGTCAAGAAACCGGGATGGACCATTCAACAAGGATGTACAACAACAAAGAATAGGTGGTGCACAACACATTTCACAACGCTTAGACTCACTCCATGTCCATGACATAGATATACTTGGACGCCTGAATATTTTTTGGAGAAATAAGCGAAGGCTGTTCGCACATCAAGAAAAACCTACCACTTGAGCCGTGTTTTCACCAGAACACTGCTTCTTCCACGAATCGTTGTGAATCGAAGACGCTTTTCGAGTGAGCACTACAGGTGGCGGGCATTCCCTTGCTTCTGCAAAATAATATATTATTTGAAAGACTTACAAACAATCATTGAAGGCAGTGTTCACGATGCTTTTCGTCCCCGAGTTTTTCCCATAAAACAATGCGTTGGCCACCAAGTGTCACCAAAATTACGAAGAAACGGCGAGAAACGCATTAAAACGTCGTATTTCAGTAGCATTAATCTATAACAAGGACTAGTTGTCCAGTTGGATGAACGTGTGCATGATGGTTGTCCCCGGTGGAAAATTGTGTCAGTTGGTAATAGACAAATATTTTATGCAAAGCAGGATTGGTTGGGGCCCCACGGAAAGAACGAAGCTATTGAGAGTGGAGAACTGCAAAGGACGGGTCCACAAAAGATTCTGTTGTCACAACGAACAGTTCCGGTGAGAGCAAAAAGCGGGGTGATACTTAAGAATTTCGTGTACTTCTGGTGCGTTTTCCTCAACTTCTACGTCATTTTAGTTCTACCCGGGAGCCAGTCAATCAATATAGCGTGTAATCTCAGAATTCAAGATTATCTTGAACACTGCCTTCCATGTATAAATTAAACTATCACCACCTCTCTACAAACGGTACTCAATTGCTCATTTTCTATACTCAATCTGCTTTTCTATAATTTTCACTTCTATTAGGTTGATGCAGAATTATCCGGCGTTTTTATCAGCGCGTCTTTGATCAGTGAAAAATAGCGCTTTGTCTCTCATTTTTCTGTGAAAATAATCCACTCATCCGGCTTTTGAAAAACGCCTGTCGAAAACCATAGTCATATTCGCCATATCATGTTCTACCACCTCGAGAAAGGATGGAAAGCAGCACAGTCATTTCGCGACCTCAAGGAACTTTTTGGCGAAGAAGAAATCAGCGAAAGTTAGTGCAGGGAGTGTTTTGCCGGTTTCAGATCAGGTGATAGAAGCTTGGAGGATAAGTCAGAAAGAGGTGTGCCATCGAATTTCGAGGATCAGGTTCTTCTGCCAGCCGTGGAAGAGGACGAGGGCATGACAACACGAATGCTGGCTGAAGACTTCAGTGTCAATCAATCCACGGCCGTTAGCCTTGTAAGGCTTGGAAAAGTGTGGAAAATCACTAGATGAGTCCCCAACGAGCTTTCCAATAACAACGTTTTTGTTAAATAATTTTTGTTGAAGAAAAAACGCCGGATAATTATGCATCAACCCAATATTACTATACGCGAACGCTATTATGTTGTTTCAGAGAAGATTGGATCACGTAACTAGCGAAAGCACTACGATCCCTTCATGTCGACACCGAAAGACACTAAAATTCACCATTACATGGAGGCGTGTATAAAAATTTTCGCCCAGAAAGGAAAATTTTTAAAATTTGGGAGGGGCCCGTAAAATGTTTAGGATGAACTTGCATCTAAAAAAAGGGGGGGGTCCGTGACGATTTCGGAGATTTTTCGAGAATCTCGGTCACCAAGGAAATGGTGTCGTAGATCCAGCTATATCTGTCGCGGAACTCCGTTAAACATTGGGTAAAGATCGTGCCCGAGACGAATAGTTGGCCTGTATCCCTTACGTAGCCATTCTGTCAAGATCTCTACCATTCACTATCCAAACGTGGCAATAGCGCGGCATTAAGCGTGATGGAGTTCGCTCATCTCCACCCCTCCTCGCATCACCTTGACAAAAGCATGTAGGCTGTTCCCAAAAAATACAGCCTCCTTTGATTCGTGTTCACAGGTCTTTTCTCACTCCTCTCACCTCATAATCAGTCCCCTGAAGCTCAGACTACCGACCATGATGCATCACACATCGTGAATGTTGCAATGCCGAAGAATAAAGACAAAGAATAGCCTCTTTAAATCGCTAATAACTTCAATTTTCTGTACTTCTGCTCCGCTGCTAGACACACTGATAGCAATAGACGACTACAAGTTTCTTCACACCCTAGGGGAAACACCACCACTTCACGCTCTACATTTCCCCGTAAGCAACGGAATATAATGCTAACGAAAACGAACGTTTCCATAAAAAGAACATGATTTTTTAAAGGAGCAAAATCCTCACTCGCTATCTTCTCCTCATTGACAGATGGATCAGAAGAGCTCAGGTTGCGATCCAGCACCGGCGCAGACGCTGCTGCGTTACTGAGCCCTATTTGAGGAAGAAACACCTGTAAATACAAATCATAGTTAGACAGACTGAACCGGTCTTGACACACCGCAATGACAATCCTTGTGAAAGAAGGTCCACAAAAATATGCTGTAATTACATGACTCATTCCAAACAACTCAATCAAAGCGGCAGAATACTCGCGGAGAATCATTGGCCAGGAGGGTGCTAAGATGGTCAGAGGAGAGACAGGCATATCGGGAAAACACCTTCTTCCCTCGATAAGGAATGTGACACTGGGAATTTGAGGCCGGGTTCAGCGTGGGCGTGAGGCCCCACAGGGGGGTTTGAGATGTAGAGGAGTGACGAGAAACTGAGCTCTGGAGGTGAAATTTATTTCAGGCGAAACTAATAGAGTCAAATTTTACAATTTGAATATCGAAATAATTGGAAACTTTCATTTGAGAAACTTCAACACTTCCGCTTCATTTTGGGGAGGAGAGTCTGAGGAAACCGCCAAAATTACGATCGAGTCGCCTTTTTGGGGTGGGGGTACTGAGAAAAATTGATCTGCCCCTCACCTCGCGCGGTACCCTGATTTGAGGTTTATTGCCTGTACACTGCGACATTGTATTGAAATTCGAAGGAGAATGTGAAAAATAAATAAAAGCTTCAGATATGGGAGAAAGCGAGGTAGTACATGTTGCTGCTGCTGCTCTTTTTTCAGACAAACATACTTACGAATCACCGACATAACCGACACGCAATATGACAACTAAAATTGTTGTACTGTAAGATAATCAGAGTTGATTACCGAATTATTAAACAAAGGCGTTTTCCATTACCTCAATCGTATCGATAATAAACGGCTCGTGTTAGAAAAATTATAAGTGGGACGAAAATTCCATCAGCCGGTATGAAAACTCACTTGACTCTGGCATCTGCTCGAGACAACGGAACTTGCGCGACCAACAGCCTTCGGCGACCGCATATGGACGTCCTAGAAGAAAGTAGACGGCGATGTGCATTATTGTTTAGTAGTGGCTAAACTCGCTTCAGAAAGGAGTTGGCATTAATCTAATTCAAGCGTTATTCAATGCAAAACAAGTACGGGTTGTTCGAATAACCTCTTCGTCACCAGCACGATCGATCTCCTCCATTTCTTGCGTACGGTGTAGTTCAGATCGTCGAGCAGCCGACATTCCCACGTTGTCGCTGATTGCTCGCCTGAAAACACTTGCAATTTTGTCTCCAAAACTAGTCTAAATACTTGTTGTATAGCCGGTTAATCTTCTCAGACAATGAGCAGACTTATCGAGACGTCGAATAAGAACAAACGGGTGGTCAACGGCGATCATCTCGCTGTTTCTGCGCGCGGTCAGCTCTGGATGGGCTCACGATCAGTACGCCTGGACAAAAAACGACCGACCGCCAAAAAATCTGTCTAATTTAGTTATTAATTATAGTACAACCAGGCGGAGCCTACGACAAAAAATTAAGCACGTGCTGGCGTTACGTCCTCTATCTCGTAGGGACAGTGTACTACCACTAGAACAACCTAGGAGATACTTGGGTAATTGAACCGGCGACGATCTCGTTTTACCACACAGGACAGTGCATCGTATTCAAGGCGGGTCCGTCGCGGTCAGTCCGATATGTGCCGTTGCTCGCGATCAGCCGGAATACGATGCAGGTCGTTCGCGATCAGTCCTAATTACATTGTTGTACGCGATAGAAACGATTTATGGTCGCGGTAGTTCTACTTACCAGTAGCTGCATGCGATAAGTCCACACTTCTGACGGACACACAGCGCGAAGATATCGAGCAGCCTCAACTTGTAAAGCCTACAGCCCAGGCCTTTTTTGTAGGAAGCCGCGCCGCAGTCGTATGGCACACGTGTAACGCGCGCGATCAAGGGGGAATGACTTTTGATCAAATGATGTCGCGTCCATTAGTTACATCGCGGCTTCCTGAGGAAACGAGACGGGCCATACCGCAATCTGCTCGAAAAATACAACGTCTGCGGTCCAACTGAGTAGAGCAGATTACGTAAAAATATCAGGTTGGAGAATAGGCTCTAGCATTTTTTTATGTAATTTGTTTGAATGGCGCACAGAGTACTGAAAATGTTGAGGGTATGCCAAAACTGATCTAAGACAATTATTTCCTCTACAACCCAGTGAATTTTTTTTATCAATTAATTTTGAAATCGATTCGGTGAGCCAAAAAAGCTCGCTTTATTCACCCGGAATCAATTGAGAGAATTGGATCTATAACTTCAATTACATTCTTCCGTAGAGCAAAACATTGTCTCTCGCATTGCAATCTTCGTAAGGAATGCGGACACTTTTCTTAACACTCGTGCATTCGAGAATCAACATTTCATCCTGAAAACAGCAAAAATCACTAAAATCCAATTAGTACACTATTCTTCGCTGTCTTTCGCCCCAACTCGCACTTCTCCGACATGTATCTATTGATGTCATTTAGTTGAAGACTGCTCAGACTGATGTTGAAAAAGGGCGTGAGCAAGATGTCTGGTAGCCATCGTAAGAAAATAATTTCCTAAGTTCTGAAATCGCGTGAAATACAGAGATTCAGGAATGAAGCGGTGCAGGTTTCTGACCCTCCACTCTATCAATCCAAAGACAGAAAATAATTGGTCGAAAAGAACAATGAAATCATCTAAAGGAATGAATAGCTCCCCTTCATGCAGTCCCAAGTTTTCGGATTACAAGGGCTGTGCTCTATAACGTGAACGCATTACCGGTTTTTTTTTCGAAAATTAACGATTAACGCTCAAAGAGGGTCTTGAAATCACGTTAATCAAGTTCGTTAATTGTAGTGGAATTATGGCACTGATAAATATGAGACCTCTGATGACTTATTGATTTTTGATGTAGTCTGGAAATGCTTTTAAAATTTTTAACGAAATGCAAAACTAACAAGTTATCGCATTAACGGGTTAACGCGGTTTTTTATAAAAATTAACGATTAACGCTTAACGAAAAAAATATTTTCCATTATCCCGCACCCCTTGTGGGTACCCGTTCCCCAACCCGAAATATATGTGAATCAGAAGACTTTGATAAACAAGCCATTGGGGGAAAGCTCCTGAAAGTCTCACCTGTGCAAGGGACCTGGAGGAATCTCCGCATCAACCGGGTACTCCAGCTCAGCAACCGCCTCTAAATCAAAAGGCGATTTACCCGATATAGTGGGAGCCACCTCATCTGGCTCCAACGATACACCCGTAGACGAGTTGCGCGACCGTCCCTGAAAAGAAGTAACTTCGACTTCCCTGAGGGAAGGGGGCTTAGACGAAGTAAATATGGAAGACAACGAAGAAACCTCAATCTCTTCCGTAATAGCCGGAAGTTCTTGATTGCTGCGTCGATCGACAAATGTGAAGACATCTTCCATGGGTATATATGTCATTGGATGGGGTGTTCCAACAAGCGGAATCATTGATTCATCAAGAAGAATAGTCGGCGACACACCTGAATGTTTTGAATTACACGGCTGCGGGAAAAATTCGGACTTTTCCCTATCTAATTTTTTGAAAGCATAAAAGTACTTCCCCTAGAAAAGAAAGAGCGAAAAATCAGAGCAACGCTTCAGAAAAGGTTCCGCTCACATTGCAGCGACCTTGGTACAATACACTTCACGGGAAACGAACGACATTATCTGTGCTTCTAAACACTGACGTTTAATACATAGGCACACATTTTAAGAAAAGTATAACGTCGTGAGATGCTTGGTGGTATGGAAAACATTTAGCAATACAACGAACGATTCCAGAAAGGTGAAAACGGCAGCGATCTCGTCTGCTTGCGCGAAAAGAGGCGCGTAGTAATTTCAAGTTAAGCTTTAGCATGTCTAAGGTTAAAAGCAGTGACGGGCGGAATAGAGTTACGAAATTTCGGAAATCGAGTGTCAGCAACAAACGTTTTTCTCTTGCTTCGAGAATCGGGTACGAAACGCTCAAAAATCAGCTGAAATGTGGTTTCCAGAACGCAAAACGCGGACAATTTTGGAACTATCAATTAGTGCCTCCATATCCATAGACAAGATCTTTATGCGTTCCGCAGCACTTTGTGTGGTTTTTAGAGATCAGGACGAGGAAGGCCAAGAACGCGCAAAACTGCGGATTCCGGAAGGCGGAATCCCGCTCTTCCCAGGTTCCAACCCATTATGGAAGATCGGAGAATGTTTCGTACCTACACTGAACCTAATCGAAATAACCAGGACTTGAAGAGCGGATGGAAAACCGAAAAACGCCACCCAGCACAAAAGCGATTCAAATCTGTTTCGGGTAGACACTGAAGTGTTCGAACGAATAATTTTTTGAATAGTCGAAATAAAAGAATAATTCGAATAATCCACTTCTTTGAATATTCGATTATTCGTATAAACCGAACTGGGGGTGTGTATACAAGTCTGTTGGTACCTGCTCGTTGGTGCCCCTGCTTCTACTGAACCCAGCAGACGTTTGAGTGTACACAGGCAAAGTTCGAGCGATATAGCGTGCACAACTATATCGCGAAAGTATCCCACACATTGCATAAAGGTGTCGCCGTCCGGCACACTAAGGCCTCTGGTCCATAACACCTTAGGATCCGTACCTAAGGAATCATGGAGTCTTTGGCCACAAGCCACAATTTCGCCACCCTGAACTGTCGATCGTTGTCGAGTGATATCCAAAAAACTGCGCTGTCCAGACTTCTGAGCTATTTCCATGCACCGTTTGCTGCTTTGCAGGAAACCCGCCTCAAGGATAGACCCGTCATCAGCGTCGGAGAGTACACCATCTACTGCGGTAACGCTGACGATAGGAGAGTGGGAGGCTGTGCAATAGCTGTAAGGAAGGATTTCAATGGTATGGTCAAGGAGTTTGGCTCAACGTCGTGCCGGAATGCATTCGTACGACTGCGGGATCACAGAGGATTCAATCTGTGGATAGTGAGTGCTCATGCGCCCACTGAAACCGCCGAAGACAATTCGAAGGATGCGTTTTATGAGGAACTCAATACGTTGCTGGCCAGGATACCTTGTCAACATGCTGTTGTCGTGGGGATTGACGCAAATGCGAAGATGGGACTTGATCAGGAATCCAAAGTACTCGGTAAATGGTTCTACCCAGTGGAGCAAACATCGGACAATGGCTACCGCCTTGTCGACTTTTGTGAACGCAGTGGTCTGATTATTGCATCGACATTCAAGAGGAATCATCGCCGCCATCAGCTTACGTGGCAGGGACCAACCCAGCTATCTCCAGAAGAGCAGCGGGAGCGGAAGATGACAACTTTGAAACTACAGCTTGACTATGTCCTGACGAGGAATATTCCAGTATCGGACATTCGAAGATCTAGAGCTGTGTGGGATGTTCGATTCGGATCACCGTCCTGTTCTGTTGAACTTCACTGCGAGGATTCATAAGAGGAAGCGAGGGGCTCAGCCTCTCAAGAGGATTGACATGACAAGTCTCAGAGATGAAGAGTGCAGAAGGAATTTTCGACAACGCGTTTCTATTCACATCGGAGTACGGACTAAGAAGAAACTTTGCGACGCGGATTCTTTTGTCAAGTGCATCCAGGACGCTTCGAAAGAGGCACTCCCGGTTGTACAGCCTAAGAAGAAGTTCGCCTACGTCTCAGAAGAAACAACATCTACCTACAACAGATTATGTGCTCTCCGAACTGCAGGAAACTTCGTGGAGGAGAAGCGTCTGAGGAGGAAGTTGCGTCGGCAGCTTCAAAGTGACCGCGAACGAGAGTGGACGTGTAGAGCTAAGGAGTTCGAAAAGGCTTGGGAGGAGAAGAATCCGAAGAAAGCCTACACGTTGCTGCGACAGTATAGCGGGAAGATGAAGAGATGTTCTCCTGTCTTGAACACTACCAATGGAGTTGCAGTTGGTGATGCGACGCTGCCAATATGGAAGGATTACTTCAATTCACTACTGAATCGTCCAGCGCCATCAGTACCTGAGCTCCCGCATGTTCAGAGAGCACATTACGATGTCAATGAGGAACCGCCGACTGAGTCTGAAGTTTTGGATTGTGTCCGGAAAATGAAGAATGGAAAGGCAGGTGGAGATGACAACATCACTGCTGAAAGCTCTTCCTCCGTCTGGAAATCGTGAAATGACCAACACCATCCGTTCCATATGGATGAGCGAAAGGATACCCGGTTCGTGGAGACATGCGATCATCGTACCTCTTCACAAGAAGCTATCCGTCACGGATCCTAAGAACTACAGAGGAATCTCTCTACTTCGTGTCATGTACAAGGTTTTAGAACGTATAATTCTCGAGCGACTTATCAAACATCGTGAAGGAACGACCAGAGATGAGCAAGCCGGTTTTCGACCTGGAAGATCGACCATCGACCGAGTGTTCGTCGTGAGAAGAGTAATTGAATCGTGGCAGCGGTATTCGAAGCCATTACAGCTTGCTTTTTTGGACTTTGAAGCCGCGTTCGACTCTCCTCATCGTGATCGACTGCTCAATGCTCTGCGAGCAGATGGAGTCCCGGAAAAGTATGTTCGGTTAATCGAGGACATGAACAAAGGAACAACAGCAGCAGTTCGTACACCTGTCGGATTTACGTCAGCTGTCGAGGTGAAAACAGGAGTAAGGCAAGGAGCCGTTGCAGGACCTTTTCTTTTCAACTTCGCCGTTGATGACATCATGCGTAGAGTTGCAGAACAGTTTCCTGCGGCTGTGATCCTAACACCATCAGGACGCTCCCTTGTCGACCTGGAGTACGCCGACGACATTGTGTTATTCGCTGAAAACAACGCAAAACTGCAAAGGATTGTGAACCTCGTTTCGAAGTATGCCGCAGCCTATGGACTTCGTCTTCGTCCCGACAAATGCAAGCAGATGTGGGTCTCTCAGAGGCCTTCAACGGGAGTTTGTGTGGACGGACAACGTATCGAACTGGTGGACGATTTCTGTTATTTGGGCTGTTTGCTGAAGAACGATGGTAGTTATGCAGCGGATATTCGACAACGATGTGCGAAAGCTACGTCTGCATTTAATTCTCTAACCAAGTGTTTGTGGTCTACCACTATCGCGAAGGAAGTCAAGTTGCGCGTCTACCTATCCGCTATTCGCCCTATCATGATGTACGGAACGAATACGTGGGCAGCACCGAAGACGCAGATGGAAAGGTTGGATTGCACGGAGAGGAAGCTTTTTAGGCGTTTGCTTGGATATTTCTGGCCGCGTGTATGCCATAACGAAGAACTTTACAAGGAAATCGACGCAGTACATCAACGCTTGACACGAGGTAGGTGGCAGCATCTCCTAAAGCCATCTCAAGCAGCAATGGAAAGTCGACTTGGACTGCTCGGGCATATACTAAGAAGAACGCCGGATCGTCTCGTACAACACGCTCTAAGAATGCTTCCAAATCCTGTCTGGAAACGGCCACCTGAGCGTAGGCGAAAGTTCTGGACGGATGTGGTTAAATAGGATTTAAAGTCACTCGGCATCGAAAGACAGTTCAGGCGCGATGTTTCGTTTCGCAGGAAATGGAATAGTGACAGCTGGATGGAATGTGTTCAAATTGTGGCTGAAGACCGTGAAAAATGGACACGGCTGACTACTAGGACGGCACACCTCGGTGAAGATGCGGAATGACCGCGTCAGGCGAAAGCTAACCGATTAAGTCAAAAGTAAGTCAAACCGAACTAACAGAATAATTCGAAAAATTGACTTCTCCGAATATTCAAATAAACGAATTATTCGAAAATTTGGCTTTTCCGAATAATTGAATTATTCGAATGATTCGAATGCGAATAATTCGAATATTCGGCCAAAATCGCGAGTATTCGAATTAGAAATAAGGACCGAGTACACATAATCGAAACCCCGTTCGCGGCACCACCAACTTTCTTGACATTTTTTTTGTATAATATGGTATAGATCAAAGCTATGAAAATGAACTTCCAAGAACAAGACATTCTACATTATATAGCATGAAAGTATTCAAACTAAAGGTTTCTGGAACATCGCTAAAATCTGTTCAGGACCTACTCGAACAGACGGAAATCAGTATCGATTCCTTCCGAACAGAAATTCGGGGGTGATGGTCGTAATGTATTCCAGCCGCAGGAGAGGCGGGGGAAAGCCCGCGTTCTTTCTGATGACGCGCATCGCTCATACCCCGTTTCCTCACCTCTCTCGCGGTTGGAGTACATTAATGCATTACGAACACCAGAAATTCGGCGCTGAGCGAGATACTCCACCATTAGGTTTCTGAATATTTCATTTAAAATATTGGAGTACTCTGATTATTTCGAACTTTCTACCAGCTTAATTGAAGACATATAACTTCTGAACCGCAAAAATGGACTTGTGCCGGAGACTCTGCCTCCCATTTTTTTCTGAAACTATTCGTTTATTCGGCCGAATATTCGACATTTCGAATATTCGAATAAACAAATTATTCGAAAAATTGACTTCTCCGAATATTGGTTAGTCGTTTATTCGGCCGAATATTCGTTTTCCGGATATTCGTTGACATACTCTAGTAGATACTGAAAAGGGTGTTTCGTCGTCAGAAAATGTTTTTTCTCGCAAAAATTGGAGGTTTCGGAAACTTTATTCATCATCTTCTACATCCATTTCCCTTGCACACTTTTTTCGTTTCTTTTTGTACCAAAGAGAGGTAAAGTCGTTGAGACTGTTAAAGGCAGTGTTCACGATGATTTTGGTTCTCGTCGCATTTCAGTGACATTATTCTATAACATGAACTAGTTGTCCGGTTGGATGAACATGTTCATGACGGTTGCCACCGGTGGAAAATTGGGTCCATCGAAAGTAGAAGAATCTTTTATGGCAAGCAGGATTAGTTAGGGTCCTAAGGAAAGAACGGAGCAATGAAGAGTAGAGAATTGGAAAGGACGGGTTCACAAAAGATTTCATTGTCACAACAAACACTTCCTTTGATACTCAAGAGGCGGGGTGATACTTAAGGATTCCGTGTATGTACTTCCGGTGCGTTTTTCTCAATTTCTACGTCATTTTAGTTCTACCCGGGGGCCATTTAATCAATATAGCAAATAATCTCAAAATTGGATATTATCGTGAACACTGCCTTTAAAGGCAGTGTTCACGATAAATTTCACTTCCGATATCTCCACGGCTTACGGAAGGTCTGGTGCCCTATATAGCAAGGCATGCTTAAAAAGGACACGAAAGACGCGTTTTCGAGCAAAATTAGCCCCTCTCTTGTTTACGTTGATTTTTGAGCGTGAAGAATTGACCGTTAGTAGGATGATAACTATCAGTGCAATGAAGAGATCAGCTCACTTATCAGCACTTCCTTGACTTGATCATTCCTGCAATCTGAGTCTTCATTTGTTCATTCCGAGGGGCGGATCTGGGGCACGAGGCGTGTCTGGGGCACCAAAACGCTTGTTTGCAGCCGTTATTTTGCCGCTCCTGGCTCGTTTTCTACCGTTCTTTCGACACTGGGAGCCTAGGATCCTCCTCGCCTATCATTTCACCAGGGTTGAGCAGGCCGTTGCGCCATTTTTCTGCGGAGCTACGACCCCCCGTTGACGAAAATCCTGGAAATTTTTTTACGACCCCCCCCCAAAAAATATATATCAAAACTGCATTCAGCACACCGAATAATTCAGGGCGACTATTACTACCTCGTTTCACCTTAAGAGGTGGTTTGGAGAAAATTTTTTTCTCCGAAAATTTTACGAACCCCCCTAATTTTCATTTTCTTATTCAAAAATTTGCCAAAATTTTTACGACCCCCATTGTGCCGAGTCGCAACCCTGCATTTCACCGTGGGAAGTCAACAAGGATGATCATCGTGAACGCTGCCTTTAAGGTAGATCGCAGAAACACGAGGCAGAATCTTTGAAAATGCTGTACTCGACTAGCCAGAGTTTGCCCCAGTTCTCTCTATCGCAATATTTCTTTTCAAGGTTACATCAAACCTTTACCACTTGCATAGAGCAGGGTTGTAATCTTCCAAAACTTTCGAAAACGGATGCAAAATGGCTGAAAAATGCCGGAAATGGAAGTGAACGGAAAAATTCTAGGATATGTCAATGACACTTTTCGTCGTTGCTCATAAATTGCACCTCTCCTTGGGTAACGTATGATTTCAATCAATAAACTAAGAATTATTAGAATTAACATCAACAAGAAACCTTCCACGATTTCAACCCCTCGAAGATCCAAAAATAGTCCTAAACATGTTTTCAACTTACAACTATGGCACTGTACGCGCAGAAAAACCGTATCATAATCGGTATTGTTTTGCGCAGGTACAGTCGGCGTGGATCGCACTGATACTTCGCGCTCCTTATTGTACGTTGCCGCAAACTGGAAGCACGTATGGTATAACATATGCGCACCATGTTTGCGCCTACGCACGAAAAGGATTTCAAGGTATCAACGCGATCCGTGCGACTGTACATAGGACCACTAAGAAGAGCCTATAGCGAAAAACTCCACAAAATCGTTCTTTTTCTGCGAGGAAACTATTTTGGAAACCACTTTAGAGAAAATCTCCCAAGAAGCGTTTAGATTAATACTACGTCTCTTCCGTGCCATCGTTTAATTGGGAAAGGGACACAATTTGAGGGCGCCTAACTTTGTGAAACAAGCTCAGCCAAGCTCAATCGTTTGATTAAACACCCTGATTTGGATACGATTTTCAGCATCCTTCAAGCGAAACACATCCTTGCGGGGAGAGCATCGCTGGCATCATCATTTACTTTTTTCATTTTCTTCCATTTTCAAGTCCAAAAACCCGAAACGGAACAGCCCAAAAATATCGGAAAGTCCTGGCGCAGTGATGTTATTTTTTATTATTGTAAAACGATTGTACTGAGACGCTACTTTCCATTGATTATAAGCCTCCCATGGTAAACTGATAATTTCCGCGCATTGGAAGCAGAACTGTCTGTTAGATCGGCAAAATTGTCCGAGACGTAAACAGATAGATAAAAACTACGAGGAGATATGAAGACTGAGCGCCGCAGACCAGTGTGGACATAGAATGCGGCGATGTCGAGTAATTCTGTGTCGACTACTCTACATTTTGTGTTAGAATATCACACTGTAATATATTTCTAACTGAATAAGATGCTGACATTCTATCTGCAACTTTCAATATCAGTTTTTTTATCCACCAGAGCCAAGGGATGGAGTGGCGTGGTATTTAGTGCAGTTATCTCACAATCAAACCACGATAGATACACTGCTTTCAGTTGAGAACTTTCGGGCCTGCCCTTTACCGTTTCTCAGTCACATTATTTTTTCTCGAAACGCTGAGGTATCGGCTCACTCATGCATCAGTATCGTGGAATCTCAAAAATATCAGAAAAACACTTCTTCGAAATTTCGGAAGCCTCCTAAAAGGCTGCAAAAGCGAAACATTGTCAAAATCAATTTTCTCCTGGCCAGCTTTTACTTCGATAAAACACTTTGGAACACAATTTTTGTAAATTGAATGTGACCTCCAGATGAACGGAAAGTTCAGCGTTTTGGTAAACTAGACTATATGAAGATACTGCTAACAACTGTATGTCACTTATGGGGCAGATTTATATAGAGACACTGCACTGATAATCACTACACTTTGTACTCACGTAAAAGTTTTCTGATTAGCATCCATAACCAGTTCAGAGCGGACACTACCAGATAATATAAATTGGAGCCAATTTTGAACGAAGCAGCCAGCGTCTCCAGAAATTTCAGGCAAGATGCAACAGAAATATGTTGAAATGAGCGCCGCGTTAAGCGCTACAGGCGGCAGCCAGCACAGGACACCACGCAGTTATTCATCGTGCGATCGCTCGCCTCCCGTGGTTCAGAACAGCACGGAAAAGAACATCTGAGACGACGACGGCGCACTGATGCTCCGAGTGACTAATACGAAATGAGAGTGCGTCGTTGTCGAAACGATATGCGTCGCTCAAATGCGCCTCATTCGGGATCAATGGCTATGAACTGGGACAACAGGAAGTTGGTACTTTGTTGGAATGGTCTCATCCTTTTACGGCTTCAGGTTAGCAACAAGGAATATGCAAAAGTATTCGTTTTCCAATTCCGTGTTACCAACGTCTCCAGTTATTCTCTTTCGCTTCGGTTTTAATCGACCCAAGTCGCAGAGAGAAACGCTGGGGCGCGGTCAGAACCTGACGCGGCAGTTCAAGAATTTAATTGCTTCATTTCTAGTCGTCGGTCAGAACGGTCCAGAGTATGTCATCGCCTTCTGGGCGGCACCCTCCATCCCTTACCATTACCCTGAGGAAGCGGCCACTGCGACTGTACAGCTTTGTAAAGACCTTCAAAAATTACCAACGACGCCGAGCAATCTCTTTGCAGGCACCCTGCCGCAGGGTTGAGAAGTCTGAACAAGACCTGAAGGCTAATCCGAAGGTTTTGTGGCGCACCGCGTAAGGTCGCAATGACATCCACACAGCCTTTCTCCCGAAACTTGAGCCGGTCGAAGTAAGGCTTATCGGGCTTGCCAAAGCTTCCTTACCACTGCAATATTTTGCCAAGATCGACACCGACAAGCATAGCGGTCGAAACACCGAGACGGGTCGCGACTGGGTTACCCAGCCTCCACTGGGGCCACCACAGGATGGAGCGGGCCTCCAGATGCTGGAAGGGGCCTATATACTGAAAACTTACACAAATCATTAAAAAGCAGACCAAAATAATCGTGGCGCACAAGCGGAAATTCGTGGAGCTATTTATCACACCTTGATAGATAAGATCAAGAATTATGGGCATCGACCAAGTCGCATCAAGTTGTTGTCTCTAAAATGAAAGGTCGATCCCCCAGAAGCAAATGTACCTTTCATCCAAATAGCTGAACTCCACGTCCAAATCGCTATAATAGGAACAGGGCGGTTGTAAATGGCTACAGCTCCATTTACACCATTCGATTATTTATAGAACAACCGTTCCGTTTGTATGGTAGTGATGTGAGAGCGGACTGCAGAAAAATGAATAGATGGTGTTCGGAAATGGTCATCATTTAGCCAGGATTTGACTTAGAACTCATGCTTCCAACTGGTTAGGTGTAGATATGTAAGCCAAGCTCGGACCCCATTCGGCTGAACAAAGAGAGTTCCAGAGCTCTCTCAAACAAACGTAAACAATTTCAATTTCTTCCTGATATTTTGAATGAAGATTCGTTCAAGACAACCTACGAAGGGCAATATTAGAGCCTATGACTTCTTTACTAGTAGAGCCGGATCAACTTTTGTCTCTCTTAACCTAGATATTACACCGCTACCTTCTGCTTTGTGGAGTTTCACACGCATTGCAGGGAAGAAGCTGTTTTGCTTCTACGTCAGCATGAAAAAAATAGTATTTGGTTTTTTTTTATCCAATTCATGTTCTCTGTAGTTATCTGTATTGATGTTTCTTGCGCTTGCCTTATGTAGCGTACTCAATAAATAAATGAACCTTTATAAGGAACGTTTCGTGGATAACCTAGTCTTCAGGCCAACTAGAAATATCACATAAATTTATAGAATCACAAACAACAGCTAATGGGACAAACCTAGCTGGTAACACTAGCTGCTCTTGTGATTCTGCATATTTATGTGATATTTTCAATTGCCCTAAAGACAAGGTTAACCTCGAAACGTTGTCAATAAAAGCCGTCTCGGACGAGTCTTCCTACAATATCAGAAAAATCAACAAAGCACCATAACGCTCCTAGAAAGATCCAACTTATTGAACCATTTGATCTATTGTAGGGAACCGCTTGAACTGAACCTTTGATATAGAATTTGATATCAATCAAGTCTTAGCCTTAGAATTGCAATAGCTTACAATCTTCACCGCCCAGCGCAGAAACTGATGGATCTGAGGCTCGTGGCTGCTCCATACCGTCCATGTAGCTATTCATGGCATCTTCAGCGTAACACAAAGTCTCATCTCTGATCGTTGATACCTCCACGGTAAGGGTGCAGTCCTAAAGAATAGAAACCATTGTCTTTCAGCTATACCACGAGGCTGCAATATTGAGTCTCAGTACTAGTACAACAACTTCAGCACGTAGCAATCAGTTTAAGAAGAATACCTCAGCCATAACGGTACGTTCTAACGGATCCTCCTTGTCACAGTTATCAGGAGAGCCAACAGCATCACTACCATTACTCGGCGAGCTGTGACTGGTTTCCTTATGAGAAAATCCATTCCCAACAAGGCAGCTGTGAAACTGAAAAGCCTATATATGACCTCTTGAGCCACCCGCCGGAGTCAATCCATATTTGCTTACGTGATTCTCCTTATTGCACGACGTATCCTCAGCAGAAAACGATCGTTGATGAAAATGGATAGCCTTGAGGTCACCTAGAATAGAACAAATATTCCGGTTTTAATTATAAGATCCATATAGGAGATAACGAAAAGTCTACCTAAAGAGTGAATTCTGCGACCCATAGAGGCGATCATAGGATCAGATCCGTGCGTCACTGCAGCTCGATCATCAACGCTCATCGGATCGAAGGAGGTGAACGAATGAGTTTCATCGTCTACTTCTGTGAAGGATTTTGGTGAAAAACATCCAAACACCATGTCTACTAGATGGCGGACAAATTCGACCAGTTTCGACGCCACGGCCGCTAGCAATCAGCAAATATTCCAGCAATGTCCGAATTATGATGATACATGTGCATACCCTCCCAATGTGACTAGTCATCATCGAAACGTGCAAATATCAGAATTTTCCGACACAAACAAAGCTATCAGCTTGTCTATACGACTTGAGCAGAGATTGGCCAGCTCTTGACAGAATATGGGAGCGATAACCTTCCATTACGATTCAGGAAGTTCCCCTAACCTGCCCCGAAAGCTAAAGAAACTATTCAGAATCTCGATCATGAAGATTGTCTCCTATCTGCACGTTAGAGCGCCCAAATCAAGAAGGAATAAAGCATAAACTTTCCAAAAAGCTGGCGATTGGAATCGTGCAATGCAATCGTTTGGAAATACAACCATCGACAGAAGAAGAATAGTGCCAGTGTTTTTAATCGCTCTAGCTTCTTCAAAAGATACGTCCCCGATTCGATTTTGAGTTTTAAACATGATAAGTGATCTAATCCGATGACCCAAATACGAAAGTGAGCACCACAAAAAATTCAGATCAACGTTGAAATTGTTCCCAATACCTAACATAGTACTATGTCGTTCAAAAAATACTAGCGAATTTTTTTGTTTCGATTTTTTCTGTATTATGTGTTGTGTCTGACAAAGCGTAATGACGCATTTCTTCTTCTATCTAATGCTCCTCGAAGTTTAACGTGAAACTAAATCACTTCAAATTGCACAATTAAATTTAGAATGCGGTCCGGGTTCTGCATATTCTAAGCGTTTATTTTCGCCTACTATTGTAACTGTAGTTAACATTGGCATGGATCGTGAAGAGACTTCGCGTTCACTGTTGAAGGATGGCGCGAATTCGGTGCACCTATGTTATAGCATATGGCACCGAGTTTGCGCCAACCTTCGACAGTGAACGCAAAGTCTCTTCACGATCTTTGCCGACGTTATGTCCGTGGCTTGTTTCCTCAAGAAAAAAATATTTAAATTCAAACCGCAGCTGGCGCGGCAGTTTAAATCTCACCGGCGGCTGGCTGATAAATACCCCCAGCCGCCTCTGAGATTTAAACCGCCGCGCAGGGCGCGGTTTAGATTTAAATGTTTTTTCTCGAGGGAACAAGCCACGGACCTAACCCTGCTACTGGTACTATCTTCTCGTCCTCAAAGAAGTCAGATGTTTCATCATTAGTGATTGATCTGGTGCTTTGACAAAGGGCGAAAATAAACACTTCAAAATATGCAATGCTTGGAACACACACTAAATTCCAATGATTTATATTGTTTCGGTTACCACCACCGAACTTCATTGAGCGCTCAAAAGATTGTTCGTCAGAATATTCTGATCTGCTGGGTGCAGGGTTGAGCAGGGTTGCGACTCGGCGCAACGGGGGGTCGTGGAATAATAGGAAAATTTTTAAAAAATGGAAATCAGGGGGAGGGCTCGTATGATTTCACCGGATTTTATGACAGAATTGAACTTTTTCCAACTTTCTCACTCTCAGAAAGCTTAAGAAATTTTTCATCTCGGAAGGGGATCGTAAAAATATTGAAAAATTCGCAGAAATTTCGGTCAATGGGGAGGGGGTCGTAGCTCCGCCAAAAATTGGCGCAACGGCCTGCTTAACCCTGGCTGGGTGCTTATTAAATACCCGTACAAAAACCACAATATTGTGATGCTAGTATATGTGCATTCCCGAACACCTTGTATGGTCTGTTCTTCTCATTAAACTTATCTCTCAAAATTTACCGAAATTCGGAGCGTGAAATCGTGAATGGTGGGAAGAAGCCACAGGGGTCCTCGATTTGCATGCCCCTATCCTTCATATTCGCCCTATCCTTCACGCAAGTGGACGTAGGAACCTGCTACGACAGGATTATTTTCAAGCAGATATTGTCGGCTTAGATACATATTATGGCGAAAGTTTTTGGTTCTTCATCGAAAGAATACGAGAGCAAGATCCCGTGAACCGAAACCGGCCCCGATCACTTTTGGGAAAAGCCGCACCTTTGCCACTTTATTCGCTTCGCTGGCACTGTCAAGGCGTGAAACCTGCCCTTGATTTCCTATCGATCTTTCCCGAAAATCGACGAAATCAATTTTGAGAAAATGTCGATTTTCTCCAAATCACTAAGAAGAACGAAAGTCGATCGAAGGTCTCTGACTGCACTCAACCACGGAGTTTTCCTCGCGGGTTTCCTTATGGGAATCCAAAATGAATGTAAATGTGGGTGCCTATAAACTGACAGGGGCGCTTTTCGTTTGGCGGTATTTTGCCCCCGTATTGTTGCTAGAGGAAGCTCCTTCCGCCGAAAGCGGGCTTCAAGGGGCAACCTATACTCCTATACTATAACCCTATCGGAGTTGATCCTTACCTTTACACGCGGGAAGGTAGGGACAGATACCGATGCCGAGAATGCAGTAGTCTAGTTGACGAGAATTGAGTATCCCCTTGGCTTCTGTCCACCTTTCATTTCGAGGACGATTTCACGCTCCGAATTTCAGTGCATTTTGAAAGAGGGGTTCAATGAAAGGGACAGACTACAAGAGATGTTTGGGAGCGCGCATTCACCAGCACCACTGTGTTAGAAGCTTTGTACGGGTATTCAATACGCGCCCTGCAGTCGCAACTTTCCTATACAAATGGACCATGTACGTTCCGATGATACCTTCTTTTTTTTACTTCACAATGATGGCATGGCATCGCCGCCTTATAGGCACGGCACGCACATGCTCTTGACTACGAAGGTTTTTATCGCAAGTGCCTCCATCAAGTACCGCCTTGGCTGGTTAGCCATTTGTGTTGCTGCTCGACTTTCAATTACATTCCACTTCCTTATGTTAAATTTTTTACTTCGTGACATCCCACACTACCATGTGTTTGAAAGCAAGCACAGATTTTGCATGCAGGGCACAAATGACGCCCAATCCTATCCCAAACTAGCATCCCTCGCTTCCGTAGAGGACTACGAAAGCTGTCCAAAAGAAAAAGAGCTAGCAAGAGGAAAGGAAAATAAGCTAATGAAGGGCAACAAAATTTACCGTCGCTTGTTGTATTCAAGGACTGCAACGAGGAGAACGTGGTGGGAAGCCGATTCACATTCGTAACCTCGGTGATACTCTGCGGAATACTAGTTATCACTGATTCAGACATTATGCGATGATGATTAATCACAGATGAGGAGCATTCTGAAAAACGGTAGATCAACTAGAGAACTTCAGGGCTAGTTTTCGTGAAGGTTATGACCTCCGACTATGGAGTCACGAAGAGATTTCAAACAGCATAAGATGACAATGAATGATCTCTATTCCCAAATTTACAATCTATGGCAGAGAAAGCGCAGAAAAATTAGAATTAGAATGCACCTCAAAATGATCTTACAACCTACAAAACATTTCAATCAGATATATCATACCATTCAACTTAGTCTAGAATGATAAATGACCGCAAAATGACACTAATCCCACCCTACTTTGGAGAAGAATCAATCGAGCTGATTCACTTTCTATATTTAATCGGACCGTTACGTGGGCAGGAAAAAGGTGCCAATTACTGAAAAAGAGGAGCGATTTTCAAAAAGGAAAGCGGGAAAAGTGTTCAGCTAGAGATCGCAGTGTGCTCTGACTTCCGTTTTCTGTTGTAATGCCCTGGGTTTCAATTTCTTTGGATGAGCCATCACTTGAGAAGAAAATAACATCAGGGTCAGGCCATTGCTGTCCCGAGGGACAGCAGGGTGCAGTGCTAATTACAAAGAGAAAACGAAAATCACGAAAGTTTCCGTTTCCCAATTTTTGGTTCCAATGCTGTCAAAAAAAATTATTTTCAGAGGGAGACGTAAAAAATTTCGGCATTTTCTGGAATTTTCGGCAACTAGGGAGATGATGTTGCTTCCTCAAGGCCCGAGGCAACGGTCTGCCCTGTATAACATCCAGCGAGCTCCGCACAAGTCACTTGGTTCATTCACATGAGTCAATGCGAAATGGCGATTGATAACAAAACAAAACGCAACAAGCACACATTATCTAATTTAGGAGTGTTTCACTGGCGGTGCACCCAACTGTTGCACCCTCCAAACCTTGATAGGTGATGCAATCCAGTATGCATCATAGCGAATGACTAAAATTGATAAAAATGCAGTAGATCAGGACAATGAGGCCTGATAACAGATGAAGCATTCTAACCTGGATCCGGGTCAAGCGTGGTTGTGTAAATTCCAGTCGGTTTCTGTACCGCGGGTTAGCGGTAGGGACGTGAGAATTAAAAAAAAACGAGTTTGGGGGATGTATGAATGTTGGACCGGAAACGAAAATATTGGGAGATGCTTTAATTAAAATGTAATTTGAAACTCCCCACGATTTTTAAGTGAGGAGCATAATGTTAATAACAAACGAAAACAACACAAACAGAGCTAAAAAGTTAATACTTAAAATGTTTTTTTCTACAAATTTCAACTTCCGAAATAATCAAAAAAATATCACCCGGGAGGGACTTAAAAATTTTCGACTTTTTCAACGTTTTGGTCACCAAGAAGGGCAAATATAGCTCGTTCGAAGTACGAGTCAACGGTCTGCTTCACCCTGGTGATTTCTCAAAAAGTCGTGAGAGGCCGTAAGAATTTTAGCCCATGGTACGAAATCATAAGCGATAAAACCATGGTTTGGAAATACTCGAAATGGCGTGAAAGTCGCATAGAGCAAGGAGAGCTGAGACTTCTGGATGAAACTAACCCTTGAATTGCGGGTTTATCGTTGATGAATCCTGCCCCGGAAATGAAAACATGGGGGTGTAATGGCCCAGGAACAGAAACTTGAGCAGGGTATCGTAAAAAATTCCGAAACTTCTGTCACACAGGGAAGGAGATTCCAGCTCCGCGGAGGTCCTGGAAAACGGCTTACTTCAACCTGACCTAAACACAGGATTCATAATTAATGTCGCTGTCAGATTTTCAGAATACATATTGTGGAGGTTTAGATACTGTTCATGACAGTTGCGCTGAAAGATGGTAGGAAACAAACTGGAAATTTGGAATTGAGGCGCTTTTGATTTTGAGGCTGATTGAACTAAAGAGCTTATCAGACGTAGTCCATTTCGCCCTTCTGAAGTCTCAGAAGAAAACTGTCCTTAAGAAACAAGTGACATTATATAGCGGTCTGCGACAGTGAAACTCCCTTCAAAGCAGTGTTCGCGCTACTCCCCAAATGTCCAATTCCCAGTAAAAAAATCTTCCCCGCCTAGGAGCAAATTCCTGCTCTAAGAAAATTGCGAAAATAATAAATAAATGGGCCTAGGTGTGAGAGAATCGTCGATGCAGTCGCTCCCTCACAACCACTAAATTTTTGAAATAGTCCTTCCCCTAGGTCGGAAATTACCTCATCCTACCACCCCAAATCTGGACAACACCCAAACGGCATCTTTGGGTGTACCTCATTTACAGAACAAGTTTTAGCAATTTTAGTGGAATACTATACAAAACATTGTACAAAATAGTAGGTCACGAAAATACTTTTTTTCACCTTGGCCTCCAGGGCCAAGCACGACGTGTGATCCCACAACGGCTGGAAGGGAAGGGTAGTGAAATAATCTAGCCCAAAAATGAAAATTCAAGGACGGGATCGTAAAAATTCAAGCCCAGAAACGACAACTTAAAGAGGGAATCGCAAAAAATTCCGAAAATTCGGCTCACCATGGGGAGGAGATAGCAGCACCGCTAAACTCCTACACAACAGCCCGCTTGACCTTGTGACCGCCTCTGAAATTTTATGGATTTCGACCTCACCGCGTACTGAGGGACCTCCCCACATAAAACCGCTATGCATGAAGCACTTTTTGTGGCGTGACCATTTTCTTCCAGGCGGGCGCGTAGCCTTCAGCAAGAATGCAAAAGATTTTGAGAAGGAATGTACACGTTTCGCTAAAAACCGTGAAAAGCGGCTTATTCGCTCTGGAAATCGGAAAAACTTTTTCAAATATATGAATACTTAGGATGAATGCGCGCAATGGTATTACTGCTTTTAAAAATGAAGAGGGCGAGAATATGCCATAAAGAAGCTTAGCGATAAAATTTCGTTAACCCCTGACTCCGTGCCATCCTATTTCATCTGAAAAGCAGCTTACGGCTTATGTTTCCCCCTCACTTGCATCTTTAACCACAGTCTTGCCCTGGGGACTCTGCCGGTTGCATGGAAAACTGCGGTGGTAACTCCACCTCTCAAAAAAGCGCCAGCCGTTGAGGTTTCAAACTATCGTCCCATAAGCCTGACCTCCTCGATTTGTAAAGTTCTCGAGATCATAATCAAAGATTGTATTCTTGCTCACCTCACATCGAATAACCTTCTTCACCCCGCGCCGTACGGTTTTCTACCCGAAAGATCAACAGTATCCCAAATGGTATCCTTGTTCCATGACTGGTGTTCAGCTTAGAGCGAGGACTACCAAACTGAGATCGTGTACATCGACTTCGCTAAGGCTTTCGACACCGTTTGTCATCAGAAATTGCTTTTGAAACTTGAAGGCTATGGTATCTGCGGTGATATTTGGAAGTGACTGAGATCCTTACTTACTCTTTAAAGTCAAAATCAGCGACTCTTGTTCCCGTCGATGCGGAATTGCCAGCGGGGTGCCTCAGGGTAGTGTTTTGTGTCCCTTGCTTTTTCTTATTTATGCAAATGATATCACGGAGAGGTTGTCAAGCACATGTAAGCTTTTTGCGGACGATCTGAAAATATATCGCCCTCTTCACAATCCTGCCATCGATTTTCATGAGCTTCAGTGTGCCCTAACCCGTTTTGCTGACTGGTCCAAGCTATGGCAGTTGAAGCTATCTGATGAAGCCCCTTACATCTAAACGGCGTTGTGCTTCCCGTACACGAGAGTATAAAGGACTTGGGTGTGCTCATTAGTTCTGACCTCAAGTGGAAATCCCACTGCGAGGAAGTCTCTAAGCAAGCTACTCGTGTGGCAAACCGTATTTTAAGATCGCTCCAACACCCCTGTCTTGAACACTATCAAAGAGCATTTGTTGTGTACTGTCGACCTTCTGGAGTAATGCACGCATATGTGGTCACCATCTTCAGCTGAGGATGATGAACTCGTTGAGAACGTGCAGAGGCGGCACACCAAGCGCGCCTTGGCCAAAGTATTCCCTACGCAAGAAGTGCCAGATTATATGGCCAGGCTTAAAACACTAGGTATTGAAACTCTGCGATATCGCAGAACTGAGTTTGATTTACATTTATGCCATAAAACGTAAACGGCTTTTGCGGAGTTCCTTTCGAAAGTGTTCTTGCGTTCACTCGACACTCTGCACGCTCCCGACAACTGTTTGCAGCTCGACGTGCATTCACTTCAAAATCCAGCGCACTAAATTCTTTTGCGTTCTGGGTTATCCGAATTTGGAACAAATTACCTTCGGAAATTTCTCGATTTAAGGCACAGACTATTTATGTTTGTAGGTACACGGGAGTGATGATATTCCCTTTTATTAAAGCTTTAAACTCGGGGTGCTATTCATACGAGTTTTTTTGTATGTCTGAAGCTCTACCTCTTTATATACAATGTGTAACCTCCATTTCCCCGCTACTCGCACTTTTCCGTATCATTATCATAGAAGCGGTGTGGTTTCGAGAATGATTTCTTCATTTTCGTAGTTGAAATTTCCGAAAAACAACCGCTTCGCACCTACGATTGTGATAATAGGACTGCGAGTAGCGGGGAATTGAAGGCTGTATTTCTTCATTGAAAAATAAAGCTGTTGATTGATTGATTGATAAGGCAGCGTCCACTACAAGTGATGCCGTTAGTAAGAAGCAAAGCATTTTGATCGATCATGAGGGCTAATTGTTGCTGGGTTTGTGAGAAGAATAGGAAAAAGCATCTAGAGGCAAGAGTAGTTAGAACATCATGTTTCTTCGTGCATATCTAAAAAAGTGAACATATGTAATGAAATTCAGAGAAGAAAATTCACTCTGATCGCAGAATACGTCAACAGGGTGGAAATCGGGCAAAAGGCTGGGAAGGCATGGAGGATGGCGCAGAGAAGAGCGGCCCGAATACTAATTTGAACCATTTGTCGCATACTTGTAGCTCAAAAAAGGTGGAAAGGCATGGAAGCCATCTGAGAGAAGACGTGCAGATGGGTAATCAGTACCTCTACGACAATGTAGAGTTGAACCCATCGCAGCTCCCCCCCCCTCGCTCCCAGCCACAACAGCTGACCAATCAAGTGTACATCAGCTGATTAAGGTTGACACTTACATGAAAACTGTAGATAGAGCACTGACTCAAATTCACGCCTATTAACCTTACAGCCAAACGAGGGAAAGAAAACTTTGAGACTCTGCAAAAGCTTGTAGATTCGTGCTCATTCCGCTTCATTCCCTAAATCACAGATCAACGGTTAGGCGGGGCGACAGTGCCAAACTCCTGTTTGGTCATTACGGCCACGAAGTTTGAGTTCATTCGTTTACATCAAGTAGTAATATTAGCTGTCTCACAAATTTTGAAAGAAATCTGACATCCAACAGAATTGAGGGTTTCCCCGTTTTGACAAAAATCAGATGCAAAAATACACATTGTTAATGCAGCTACTCAGACATTCGCTGTTATAAACCCGATATCAAAAAGCAGGGTAGTTATCAACCACCAACCAATAGGATACCAAAATAAATTACTGCAAGCCAAAGCGCGGCCACGTTCGCAGTGTATTGGTTTGCTATAGGTTTGGTATTGGTGGAAACAGGGGGTTGTTATGAACCGACAACGAATACGATTGTCTGTTATGATCCGCCAACCAAAAACGTCTTTCCGAGTTGACGATCGGTCCGCTCGCTTTTTATGCTGTAAGCGTCTAGCGTCGTAGACTAAAATTGTTTTGAATGTTTTGTCATCACTGTTATTTATGTATGCTTCCTTTGTATTTTGACTGTTTATCTTGCGTTACTTTGCTTTTTTGGGTTTACGTTCTTCATTTTCTCATCTCTTGCAGAAGTTTTCCTATGATGGATGGTTGGAATGGTAGAAAGAGGAAGACTTTGCAAGAGCTAAACTGTGAGTAACTTTATTCTCACTAATATTTCGATTGAGAAACTATGCTTTCAAATTCAGATAATCTTCCGCCGCTGCCTACATTCAAGAGGCTCCCATCGCGTCCTAACGAAGAAAGTGACAATGAACCACTATCAGGTGACTTTTCTCAATCTGATCCTTTAATTGCGAAGTATAGGGCAGTAAAATAAAAGTATTGATATGAAAGTGGTAAAAGTGAATGTTGCGTAGCGGACACTGCTCGAACATGCGTGCAGCGTCGCGGATCTTCGCGCGCGCACAATGGGCCGCGACATCCTCACATTTAGATTACCTCAGGTAAATTATCAGGTGACAAAGCATTACTAGGTTCCCTGCGTTCATTTCATGTCACTAACGATAACGTTTTGTAGTAGGAATAGCTGTACACTCGGTTGAAGGACCCCGCAGCTACGAGTTGAAGAATCAGAACACTTTGGTCCCTCCAGCGGTGAGTAGCTCGAATATTCGAATTTTCTGCTAGCTTGACCAAGATTTTTTCAGAACCGAAAGAAGACCCAGCAGCCCACCACCTCGTCCGATGATCAAACAGGACGCGATTAGTGGCGCCCCAGAATTCAACAATTTTTACTTGTACAAACAGTCGAAGGGTGGTGCTCCGGCAGTTTGAGTGAAACCGGGCATATGCTATGAGCGAAACGCGACTGTGGATTCACGGTTATCCACGAAAACTATTTAGGTATTGACAATACTCGCATTGAATACAGCGCAGCGCTCTTGGACTGTTTCAGCAAACACACGGATTTGTAATGATCTTCAAGTAGGGAATAGAATATGTAATATTA
This sequence comes from Aplectana chamaeleonis, assembly GCA_029168955.1. Lineage (NCBI taxonomy): Eukaryota > Metazoa > Nematoda > Chromadorea > Rhabditida > Cosmocercidae > Aplectana > Aplectana chamaeleonis. Next base: position 1,170,064 of record JAPDOI010000212.1, read on the forward strand.
TGTTGTATTGATTCTCGAAAAGAATACGTAATATTTGTTTTGTTTTTTAACCAAAGACCGAAGTCATATTGTTTGTAGGTATTTTTGAAGAAGTTGATGTATTATAGAGAAGAGTAGCATGCATAGTATGTTTTATGTAGAACACTTGTTCGGAGAACAATGAATGTTTTGTGAAATTAGACTTTATGAGCGTTTCAAAATATAACACAATTAATGCGATGAGTGTTTCAACGTTTGGTATTGAAAAATCACGTTTTCGTGGTATAGAACAGTTTTGGAAACCTAAGGGAAATTGATAGCTGGTTAAAACTCTTATCTTCCCCTAACCAAACGGATATGTTCCCGGAACATATGCTATTGGTATCGGGTTCATAACAGAAAGTGTCTGCTGTTATCATCCGCCAACCAATACGATATGTTCCGGCAGGTGCTCGGCGGAACATATCGAGTTCTTAACAGCGAATGTCTGAGTATACAACACGCTTCTGGCGAGTCGTGATTCCTACGGGGGTTTAACGGGAAAAATTGGCTAAGTCAAACTCCCAGATCTTCTCGGATTGGGTTATGAAGCGACACCGCCAAATATTGATACGCGTTCTGCTTCGAAAGACGTGGTCAATCTCTGGAAACATCCATAGGAAAACAGTAGCCTTCTGATGCGCCCACATCAGATCATAAAAATCAGGAATTCCAACTTCATAGGAGGGTAACCATTTTGGCATAGCACGAAGTGAGCTAAATGAAGTGTCTTGCGGAGATGCCATTGCTAACAATAATGAAATTTTAAGTGTCATTGCCCATACCTAAACCTGAAAACGTTACGAATTCAGAACGGTTGATGGACCCCAGATATTGAAATTTTTCTTCTACAACGGTTGGGTCTAAGGGAGTTATTCGAGGTGCTGAACACGAATTTAGGATTGACTTCCAGATCTGAGGATGACTAAGGTAGGCTTCTATGGAAAAAGGGGTATTATGACCTATACCTTCAAATAACACCCCAGGAAGAATTTTGACGTTTCAGATTTTGACATCCATTTACCGTTTTAACCACATAACTTCAAACATATAGGTTTGGGCATGGCACGCTCACATTTTATACTTGTCCCGTTTTGAAACGTCACGCTAATCAATTCAAGCGAGAGGGTCCCGAAGGGAATTAGAGCAGCAAAAGACGAGACAACTACTCCCTTGGTGTGAAGAAAGTCGCTATACCGAGTAAACCGGTTGTCGGAGAACTCACACCGTTCCGAAACCATCACCCACTTAAAACTTCGAACAAGCCAGAGTCCCCTCCCCTTTCCAAACCAAAGGAGCAAGTTGCCTGGAGGATTGACAATCCACACAAAGTCGGATTCACAGCTCGTCTTATTTTGCATATTTAGAGTTAGCTAATAACGCGGTGGGTGTGAGTTTTCATAGAGTCGTGTAAGCTAGCACCGGAGGCTCATATTAGGAGGTATAATGTCAGGGTGATACTCGTTGCTGATTTCTGTGGAACGGTTCGCCATAAAAAAAGCTACGATGAAAAATGAACAGAAGCGCAAACCTCGGAAAGAACACGTTATAGGGGCCGACAGTTTCAATGAGTTACAGTACCACCAGTCAAATACAACATATGATACAAATAAGCCGACGGAACAGAAAAAAGCCCCAACAAACCAAAACGAAAAATGAAGCAAGAAAACGAAAAGAAGAAAAAATCTGAGAATTAAAGGCGACTCAGCCGTAAAATTAGAACTGACCCGTCGAATGACTAAGCGGATGAGTGGATAGTGAGGAGTAGAGAGGCAAAATCTGAAATCCTGAACTTCCTTCTTCTAGAAACGAAAAGTCGTAAGCAATAACAGATGATGGATTGGCGGTGTCGAGGGGAGAGAGCGAGAATCCACGGACAGGTGATCCGGAATTATGGCCGGAGTTCGGTCTGAAAAATGAAATTTACAATGAAACTGTAAAGCCACTGCGAGTAGCAATCAGTGATTGCATTTAATGCGCTAAACAACAATTAACAAATGGAACGCAGGCTCAGGCATATGGTGTGACGTTCACAGAGGGGAGCCGCAGCCCTTGGCGTCGAATAGGGTGGGGGCGGGGGCAGTGTCGAGAGGGTTTCGACTGATCGCAACGAGGAGTCGTAAAAACTTCGGGAATTTTTCGAAAAAAAAAAATGAAAATTTGAGGGGGGGGGTTCGTTTTTTTTGCAAATTGGGGTTTATCTTCAAACCAGTCGGAATGGTAGAGTGAGGTAGGAGTACCAAGTCGTGTATTGATTTTGAACCGTATAAATTAAGAACGCGCCGAGTATTGCATCGGGACCATTTCTTCATCCCAAGGGGAGGTTGGTTTTTGCGTTGCCGGAGAACTGGTCCGCGTGTAATTTCTGAGGCACCAAGAAATTTCGCACCATCTTGGGGTTTCCCTCCCCTTTCAAAATCGGAAGAGCTGAAAGGCCTAAGAAAGTAAATCTTCCACAAAGAGTTAGATTTCCAATTTGAGTTCAGTCCCAAGTTTTAGGGCCTAAGGAATTGCGGCGCGGACCAGTTCTCACGTAATCGAAATAAAATTCTGGTCACCGGGGGGGGGTCGTAAAATTTTGTTCACAGGTCGCAACGGTCTGCTCAACCCTGGGGGGGGGCGCAGGCCTCCGGTCCGTAATCATGCAAAAAAAATTTCCCTTCTACAGCACCAAGCAGGTTTTTTTTTTTTGTAAAAAAGGGCGATTTGCGGCCAAAGTTGAGCAGGGTTGGGACTCGGCGCAACGGGGGTTCGTGAAAATCTAGGAAGAATTTTGAAAAAATTTAAATTTGGGGGCTCGTAAATGTTTTGGACAGAATAAGGGACTTCCTCCAGACCACTTGGTGAGCTAACATGAGCAGTAAGTCGCCCGGAATTGTTTTGTGTGCTGAATAAAATTTTGATGTGAATTTGTCGAGGGGGGATCGTAAAAAATTTCGCCAATTTCGATCCTTAAGGGGGGGGGTCGTTGCTCAGACGAAAAGTTGTGCAATGGCCTGCTCAACCCTGTTTGCGGCATTTTTGCGCGCACAAAGCGCCGCATAGCTATAACTTGTTTCAGAATGGCCTGGTTTAAACTGTGATGCCATTTTTGAACAGCTTTCAACGAGTACCATACAACAGCGACGATGTACCGCCCAAGGTCGATGATAGTGAAATGGACCTACCAAGACGCTCCCGAGTAATTTTGGCAGGTCTGCGCTGTGGACATTCCTCATTCCTTAAGGCCTATGTCCATAGGATCGATCCATCGGTCCCCGACGTATGTCCTGACTGCCACGGCACAGGGCATGATTCATTACATTTATTTTCATGCCCAGCTCGACCAACTTCACTGACAGCTCTGGATATGTGGAAAAGCCGTGCGATGTGGCCGCCTTGCTACGCCTATGAGAAGATACTCGTTGTGGTCGATAAGAAGAAGACCATACAACAGTGAGTTAGGGCCACTGTCGGGTTTATATTGAAGGGGAGCATTAAAAAAGCTGTCGACCGAGTCCCAGGTCGATCCGACCATTTTGAGCCGATTACGACCGGTGTGACTTGGCCTATAACTTCCGTTTTCGCTGAAAAATTGTTTGGAAGCATTGTTCGGAAAAGACTTCACTCAAATTGATTCACACTAAGGATTAAAGTCACAGCCTCGATGGGAGCGGGAGGGGGGGGGGGCACCTCTCACGGACCGATCACATCGCTACGCCTTAGGATCAGGGATGTGCGTAATTACGACTAACGGGGTTTTTGAGTGTTACGACTAACGACTAACGAAATTAAAAATATTTTCATAAGCAATCTCAAAATTCGTTAGAAAGTCAATTGTCATTCAAATCGCTCTCCTACCCAAGGATTACACCAGGATTGATACATTTTGACCTGTTGGTTGTTCTAGTTGAATGGTTCAGAATAGCCGTAGCCTCCAGTATTTATAATTTCTACTAACACCGGTTCGCAGTTCTGGAACCCCCATATTAAAACCCAAACCGAACGTTGCGCAAGGTTAGGCGCAGCATTTCTGCGACTTCGTGTTGGTCGCGCGACTTTATGGTAGGCTCACTGAACCGGTTCTAGCACTGACCGACTCCAGCGGAGATTTTTATAGAGGGCAGTATAAGAGGTGATAATATGGAGCGGTGCCTGCTGGCCACAAATGCAGGAACTGTATGATTGGATTGTAAAGGGTGCCGTCCTTCGATTTTCAGTCATAAATTGGAGATGTGGGGTTTCTATAAAGTGGTGCTGGGACCTCTACTGGGTTAATTTTGACTGCTAATTTCTTCCGACCTTTCCCCATTATGAGAACAAGCTCTAAAACACGTAAGCGCTCGGATCGCGACGCTGAGCAAAGAACATTTAGTGCAAAGTCGGAGCGATTCTCCATGTTGCCCCCCTCGGGTAGACCTCAAATAGCATCACATAGCGCAGAATGACAAATTTCGCATTTTAAAAAAAGCAGAAGTCTAGATTGTCTCGGTTTCCCATTTTGCTTCTTTTCCTACAACAAAAATGACAAAAATCGATTAACACACACTCTCGAGTATTAGGTTTTCGTGCATATTTTTATTTATGTATACGTAGGCTTGCAGTTTGAACTAGGTTCTCTAACAAGGAATGATTTGTGCCCTTAATGACTATGAATGCTTCAGAAAACGTACATCTCTTCATGCCTTCCTTTTTTCTATTCATAAGGGTTTTTTTCTGCCTCAGCTGACTCGAAGCTAACCGTCACGGCGGCTGCGGATGGTGTAACCTATATTTTCGTCATTCACGTAGACCATAGTGCACAAATAAGCATTCCGATTAGCCTCATCATTCGGAATACCAGGGCCTAGCTTGGGTCCCGTCGAAAAGAAATTCGTTAAAATGTGTTCTTGAGGCGAGTTGGTAGTCTAACGGACAACTCGTCCGCTGCGCTTATTTGACAGCGCTGCTGAGCAACCTCAATTGGAATTCGCTTTTCTTTTAAATCGGTGAAGTCTCCCAACCGCACATAAGAGTTTCGAACTCCCAAAAGTGTCAACACCTTTAAATCCAGGAGTTTCCAAGCGCATCCGGACGAGTTATACCCCGCAGCCACCGTGACGGTTAGCTGCGAGTCCTCAGCTGTGCTTGCTTTCAAAGCCTAGATTTTTAACGACTAACGACTAACGAGGGTTTTGGCCGGTTGAACGACTAACGAATTACAAAATTTCTATTACGCACATCCCTGCTTAAGATCCGTCCATAGCAGAAGTCCTAGTGTCAAGTGACCGTAAAGTGGCGCTGGGGGTTTGCATCTTCAGCACTTGTTATTGATCCGACTCCCCAGCGACCACTGCAGCCGGCCAGTTGACGCTTTGCCGCTGTTCGTCTGCTATGGACGGAGCCTTATACCCTGATGGAACGTCTTTGACAAGGTAGGCGATAAGGAGGCACAGAGCAGGCTTTAGCAGAAAAAGGTTATCAGAACTGAAAATCTGGAGCACTTAACGCATAGTCTAGTGATTTTCTACATCAACTCGATTTTAAGACTCGGAAGCGTTTGCCCAAACATTCAGCCATCTAAGCATTGCAGTTTCAACAGATTTCCCTTTGCAAAAGCCAATTATAGCAAAGAAGTCATGCGTTGAACAATCGAAGGATGTAACAATGGCAAACCACAAACATTTCAAAACATATGTATATTATAGAGGAGTTATTTGTACTAGAACGCCTGCATGAAAACGGGATTTGAACAATAATCGCGGTCACTCTGGCAATTGAGGGCGTCGACGCGACGACCAATTGCGGTGTTATCCGAATCTGCTCCAAGGCGTCGTCCCCATTAAGGTCCCGCGGGACATCCGAAACGCCGTGGTAGCGCGGGAGACCCGATATTTGCGGAGCATCCCAGCGGCCATCGCGGGGTGATCCACGATTCTGAATCCGCCGTAAGCTAGTCACCTAGCGATTTCAAATTGCGGCATTTCGTGAATATTGCACCATCTTTTGCGGTTCATGGTGTCTGCACGGGTGCAGTCACCGTGAACTGCAATATTGCTCTCCATTCACTTTAATTCTCGAGCTCAATTTGCTGCTATAAATTAAAAAAAAACATAATTGATTCTTTATTGTCACACTTGAAAACGCTTTCAAATGTTCACTACAATTCGCTCATCAGCATTATTATTATATACAAAATGAGTACATAAGCGCAAAGGTGAATATACAAGATGGTTATTATTGCGGCAGGTCATTTGCTATTCCATATAATGAGACAGGAGTAAGGCTCTCAAAACATGAAATAGTAAAAATCACTGGTCTAGAGTAGGCAAGTCAAATGTATGCAGATGGAAGAAATGTACAGCTATTCACAATAATTATAAAAAGGAACATTTGCTACTTATTCGCTATAATGTGTATGTATACCTATTCATACTACAGTGTCTTGGTCAATCCTTAAAGAATGCCTCGATGTCGCTCATCACCAGCTGCAGAACGATCGCCCTCTTCATCAAAGCATATTTACCACCAGTTATAGTTCACCTGAGGAATACCATGCTCCGCCACTGATGATGACAATCGAAATCGAAGGCTCACCAGAAATCACTTATATACCTATTTAGGGTCTCAAATATAGTTACATTCATCAGAATTTAATAAATAGAGAATGGATGTCACAATGAGTTTTTATGTGGGAATATTAGCAAGCAGCATTTTAATTAACAGAATCACGGTTCACAGTAAAAATAGAATCGCGTGTCATGGAAACGGAGGAAGGAATGGCGACAAATGGAAAAAAATACAAAAACAATCACACCATTGCCTGAGTGATTGAACACGTATTTGATAAGAATAAAAATGGAAAACGCCGATGTCGTGAGTATTTGCTCACCTACAATCCACCAGAAGCTGGGCAGGCTTGGCCATCTTTGTGTTTGTGTGGTACAATCGCTCCCAGTACTGTAAGTAAATTGAAAGTTAACCAACGTGAAAGTGAACACTATAGACAAGACATCACAAAGCAAAAATTAGCACTTACATAAGGTAGGTAGCCCATCAAAAACGTTTTTGACTTCCTGCGTGTACGAGCTCACATATTGCCTAAAAATGTTTTTTTTTTGATACGGTATCTATTTGAAGAACAGAAGAAATTCGATTTGGTAATGTGTTGCTCAAAAAGTTCATAAAATTATTACGTACGTGCTACAAAGTTATCGAGCGTTCCCTGTTTCGATGCAGGGAAATGACCACATCTTACTCTTAGATTCTATAGCTTTGAAAATTACAGGCACATCACCTACTGAAAGTAGTAAAGTTGAGTTAAAACACACGACTGATATTGTTACTTGAATTTAGCGTGCTTTACAGTGTTTCTCCTTCCCATAAGGTGCTAAAGTTTGAAATTTTTGTGGCATGTTCAGACCAGTTCTGGTTTAAATTAGGCGAAAAAGGAGTATGATGACGGTGGATAAGGTGGATGAACCAATTCTCGTTGGGGTGTTTTAGCTCTATGTGTGGAGGCGTCGTTCCCATTGGCAAAGGGTCTTCCAGGATTACCCACTGTGTACAGCGACACATCGCATCAAGGTAGGGTCAGTGAAGGATCGTTGAACATATTGAGTGCACTTTTTTTTGTCTTTCTGTTTTTGCATATGTTTTTCAAAATAAAACTCTAAGCTTAACATCCGAATAGAATTAGAACTGTTCTGTGGTGACAGATGATGAATCTGAATGCATCTGTGAAGAGCACGCCGAATACCTTAAATCAAGCAATACTGTATAGGATAGAAACCGCGGGAAATCACAGACGATAGTATGAGGGGAAAACAGATGATAAATGAATACAATATCCAATGCGACGGTGTAGAGATTGTGTGGAACCGCAACTGTTCAGAAGGCTTTTTGCTGTCTTGTTAAAAACATTGTGTGCAGGAACAAACTGCAACCAACGCGACGCCACTATTTTGCCCCCGCGCGTCGCTCCGATTCGGAGCTTTGGCCAGAAAATCAGGAGTGGGTAGGCGTGCGCTATAATCAACGCACCCAAATTTCAGAGCACCGGATATTGGTTCGATTGCCAGAGCACACACGTTTTCAAACGCGCCATGCTCGCCCGGTAGGCGAATGCTCGGTGCTCCGGTCGGATATCCGAAATGGAGTGATTCGGATACTAAGTATACTCTCTACACACCGAGGAAAGAGTTGTCCCTCCTTTTGCGGCTCTAATTCCACTCGGGACCACTTCGCTCGCGTTGAGTGGCGTGACGTTTCAAACTGCAAAAATGGGACAACTCTTCCCCTCGGTGTGTAGACAGCCCCTGTCCCGCAAAAAAGGGTACAAAACAGCTCTACGAGGAAAGCCTTTATTCGGACACTTGGGTTCACATATGCCAACATTTCTAGGAGTTATCTGAGGAATAAAAGGCTACAGCTTGACACTCTTGCTCCCCGTAGGAGAAGAAATGATTTATTCGTAATTTTCAAGATGTTGAACGGTTTAGTGGGACTTAAACTATCTGAATTCTTCACCTTGAGACATTCTAATACTAGAGGGCATGGGTTCAAACTCAACCTCGAACTCGCTCAAGGCGAATTTTTTCAAAATTCGAGGGGGATTGGAATATCTGCGCTTTAGTAAAAGGTTCATGGCGCCTAGTTCTTTCAGTAATTTTAAAAGGCAGGTTGGCCGTTATCTTCAACAGGAACCGTTTATTGGCTCTACTGGGGCCTAGTTTTCTTTTTGCTTGCTGTTGGTTCTGTTTTGATGTTTTTCTATTCGCTTTTTTTGTTTTGTTATTTACATGTGCTGAAGCGCATGTAATAAATGTTAAATGAATATTGGCAATGACGCTTTTAGGCTTTCGCACTCATTTTACATCTGAATACAGGGTGTAGACTTGGTAACGAATAACTGTTAGAAGCGCTGAAGGGCAACTCATCTCCGCACCCAATTAAAATCAAATCTAAATTGCACCCCCCCATCTGGATTCTTAAATCTTTCAATTCAATTCAATTCAATAGCTTTATTTTTCAATAAAGAAACATACGGAATGTATGTGAGGGAGGTTAATTACGCGATCCTGAGTACGCAGCCAACAGAACAACGAGAAAAAAGAAGAAAAAAAAATGAAATACTCGTACAATCGGAGCACCCTGTACTTAAAGCTCTAACAGAAAGAGCGGCCATCTGTCCCTTGCAATGACCTGAGATTGAAGTGGGACAGCCTGCTTTTGAAAATTGGAAAACTTTTGGCATCAACGATTTCCGGAGGTAGTTGGTTCCAAATTGGGATGACCCTAAAAGCAAACGAATGCAGCACACTAGATTTCGATGTAAATCTACGTTCGAGCTTTGAATGGTGTACTTCTACCTTCTATCCAGCTTCTATCCTTAGTCATTTGCACTAACGCAAGAATTTCGCCCACCCACAAGTTTCAACCCCTGCCAAAAAGCGGGGAGCGTTTTACACCGACGGGAATGAGTTGCCCCGCAACCCTTTTCGGACTTAAAATTAAGAAAATTTTAGATATGCCATATCGCAAAAATTCATTCCTCCTGGATTTTTTTACAAGGGGTAATCAGGGAAAATTCACTAATTCCACAATCTCAGTACTATTCAAGTTGTTCATTCAATCAAGACCAGAACATTTGTTCACAGTGGTAGAAAAAATTGAACAATTTTTTGCGAATGACCTTTGGAACATCGAAAAACGAGAACAAGTAATCGTGAAATGAATTGGATCGAGAGTCCAGAAAAAAAAGAATCTTTAGGAACGCTCCTCCCTTGATAGAGGAGGCAAACAGGGATAGAGGCACACACTAGCGAGTCAGTTAATGACACTTCTTATCACTACTTCGCTCACAACATGAATCATGAATGATTTAGTTACAAGAGATAGTTACCTTCAGTGCTTGTTGAGAATTTATTGCAGAATGCATGAGTCATAGGGATTAAATTAGATATACGTACATAGGTAAAAGGTGTGTGGTATACACGTATGAGTAAAGCGAACAGGCATGGGTGTTGGGGGGAGGAAGCGAGATGACGTGATGGGGAATATGAAGCAACTGCTGCCTGCTTCTGCTCATAACAGCTGAGCAGGACTATATGTCTGTGTGGCAAATATTCTTTGGTGGGACAAATAATACGTAATACGATACAAACCACCCATCAGTCTTCTTCTCGGATGACTCAATTCCCATACAAACGTCGATCCGCGAGAGATAAAATTCTGAGTTAACAGATGAAAAATGAAAAAACGTCTCTGGTAAAATTGTTGCTTCATTTGGAACCCATATCCCCTTTTAGAAAAAATCATCTGAGGATTTAAGAAGAATCTGCAACCCTAATTGATTTCCTAATAGAAAATGGCAGGGAAACTGGTTCTGCTGACATCTTATCTAAGAGGATAGAACCAGCCTCACTTTAACTTCAAGTAGAATTTCCTTCCATGATCAAATAAATATTAGCACGGTTAATTGTGCACAGGAGGCCAATCTGGCCATCACAAGTATACTCAAATGCGACACTCCTATTAGTTAAGACAATGAACGACGCGCGCGTGGCCGCGAAAGCCGTCGATCTGCTTGCGGCCACAAATGCGCTGACCGCGTCATCGCGAACACCGCGTAGGCTGCGGAGGCCACTCACGCACCACTCATTTGCACGTCGAGTGAAGTAAAAAAAAAACCCGAATTTATGTGCGGTTGTATCAGGACCAATTCATGCTCGCAAATGGAATTAGAGTCCCTTCCCTCTAAGGCATCTTTCATAGTCCTCATCGCAAGCGCGACACGCGCGGGTAAACTATGAAACTTTTCACAGCATGGGAAGTAGCTACGAAATCTCCGGCGGCACCGGCATGGCGGTGGCGGAGGTAGAATTGGGCCTCAACTGTGCAATGCACAGAAATTCTAAGTTTGTATTTGCATACACACGGTAGCGTAGGACAATCCCAGAGCTATTTATGATAGAGTGGAATCGAATTGAGAATCGAGTAATCATACAAATGGTTAAACCGCCATGGTATTTCGAGCACCGACCCCGTGGGGGTGCTGGATGGGTGAAACGCGCGTGCCACGCGGTAAAATGTTTCATAGTCCACCGCGCGTGAGGGCTATGAAAGATGTCTCAAAGTCGATCGACCATAATGCCCTTCTCCGTTTAGAAAGGAAATCGATCGACCATAATGCCCTTCTCCGTTTAGAAATGATCGACATAAGGAAAAGAGGATGAGCAAAATGTATTGACGGCGAGGATTTCTTGTATTAAAAACTAGGTTGAGTGCAATTGAAGGACGAAGCAAAATAGCAAAATGAATCCGAAAGTGACTCTAGTGTTGCCCCTGAAACCTGCTATCTATGAACAAAATAGAGCTAATTCCAGATGGTGGCGACTAGTGAACGACCTTGAGATGCGAAATCGGCGCTAATTCCTGTTCGAACCCCCAAGTAATTCATTTCTAGGGTTAGCGGATAACACAGGCAGAGAAGGAGAGTTTTCGAAAACCCATATGGATGGAGGGAATAGAGAAGGATTACCACGCATATGAAAGGTTTGTCAAGTCAGCTGTCGTCGCTGGCCTCAAGGCGAAGGAAAAAGTCCGTCTGAGAGGACCGCAGTTCACATCACGGCGGGGATGGCTGGTGCCAGCCCTGTCACAGCCACAAGCAAGGTCAGGACCTTTACACGGGAATTCGCTTCCCTAGTTCTTTCAAACATCAGCTGTATGGACAGAAAGCTACTTAATTAAAGGCAGCATACACGCTCGCAAGCATAGTCGAGATAACAGCATAGATAGGTCCGCACGGCCCGTACTATGTCGTCAACTACGTTTGAAGCGCTGAAAACTGTCCAGGATGACAATATTTGACAATGTTTGAGCAATCTTGCTTTCCACGCCCGTATTTTCACACCCCTTCGAGTAACAGAATGAGAATCAATGCTTGTGAAAACGTGTGATAATTGAGAGTGATAGCACTATCAAATGGGAGTGCACGAGAAAAATAGCTTGGTTTACTTGAGTATAACATATTTGCATACCTATTGACTCTCGTCCACTTTCGAGAATGCCGCTCTACTTTGGCTGACCTCTTGAAATGGAGGATTTTATCAGTGCACAAACATGTTATATTGAGGTAAATCGAGCTGTTTCTCTCGTGCAATCCCTTTTGATAGTGCTATCATTCTAAGTTATCACATGTTTTCTCAAGTTTCGATTCTCATTCTCGTACTCGAATGGGAGTGAAAATACGGGCGTGCGAGACAGGATTGCTTAAACATTGCCAATTATTGTCATTCTGGATGATTTCCAGAGCTTCAAAGAACGTTGACGACTTGCTAGGGGCCGTGTGTGCCTATTTATGCTGTTATCTCGACTATGCTTGCGAGCGTGTATGCTGCCTTTAAGAAACTCTACACTTCTACTATCCATTGATCTTTTGGTCATTGGTGGAAACAATATTACTGAGACAATTCTGGTGTGAACCATTTCAATTGCAAACGTTTCAACTCAAAAACGATTGAGGTGAGGTGTTCGATCGATTGGCTAAGATTTGAAGAGGTTAGATGAGGTCGAGGAGGTGGCACGACAACCATAATCGGGCAAAACAAAGACTGCAGCGGGGGCAGGGGAACGTGGGGGTGGTCGCGGCCGCTGTTTCGGTATGCAGCTGGTCGCACCTCGTAAAGAGGTGAGCGTTGATGAAGGTGTCTCGCAAATGACTGTGTATTGATTGACAGAATCGATCGATGGGATCTATTGGAATTTGAAAAGGATTTTTGAGAGAAGGTACACGTGTGCGTTAGATTCGAAAAGTGCACATGGGAAGGGAGTGAGCCCGACTCCGTCGTCATCCGTTTCTGAAAGCAAAAAGAAGTTCAGCACTTTGTACACGGGATGTATGATGAAAGGAGTTAGCAGTTTAAATTCGCTGGCTCAAAAACAAGCACGCTCATGCCGTTCATTTTTTCCGCAGGGCTACCGTAACCCTCCTTTAAAATTTTTCCAAGTGTCAGCACATCTTAATAGCCAACGAACATGTTTGCACAATTTCGACCTCCTCAGCCACTCCCCAGTGGCTTCTCGAGGAGAGCGGTGTGTGAATGAATGCATACCGCTCCTCCGCTCTTTTATACCCCGCATATTATGAGCGTGTGTTTACATTCTTTATCATGTTTTGTTCAAGAATGGTTACGGTAGCCCTGCGGAAAAAGTGATCGGCATGGGCGTGCTTTTGGCTCAAAATGGTAACAAGCTCTGAGGTAGCAATCGGATATCTCGAAGGAGAAAAGAATCTACGAACTCCCTGCTCCCTTTTAAAAACTCATGATTTCCACGAGGATATCCGCCAATGAGGACAGCCACAAATAGGGAAAAAATTGAGGAAGACCTTGCACATGAAATCTGGAGCTCTCCTGAATAAATCTGGGCATTTTAAACCGCAAGTAGCAACCATTCTTGTCGCATAGAATTGTGCTACATTGGTGACAAAGGTGTTTCCACTATAGTGATTTAAAGGCACTGTTCGCGATATAAATCGCTTTTCTGTTTTTTTTTTTTTTGCCTATCTTGAAACCTGTCCCGTTCTGATTCCAATGATGCTTCTGGAGTCGTACAAGACCTTCTGGGAATGGAGTTATGGTCTCTCAAAAACTGAGCTAGGGAAGCATGGTGGACGAGTTGTCCGCGGCTTGTATCTTCCGTCTTTTGCAGCTAATGTATGCGAGCTGACATGAGTAAAGATAGAGGCCAAGAATGAAGGGAAGAGCGGGGCTAGTTATCGGAAACCATCGCTCAACTCACGATTCCGAGTGTTCCTTTGTTCACGTCGAGGGGCGAAAGGGGCCGGACTTGCACTCAGCGGCGGGGTTTGCCCACTTTTCTAAGCCGTTTTGCGGCTCCTGGGTAGCTTTTCGTCCCGTTTTTTCGACGCTGTTCTGCTTCTGAGAGCCACGAGAAGCGTTTGTCATGGAAAATTCGAGGCCCGCACTTCGAATGGTATTCATGATTTGAGATATGCTATTGAGGCGCATAAATACAGTAGCTCCCAAAAGTCTTCAAATATAATGGATTTCGCCAAAGAAAACTGTTTTCGGACTGCGAGACTTATCGAAGCTTGATTAAACTCTAATATATTATCGGGGATCACAAATCATAAGAGATTTATGCGCAAAGTTACATTTTGAAAGCGAAATTTGTTTATATACAAACTATTAAAGATTTCGCGGTACTATGGCAGGTTTAGCCTCTTTCTTAGAAACATGGCCAGAAAAATCCCAACTCTATGATTATCGTTGATCATTGAAAGGCCTTCAAAACCACTGTATAACAATGCAAAAGAGAAAGTTTTTTTCGGGAAGTATGCGAAAATGAATTCGAACTGAATTTAGGTAATTTCGCCTCTGCTACAGATGTAAAGCCTGTCCTAATGAGACTGTCCGCCCACGCGGTGGGTGTGCGTGTCGTGCGGCAGTCGCAAAGGCAGTTTTTCGGCAATTAATAACCAGGAATTTTAGACGAATGGTGCATATTATCCCTGTTAGCAGTTTGCAGTCGTGAGAAGGGTCGTTCAAAAAAGGCACTCATGAAGGCCACTCGACACGCACGCCGACCGCGTGGGCGGACAGTCTCATTTGAATAATCTTTGTCTCGCGAATAAAGATGGGCGAAATTTATAGACCAGTTGAGCACTGCCAAAGCCTTCACAGTATGAGTTTTGAAAACGCTGTGCGGCTTTCAATGTGGATTAGATGAATACCTAATAAATGACATTTTCTGCGTAATCTTTTCTTGATTTTTTCTGAAGACCACTTGCTCTCTCGAAATGGAATACAGTGGATTTTAACGGTCAATGACTGTTATAGGTGTGGAATTATATGATCATGTTTTGAGGCAATAGGCTAAACCTGTCATAATATAGCGAAATCATTGTTATTTTCCATTTTAAAGGCAGTGGTCACGATGAAAAACGTTATCGCAAAATCTACAAAAATCAGCTTAGATCAAAAACAGCTGAAGAACTATGAAGGTAGCGCGGTGAAAAACGGGCTAGGATTAGAGTTTCTAGGGTCCAAAGAAGCCCGTTCGTGCACACGTGCACAGCGCCGACCAAAAAGATCGCAGTCTCATGCCGAGCAGTCAAAAATCATCGACATTCAGAGGGAGAAATAAATGCAAATTTACCTAATAAAAACAGTTGGGCAATGAAATAAAGCACTCCAGTCAATGTTTTTGACTAGATGTGTACATAAATCCGAAGGTTCATTGATTGAAATTCAATTTCAAGCCAGCTGATGTTCTTGATATAAGAGGTCATCGATGCCGATGATGTGGAGTGGGCTCGTCCACCATCAAAAGACAAGAAAGTTCAGGTTTTAAATTTGGCCCAAAACAGTGGCTTTTTCGCGATTTTTTCTTATAGGTCCTACAACTCGAGACCCAGAGAAGGGTTTAGAGAGAAAAAAATGACAAGCATATTTGATCGCGACCACTGCCTTTAAACAAACGGTGCATTCAAAATTCAACTTTGAGCACGTTTCAGGTATGGTTTGCGATACCCAATAACATATGTATTGAAGTTTCATCAAGGTCCGATTAGTCGGAGCCGAGTTACAATCGGCATGGAACACACTGATATGTGTTTTAGGTTCCTTGGGCGCAGATTCGGTGTATTTTTAACATATGCGCACCAAGTTTGCGCAACGCACAATGAGGAACGCAAAACACGATCCGTGCCGACGTACGTATAAAATTTTTTTGTTGAAAAGCCATCAGTCCAACGACTTTTGAGCGCTACTGTATGTATAATACCGCTCGTAGGATTTTGGTAAAAGGCGGGCGAGGACGCGTTTTCGCGTCTTTCTCGTCCTTTTTGTATAACTCGCTTTAAGTACAACTTTAAGCGAAACCATGATACTCATAATCCTGGCGTTGATGGCTACAAAATGTTGTAGCCTTGATTGGGGTTTCGTTGGGGACTAAAGAAGTTTGGCAAGCAGCCAGCACTCTAAATACAGAGAAACACAGACAGAGGCGGCCGCGCCCCTAGCGAAACCGCCACAAGGGCTATACCATTAGGTAGCATTCAACGCCAGCATGATAAATATGGCCGGAGTTTCGCTACAAGTTAGGTTTGAAGCCAGTTATTCAAAAAGGACGAAAAGACGCGAAGAGCACCTTAGCGCGCCTTTTGACCGAATCCTGCGAACGGTATTTTGTTTTACAAATGTAGCTCAGAAAAAATATGAATTTGAAACCATGTTGAGGGTCTATTAACGAAACGTATATGCATGATGCTCGAAAGACATGCCCGGAAACGTTGAAGGTCGTCGAGAAATACGCAAAGGCAAGGAAATAAACAGTTCGAGCATATTCCAACATATGCCAGAACTGGAAAAGAGGCTGTCACATCCTAATAGTTGAAGTGTGTGCATTGTACAGCGTAAAGCCAAGCATGAGTAATGTGACCTTGAGAGTTTAATGTTGTGAACGACGACATTAATCGCCTCAACGATTGTGCTCGGCGTAAATGACACGAAGTGGACGGTCAGCGTCTTTCTTCCTCCTCCTCCTCCTCCTCTTTCTCATTTTCATCTCTATAGTCCTCTCCCATAAAACAAACGCAAAACTTCCTGCACTAGGCTGAAAGTGCAGACTAGCGATAGCGCTTTTTTCGTTCAACGCATATTCACAAGACTCTAAGGGCTCTAGTGGTTGGAATGGAAAAAGCTGAACATGTGTGGAAGCTATTCTTTCTTTTTTTGCGATTCAACAGCTGAAAAGCGTACAAGTACAGTAACGCTCATACGAATGTGCTGAGAAATTCCATGGAAGAAGACATTCTCTATCTTCTTCTCTTACAAGGAAGTGTACGCAATCGTTTGTCAAATTCTCACAGGCTGTCATGTTTTTCCGATCTAGCACTTTACGCATATCCGTAAAACACCACTTCAGCTATACGAGTGATAATAGAAAAAAGTTGTGTTTTTATAGAAAGATGAAAATTTTTTCTCTCCTTAGCCTCATACAGAGGGATAATTTACGGCTACGAAGATTACGAAAGTGATATGATACCTACAGAGCCCCGAACTCTTCGACTCATAAGATTTTCAATATCACTTGGGCAGTGGATCAGAGAAGCATGGCTGAATGGGTCGTTCTGACAAACTGGTCTAGTCACTCCCTTATTAGGGCAGGAAAGTTTTCATTGAACTGTTCAAAGTTAGAACCTATGCTTCACGATTCCCTATTGCCGAAGGCGCAGTGAACTGAAAATGGGATATATAAATAAGAGAAGAAAAACTATCCGACTATCAGCCTTTGCGAATAGTACTTTTCACTAACAACAAAATGACATGGTTTTGAATCCCCCTCGTTTTCAAGAGATCCTCCATTTTACAACTGGGTGTCAGTGTATATAGGAACGATTCGAAACACTTTAGAGGCAGGGTGCGCAATAAAAAGAGAGTTGAGTTTTCCTTATGAGAATTCAGGTATGACCATCACAAAAGCAAAAGTGAGTGAAAAGATGGGCGGCAACAAGTTCGAACTGCTAATTGGTGGGTGCCCGCTCGCCCCCAACTAACGAGGTTTTTATAAATGATTGTTCCCCCACCTGCTATTTTGCTGTCAGAGTAGTTAGTAATCTCTTAAAAAGTTCACAAACTACTTCAAGAGAAAAACAAAACAAGGCGAAACAAGCATTTTAGAAATCTCGTTAATTGGGGGCAGGCGGACACCCAGCAATAATTTGTTCCTCAGCGCTTTTTCTCCGAATCTTCATTTATTTTCACTTTGGTGGTGGCCAGGTCTACAGGCCATAAAACGGCCAATGTTTCACCGTCGACTGCGTACCACGCGCTGCGCGACCGCACGCGCGTCGGAAGGGAACGAGTTTTGGCCGCCGCGCGGCGGCCGAAACGTCGCGCGGCGGCCAAAACTCGTCGCGCGGCGGCCAAAACTCGTTCGCTTCCGACGCGCGTGCGGTCGCGCAGCGCGTGGTACGCAGTCGACGGTGAGACATTGGCCGTTTTATGGCCTGTACCTTCCTATAAGGATAGCACAACAACAGTATTTATTGTGAACCCTGGCTTTATCGACTCCCCTTGAAGTTGTTGGAATTCTTACAATGAACACGAACATAATGAACATACAAAAGAGCTTGAAAAAGGCAGAAGCTCCATTATGAAGGGGGTACGGACTTAGTGCACCCAAAAGGGCTCGCCGCCGTTACCCGCGGACAGGCTGCCAGCTGTCACTACAGTTTCCCAGCCCCGCCCCCCGCTGACTGCGGCCGCGCCTACAGATCGCGCCGCCGCGCCCGCGGTGAGAGTTGCGGCAGCCGCCACCGACTGCCGTGAGCCCTGTCCGCGGGTAAGAGGTCGTTTATACTTTCGCCGCGGCGCGGCGAAAGTATAAACGACCGCGCGCGGCCTCCGCTTAGGTGCTGCCGCACCGCCCGAGGAAAGCAGGCGGCGCGGCGGCCGCGTGCGATCCGCATTGACATAGTAGGCTTTTTTTGCTGTTATTTCATTAACATTCTCAATTTTGTTCTTCTGATTCTTCTCTAAAATTCCTTCCAAGGTCCTGGGCGTTGTTTAGAGTAGACTGGGTTGTGAAAAGTTCATTTTTTAGCTTTTGAAATCATTTTTTCAAAGAGAAATTGTTTTCGAAGACTCTATCTGCTTTCGGGTGCTGTGTTATGGTACGAAAGATTCTACATGTTTCTTTTGCACAGAAAAACACTCATTACAATTGGCCTTGCGTCATGTCAGAGCTACTCCAGGCTGTGTCTAACGTCATTCTGCGACGTCGCCGCGTAAATTCGACGCAGCCCGATTATACATCCTGTGGCGCGATTTTTCAAGCGGCGCGCCGCGCCGCTCCACTTATTGCCGCGCCGCCCTGCGGCGGAAGTATAAACGCCCCCTAAGGGGCCGAATAGAGTCTCGCCGCGCAGCGGCGCGGCAGCATTGTGTGCAGCCGTATCGATCACGCGGCGCCGCGAGGGGTCGATTAGGGGTCGTTTATCCTCGCACCGCCAAGCGGCGCGGCGAAATGCAATTTTACAATATCGATCGTGCCGCGCGGCGTGATCAATATTACAGAAATGCACTGTGCCGCGCCGCTGAGCGGCGGGAGTATAAACGACCCCTTAGACCTGATCAGGGCAGAATCTGGCAGCGGCCGCCGCCGGCGGCTGCCGCGTGGCCAGGCGGGGCCGCTTTGCAACCCCGAGCGGCGCAGCGAAGTGGCGCGGCGACAGCAGACGGTCGAGCCTGATTTCCATGATAAATTGGTCTCGCATATATGTTTATGAGGTGAATGTCTCTCTTACTGTGCAAGTACATCAATGCCACTTCAATTCGTAAGGTTTTGGGCTGGTGAAATGTGATTTTTGAAGAGTTCTAAGGATTTCAACACCAATTCAAGTGCTCATTTTTTTTCTGACCTTTAAATTCGAAAACTCCCACGTAACTTTTGAATCACGGTTATCTATATTTCTATTTGAGAAGCTTATTCTCAGCTGAAAGCAGGTCTTCTATGAATAACTAATTTTCGAAAAGATAGAGCTGCCACGATAAGTAATAGTGAGTGCAAGACATGAACATGTTTTTAGAATACGCAGAAGAAATAAATAGTTCGCATGAACACTTCTGCAAAAAACTCGGGCTAATGAGTTTTTTGAATAAACCCTTTTTATTACAAATTCACCGAATGAATAAATGTATTTGAATGAGACATTTTCAAATTTCCGATTGAATGAATTTCGTCGAATAACGCATTTTTTAAAATGTTGAATAAGTTATTAAAAAACAATAATTGAATGAGGGCTCTCCGTTTTTTCGGAATTAATGAAAATTTTCAAAAACTTATCCTCTATTCGATTCGAATAATCGCAAAATTTGTCCTTATATTCAGATAAAAATTAGAATCCTCGAATTATTCCAGAATGATTAACGAATATTCTCCAATTTTTTATCAGTGACAGAGAGTATTCGAATGCCGTGACCCAAACTTGTCCGAATATTCGGAAAACTGAATATTTAAATTTGTCAAAAAAGCGAATATTCGGAAAACCAATTAATTTGAAATCCCGTATGAATCGAATTTCCGAAACACCTATCAACGCAGAATTCCAAAAGAATCGATAACTGGATAAGAAATGATTTATTTCCCTGAATAAACTGAATACCCGAGAAAACTAAAAGTTCAAAATCCCGAACAAGTCGAATCTTTCAAAAATTAGAAATTGTGGCTTTCAAATATATCGAATATTCCATTTGTTCGAATATTTATTCGAATAACTTTTCGATACGCCCCCAATTCTAGTGATTACGTAATTGAAATATTACAATTATAATCCTATAAAAATGAATGCAAGATAGTGGAAGAGGTGTACATCGTTCACGAAATCCATTTTCAGGGGAGAATCCTCAGGTTTCTGAGCTCTGATTGTCAATTGGTCTATCTTGAAATCATATATATTCTTTTCTTATTCGAGACACTAAACATGACTCAAGCCGCTGTGAAATTGTCTAGCTCCAACTTGGCGAATCTGACCAGTAAATTAGATATTTAGATGTCAGGTGCATAGCCCTGTACGTAGTACGCAAAAGCGCGTCGCCGCTCCAGTTTGCCGCGTCCCGATCATAGCAGTTGGAGATCGGCGGCGTCGAGAAATCTTGGGCGGCGCGGCACGCACCTCCGCCGCTCCTTTCAGCGGCGGGACTCTATTCGAACCCTAAGGGGTCGTTTATACTTCCGCCACCGAGCGGCGCGGCGGAGTGCAATCCTACAGTATCGATCGTGCCGCGCCGCGTAATCAATATTACAGGAATGCACTGTGCCGCGCCGCTCGGCAGCGGAAGTATAAACGACGCCTAACGGCGGCAAGCCCTTTTGGGTGCACTGTGTCCCGGGCCCCATTATGAAAACCAGCGCCTAACGGTCCTCTCGGATACGAACAAGCACTGTAGCGGACGGTGGTTTATCGAGTGCAAATGGAGCAAAATTGTTAAACAACGAAAGAGTTCAATCCCTCAATCTGTATAGTAACGGCCACGAAGAGTCAGATTCCGTTTTCGTTTTTTTTTTGAAAAAAAAACTTCGAGGGATTCCTAGCGCCGACGCCCATTTATTACACTTACACACATGTTCAGGAGTTGTCATCGAAGTCATTATTACGACTTTTTTCAACTCTGTTGTCAGAGATTGGTTGAGAGACCAACATGCCTTTCGCCACCATGATAGTAATCCTTTGTTTTTTTGTGTTTTTGGTTTCCATTATACGAAACAAAAAATGCGATGCAATAGATATGAAGCATTGGTTCTAACAGGGGTTAACGAAGACCAAGAAAAGGTAAGGCGATTGTGTTCACTGACTTGATGAAATCGTGGAGTGGAGTCCTGCCAAGGTCGTGTGGATGCTAATGCTTGTTAACAGCCTCCTCACGCGATCATAAACACATATAGTAATAGTAAAGGGGAACACGCTAGTAGATATGAGCACAGCATACGTTCGAATCACGCAACATACGAAATCAATTGACGTCAGGTACCGAAAGGAATCTTCGATTCGAGGTCGCATGCGACCATAAATAATGCTCCTGTCTTGGCTAAGTATTGGACCATTAATCACTTCCTCTAGTAAAAATTTAGGGAATTAGTCATGCAAAACCTGGTAAAACTTATGTACAAAAATATTCATGCAATAACAATCCCAACTTCATTGACTTATAGGCAGCATACACGCTCGTAAACGTGGTTGGGATAACAATGTGGATTGAGCCGTATGGCTTACAACATAATGCCTACGCATTTTTGAGTGTCAAAAACGAACCACAATGCCGCTACATGAGTTAAAAGTTGGCCCCGCCCTGTATTTTCACGCCTCCTGTATTTACCATTTTCCTCCAACGCAGGGTTGCTGAACCATCTTCGCCGTCAAAGACGTGTGTGGTTCATTTATTAGGCAATCTACCAACAGTACCGACGGTGAATATGACCCAGCAACCTTGAGTTGCAGGAAAAGGGCAAATGCAGGGGGCGTGAAAATACAGGGCGGGGCTAACTTCTAACTCATGCAGCGTCAGTGTGGGTCGTTTTTGACACTTCAAAATGCGTAGGCGTTGTGATCTGGGCCATACCATTCTATTTCCGTAGTTATCTCAATCACGTTTACGAGCGTGTATGCTGCCTTTAAATACTGAAGCGATGCAATATGGATCAATTGCAACAACAGGAAGTGCAAACAGAAAAAATCATTATCCCCAGACAAGAGTTGTTTCACTGTTTTTGTAGTTATTTTGTTTATCTTGAGAGTACACCTAGTGAACTCGAAAAAATGTCGAAATTCGACTTCTGCAAAGCTTGGACTTTCAAACATGTTCGGGATTTCAAAGTTAGGTTTTCCGAGCTTGATAGGTTTTGTCTGAGTCGAATTCGATCATGTTCGAAAGGTCAATTGCGAACAATGGAGAAAGCCCGAAGTACATTTGTGAGACGATTAGCAGCAGAAAACTGCTCTAGGCGTTCCAATTTGCTGCTAGAATCCTCAAACTGAACTGAAGCTTTAAAGGGGTGTTTGGGAAGAATCTCCCCATGCTAGAGGTAGTCCCAAGGAACGTGCAAAAACTGCAAAAAAACAGCCTTCTTCAAGCTATTCCGGCCATTAAAGGCAGTGTTCACGATGAAAATCGTTTTTCTGTTTTTCCGCCTATCTTGAAAACGGCCCCATGCTGATTCCAATGGTGTCTCTGGAATCATACAAGACCTTCTGTGAACGCAGGTATGGTTCCTCAAAGATTGAGCTACGGAAACATGGTGGACGAGTTGTCCGAGGCTTGTAACTTCCGTCTTTTGCAGCCGATCTATGCGAGCTGACCTGAGTAAAGAGAGAAGCTGAGAGAGAAGGGAAGAACGGGGCTAATGATTGAAAATCATCGCTCATCTCACGATCTCGAGCATTCATTTGTTCACGTCGGTGGGCGTGTGATGCGCTTTTGGGGTTTTCAATGCGCTCGAAGTTGCAACTTCGGGCTCTTTTGGGGCTCTTCCTGGCTCGTTTTCATGCGTTCTTTCGACGTTAACGTTACAGAGTGTCCCTCCACTACCCAATCCTAGTGGAATTTCGAAAACTTTTTTCATCGTGAACACTGCCTTTAAAGGCAGCATACACGCTCGTAAACGTGGTTGAGATAACTACGTGAATCGAACCGTATGGCTTACAACATAATGCCTACGCATTTTGAAGTGTCAAAAACGACCCACAATGCCGCTACATGAGTTAGAAGTTGGCCCCGCCCTGTATTTTCACGCCCCTGTATTTGCCATTTTCCTCCAACGCAGGGTTGCTGGGCCATCTTCGCCGTCAGTGACGTGTGTGGTTCACTTGTTAGGCAATCCACCAACAGTACCGACGGTGAATATGACCCAGCAACCTTGCGTTGCAGGAAAAGGGCAAATACAGGGGGCGTGAAAATACAGGGCGGGGCCAACTTCTAACTCATGTAGCGGCATTGTGGGTCGTTTTTGACCCTTCAAAATGCGTAGGCGTTGTAATCTGGGCCATACCATTCTATTTCCGTAGTTATCTCAATCACGTTTACGAGCGTGTATGCTGCCTTTAAGTGAACCCCCGTGTATCAAAACTATGTCCATCGTCCACGCATACTTCAAAACTGCAGAGAAAATAATGGTATACTGGCCATGGTTATCATGCTGTGAATACCGTAATCCTTGACTTCAAGGCTGTTTCCTCCGGGAGTAAGGACTAATAGTTTATGAAAAGGTCAGATGGTGTTCAGGTGGGTCAGCCCAATCTTCACATCTAATCCGGATTTTGGTAGTTCTGACAATTTGACGGGATCTTGCCTTCAATACAAGATGCTGCTTCTGCAAGGCTGCAGGGTGCGCCGTTCCTTACTGGCTAGTTTAAACAAAATCATAGCCGGAGAATTAGGATTTTCGATAGTTTTCGTATTTCAATGAGCATGCTTCGACATGCTGGTCCATCGAACAAGAAATGCTGGATTGGCTACGAATCATTAGTCTTGCATGAATATACATATGTATGTACATACATATATGACCTTCGCCAGATCTGGTCCAGCGAATGCAGCGGAAGCGTTCATTTGTGGCGGCCATGCGGCGTTTGCGACATCACCGACCAGCAGAGTTTCAGTCGAGGACGGGCATCAACCGTCGAGATCCAACCCAGTCATAGGCTAAATTAGCCGAAAGGCCTATATATTCCCTTCTGATACTAAAACATGTTCTTGAAACCGCCCTCGGTTAGTTAACCGGTTAGAATCGCCCGCTTCGTTCTCAGGCGGAGACTAGTATTGATCTATGATAAAAGTGCTAGTTTCAGAACCGGTTTCCTCACTTCCCTATCAATACTATACTAATCTTCTTCGCCAATACGAATCATCAGGCCAAGATCACAACAGGTAATGAAACACCGTAACTGCATCAAACGAACACCGACAAACAAACCCAAAACGTCCATGGCATATGCCCATAAAGACACACTAAAACTATGTTAAAGAAACAAACAAACAACATAAACTATGGAATGGCTCTATGGAGTGACTCTATAAATTCGGATGAACACAGAGACCGACCCTTGTGTAAGGCCAGAGACGACACCTAGAATGCGCCCACAGCTCGATCAGATGTTTGCACAAATGCAAGAAAACTCGGTGCAAATACGGTACCGCATTCGCAACACTTTGTAGCAGAGCTTCTTTTCTTTAGAGGCATCAGTTTCGTTCGAAAAAGTTGTTGAGTTACCTACGTTCTCATAGGTCGAACGGCTCATAGTAGAAGCCTCACGCCGTTTGAAGCGTCAAAAACGAGTCAAAACTACTAAATTAGAGCAACGCACGTCGAAAAATGTCGTCAACCCGCCCCAAAATACCAGGTTGTCCAATAATTCTTGTCCGAAAATTTCACCATTTTAATTTTTTCAACTTTATTGAAAAACAAGTCTAATCAACAATATAATCACCACAGTTATCCACAACAGTGGCCCATCGATTGGGCAGGTCGCCGATGCCCTTCGCCCAGAACTCCGGGGGCTGCGACTCGAAGAAGTCCGCGATGTCGGATTTGAGGTTGTCGTAGTTGGTGAATTTTCTTCCGGCCAAATGGTGCTTCAGCGGGCGGAACAAGTGGTATTCGGAGGAGGCGAGGTCCGGGGAATACGGCGGATGGGCAACCGTCTCCCAGCCGAGCGTCGCCAACTTCTGCTGGGTCTCCTTCGCCACGTGGGGGCGCGCGTTGTCGTGCAGCAGGTGGACCGAGGCCCGTCGGGGACGCTTTTCTCGGATGGCGGCGGCTAGTTTCTCGAGCTGATCGGTGCAGATGGAGGCGGTGACCGTCCTGCCTTGCGGGAGCAGCTCTAAGTACAGCATGCCCTTGGTGTCCCACCAGCAGCAGAGCATGATCTTCAGCGGGTGCAGGTCGGCTTTCGGCGTCGTCGGCGGCTCTTCTCCGTGCGGGATCCAGACGGCACGGCGGGCGACGTTGTCGTAGAGGACCCAGCTCTCAGCCCCAGTGACCAGGTCCTCGAGAAACTCCTTGCGATGCGGACGAAGGAGGAGGGACTGGCAGACGGCCGCGCGGCTCTGCTTGTTGGCGTCCGTCAGACGGTGGGGGATCCAACGGACCAGAACTTTGTGGTAGCCGAGTAAGTTGAGTCGATTGTGGATGGTGGACTTGCTGCAGCCGAGCGTCGTCGCCAGTTCACGGGTGGTGGCTTCCGGCTTCTCCTTGATACAGCGACGGACTTCGTCATCATCCACCGTAGAAGACCTCCCGCTCTGTTCCCTGTCCTCGAGGCTCGTGTCGCCGCTCTCGAAACGATTGAACCAGCGGCTGACTGTGCATTGGGACGCTGCATCCTCCTTGCACGCTCTGCAGATGTTGGCGACCGCGGTGCCCGTGTCGTTGCCCAGCAGCCACTCGTAGTACACGAACGTACGAATTCGACCTTGGTCCATTTTAGCTTGTACTGGTAGCTAGACGCGGCGACTTCGCCTTATATACCCCTAGCGTAGAACTTTGGAGAACCTTCTAGAAGGTTCTTACACTTGCCTGATATTATAACACTTCTAAGGAAAATTATAGATCTTTGAAAATTTTCGGACAGGAATTATTGCACGGCCTGGTACAAACTCGTCCAGATTGACCCTTCTAATACGGTCACTTTGGCTGGTTTTTAATTCCAACGAGGTGAACGTTCCAGTACAGGCTGTAAGAGTATAACGGCGTCTCTATCTCAACCGTTTTGTGGCTAATATTCGCTGTTTCAACCGCGCGCTGAGTAACTTGTCCACTTTCACCCGATAACAAGGACAACCGTTGTTCCTCTAATTGCATACAGTTTTCGATGGTTTTTTTTTGGTTTCCCATACTACCAGCCCCGAACCCTCGATTTATGTCATAAAATCGATATCATTTATGAGAGTGTCTGCTGCCTTTATACCGTCACAGCTTGATTCCAGGTAAAGAAATTTTGCTTTCCGCTATGCCCTCAAAATTCTCTTCACGACAGGATTCCCGAAAAATTTCAATGATAGGTTGGAACATATGCACCTCGTTATTGGAATCTTACAGGCAGAGATGAGAATACTAATCGAAACACAGAGAAAAATCGTTTGAGCACCGTAATCCAATCAAGCCCTAAACCGAAAGTTTTGTGTGTGATTTCACCAAACTTCACATTACACGCATAAGACGCCGCTTTTTCTTTGGCGTCGTAGATATTTTGCTATTCAGATGGTACCAGGATTGTGTCTGAGGGCGTGGAGATTGAATAGCATGTTTTGGAACCGGTGCTATCTAAGCGGGGGTGGGTACTATGGCGCGATGCACTTGGCCACGCCCATTTTACCGTGCTGCACTGAATTTGAGCACCTACCCGGGGTTTCCCTCCCCTGCCGAAATCAGGAGAGTCGTTGCGGCACGGAAAATGGGGCTGGTCAAGTGCGATACCACAGTGCCCCCCGCTACGACATCTTGGAACATTAGTGGAGAAGTGATTCGCGCCTGATTCTTAACTCACCAAAACCTTGGCACCAACCTAGGTTCTTCTCCACTTTCAAAATCAGGAGAGTTAGGAGACCCAAGAAGAAAATCATTGACACAAAGTTAGCTTTTTCATTTTGAGCGTTCTATCAGGAGTTAGTGCTTGGAAGAAAGCTGTTGTCGCGTAGTTAGCCATTGCTTTTGCCCGTTTTTTAAAGGTGAAGGAATGTGATTCTATGTATTCGCGTGCAGTTCGACTGCTGAAGCGTGAAGGGTTCCATTCCGTTAAGAAAGAAAAGAATACAATTTTAAGTGTGTCTTCAACTTTGAAGACATCTCAGAACTTTTGTTAGTTCAAGCTCATGCTTCAAATCTGTACTACTCTATCGAGTTTGCGGTGAATCTTAGCCTAGAGTAGCGCTTTAAGTACTGTGAAAGGAGCCTTCTTTCATGAGTCAGGCAAACCGTTTACAAAACCGTGTTAAACTGGAGTCAAAACCATTTGTATGCCAAACCACACCGTGTTTTCCTCTAACCAAACGCATTTACGGTCGATTTCACAAAATCTGCTTATATCGTACGTGCCACAGTCAGTTTGGCACGTCGCAAAAGTAAACGGGACGATACAGGCTTGAAATGCGCTCTTTAATGCATTCACACACCACACGTTTTACTTTACGGCCGAATTGGAGTACGGTGCTCAAACCATTTTTCTCTGTGTTTCGATCACTGTGAGATGAGATGTAAAACCGTCAACTCTTACGATCCGTGATTTATGAAAGAAAATGGTTGTCGTCGAACCAAATATTGAAATAAGTCTGTCAACTTTAGGAGCTCTGGCCCAGGTCTGTCTTGCCTGGAATTTTCAACTCTCACAATATTTTTCTCGCACAGGCTAGAGGCCCGGCCGGAGGGCTGCTTCCCGCGGATTTTTTTTTTTGAACGTTTGCGTAGATTAGTTCACGAAGTGGATGATAGTAACGAGAAAGTGCGAGAAACCCCGAAAATTTGGAGATCAACACTTTTTCAAAAAAACTTCTGAAACAGGTTTTAACAATCTTGGTCTCGCTTCAACCACCGAATACCACAAGTGTTAATCAACATGCCAAGATTTATAGAGAGTCGCACGTAAACACTTCTAAAACAGTCAGTTACGCCTGTTTTGTGTTAAGGGCAGTGGAATTTGAAGGCATCGTACGCGCAGAAAACCGCACATTATTTTTCCATGTTTTTGTGTAGCTTGGCCTCTCAAGTGAACGAAGACGTCGAAGTTGTCCATGAAAAATCTTTATTTGTAAAGAAAAGGCATTCGGAACACATTGTAAATATGAATTCGAAGCGTTAAAATCGTTTTTGGAGTTCTTCTGTATTTGGAGGCCTCGCCACTGTCGTTTTCAAGGTTTTTCTGCGCGTGGAGTTTGTGCCGTAACTGTTTTTCATGTTGTTCGACGGCCGCATCAACATTCTATGAAAAAGTGCTAGATGACTGGTGAGAACTGGTGGCGGATCCTCATCCTTAATCTCTTCTAACCTCATAACCCTACGTTTTGGACGCGCCCAAGCTCACCGGCGTAGTGCGTCCGGCTGGCTCATTCATGAAATTGAGCCTGAAAATTGGTTTTCAGCGCGAACGATACCTTTGAATCTATGGGAACGGTTTTCCGCTTGAAGAGTCCAGGTATGCGATACCCATATGTCTTTCTTTTATTGAAATTTCTCAGAGAATAGCAAAGTTTCAATTCAATGCTAATGTTTTGATTTTAGTATCCCTCGAGACTAAAAGTATTTAACAATTTGGTAACTGTTCCACTGGATGGACAACTCTTCCATGTAGGCGAGCGGATTTGATGGGTCAAATGATCCAGGTCATTTGCACCACTTTCTGGCCGTTTTCGCCGTTTTCTTTTCTTCCTGGCTCCCCCTCAGGGAGACCCAGTGTTTACGTTCTCATGAAAAACGAGAAACAATACCATCGTCGGGAATTTCGCTCCGATAAGGACAGTATCCTCTTTTTAGGAGCCAAATTAACTCTATTCCTTAACGCGCTTGAGCGGAGCGAAGGGGGGTGGGAAGAGGTAGCGAGAAAAAATGGGGAGGAAGGAGACGTAGCATTCGCGCGCAGACGACGCGATAAATGTAAATAATCTTCACTCCGAAATGGAGGATGCTGTAACCATGGCTGGCTCTGTTCCACGTTGCGGACGCCCCCCTCCATATAACTGACGGCAAATTTGCATTTTTTTCCTGAATTTCGAAAAAAAAAACCAGAAACGTTGAAAAACGGTAAGTTGTCTCCCGCACTCACCCATTATTTATACACCTGAAATCTTCACAACAGATAAAGGCTATAGAACCGCGAAATTCTCATGGTTTCTATTCGTGCTGGTGCGGAGCGGAGGCTAGAGACAGTGAGAGAGCGCATGACAGACGGAGGGAGCAGAATTGCACGCGCCGCTCGCGCCATGGGTCGCGAGAAGTACGACGTTTTACAGGGGATACACTCAGGATTAACAAGAAGGAGTGAATTTTTCCATGTTATTTCCATTTTTTTTATATCTCCCATTTTTTCTTGTTATTCCTGCTGGTATCTGTGATAGAGACTCTACAGTTAGGTCCGTGGCTTGTTTCCTCAAGAAAAAACATCTAAACCTCACCCGCGGCTGGCGCGGGCGGTTTAAATTTCAACTGCGGCTGGTGATATGGTAAGCTGATCAGCTACGCTCTAAAAATCGGCCTGAATCGATTAGCGGGCCGGCGCACGCGACCGCCGCGCCATCGCGGGTGAGATTTAAATATTTTTTCTTGAGGAAACAAGCCACTTACCTAACTATAGTTGTATTGATATTGTGGGTGTGTGCGTGTGGGAACTTACCGTTTTTCAACGCTTCCGCTGTTTTTTATTTCATCGAAATTCAGGAAAATTTGCAAATTTGTCGTCGATTATGGCGTCACGCCCACTACTGACTGGCTAAACCGAACCAGAACTGGCTACATTATGTTTAGTGAAAGTACGCAACCCTTTCCGTTGCCGTGGACTGTATTCACCTTGGAAGTTTGACGCACCAAGCCATTAAAGGGGCTATGAAAGATCAGTGAACTCAAGAGGCCTGTTCAATTCATTTTCACATGATAGTGTGGCCTCTAATTGCAAGTTTTGTATACAACAGTGGTATTACGTCAAAGTAAAAACTGATTTTTAGGGAAAATCTGGTGTAAACATAATCAAACTACTATAGTTATGTTATTCGAATACCGAATAATCGAATAGCTCCCATTTTCGCTTCAATGCCAGAATGCATCCTTGGCTTTTAGCATTAGTCTACTGCCCGTGTTCCCATAAATAATAAGGGAGCGGACTTCTGGTTAAACATTGTATTGAACCAACACTCATTCGAATTTATTCGATATTCGAATAATATTTCGAATAACTGGTAGTTACAGGTTTATGAAAGTGTGGACGCCCTTTTCCTCATCAATTATGAGAACCCCCCCCCCCTCCTGAAGCAGTGCTGGAAAACCAAGGCAGTTTTAACACATTAAAGGCAGTGTTCACGAAGAAAAGGTTGAACGTTCTTTTGGCTTTAACGTAAGCTTTGGGTCCCTCTAAGAAGATTAAGAACGGAAGCGCGACGAAAAACGGCCGGTAAGTGGGTGAAAATCTTGTGGGCCAGTCAACCCATTGGGCCTCTCCGCCCACGTCCTTTAAAGGCAGCATACACGCTCGTAAACGTGGTTGAGATAACTACGTGAATCGAACCGTATGGCTTACAACATAATGCCTACGCATTTTGAAGTGTCAAAAACGACCCACAATGCCGCTACATGAGTTAAAAGTTGGCCCCGCCCTGTATTTTCACGCCCCCTGTATTTGCCATTTTCCTCCAACGCAGGGTTGCTGGGCCATCTTCGCCGTCAGTGACGTGTGTGGCTTACTTGTTAGGCAATCCACCAACAGTACCGACGGTGAATATGACCCGGCAACCTTGCGTTGCAGGATAAGGGCAAATACAGGGGGCGTGAAAATACAGGGCGGGGCCAACTTCTAACTCATGTAGCGGCATTGTGGGTCGTTTTTGACCCTTCAAAATGCGTAGGCGTTGTAATCTGGGCCATACCATTCTATTTCCGTAGTTATCTCAATCACGTTTACGAACGTGTATGCTGCCTTTAACAGTTTCCCTGAATTCATGGTTGAATGAGCGATGGTTTCCGATTGAAAGCCCCGTCCTTCCCTCCATTCTCAACGTCTCTCTTTACTCAAGTCAGTTCGCACACATCGGCTGCAAAAAACGGGAGTTACAAGCCTCGGACAACTCTTTCACAATGCTTCCCTTGTTGAATTTCGAGAGGCCATAACTCCGTTTCCAGGGGGTCTTGTACGATTCCAGGGACATCATTGAAATCAGCATGGGACCGTTTTCAAGATAGGCGGGAAAACAGAAAAACGACTTTTATCGTGAACACTGCCTTTAAGATATGGGAGCCAAAATTCAAATTATTCGAAACACTTGACTATTCGAAGAACATAACTACACACATGAACTACTTATTTTGCGACCCTTGGGAAGCTTCAATTATTACGTATACACAAACACCTTTTGTCCAGTGAGCAATGGAAAATAGGGAGAGGATTTCATGTGATATGACTAACAAGTTCAACTACACTCTGGCCAATACAAGGGATTTGATGCGAAAGCTTCTAAATACAGATAAATAAGGGAGAAAGCTCCTGCGTAAATTGCGACCAGTCATAACAGCGGCGACATTGGAATGTGGTAGCAGTGATAATAATAAGACCACCAGAGATAACTGGGTAAAGGATTGTTTGTTTAAGGATACATAAAAAGTGCGCATCGATTGACAATTAGCAAGACTGGGGGCCCAGTGCGAACCAAACCAGAAGGATGTGGTGGAGTGTAGATGACATTTTGAAAAATGCAGAGGATAAAATCTGCGGAAAAATCGCTTAAAGAACATGAAATCGGGATCGATTAAATACAGTCATTATAAGCGCTGTCTCAATGGGGAAATTTCACACCACATCAGTGTCTAGGACAGATTTTTTTTCGTAGGAAAATCACGAAACTCCAGTCGACGAAAGCGACATAGGATAACGTACACTAGGAGTTTCAATGAAGCTTTAAAGGAGAAATATACATACAGACAGACGGTATGGATCCCAATGATACTTAAAGGTAGTGTTCTCGATAAAACCGGTGTCATGCTATCCCCACGGAATGGTACAATACCCGCGCTAAGTTTTGTAAAAACGGGGAGCATCTGGCAAACTTGGCAAAAAAGCGTCCGATGCATGTAACTTTTTTGAATGAAGACGTTTTCAAATTCTGAAAGCGCTATCATATTCACAGATCAAATTGCTACCTAATTATGTGATTTGTAGGCCGTAGTTCCCTAAAATCGCTTTGTTTTTGAAGGAAATAGTTTTTGCAATCGGTTTTCAAAAACGTCGCGCGCGGCGAAGTGCGGCGAAACTTTGAGCAGTAATTGTATAAGTAACGGGAGAGCAATCTGCATGCTTTCTTCATAAATTGGGTGCAGGTAAGAGCATCTCAAGGTTTGCGTAAGTTGAATTTTCAAAATCCTTCATTTAAGAATCCGGGGCTTTCGCAACAAAACTCCGATTTTCAGGTAGCTCTCAGGCGTGTTTAATGAAGGATTTCGAGAATTCAACAAACACAATCCTTGAGATTCTCTCACCTGCACCTAATTTATGAAGAAAGCATGCAGATTGCTCTTCCATTACTTGTACAATTATAGCTCAAAATTTCGCCGCACTTCGCCGCGTTTTCGAAAACCGATTGTAAAAACTATTTCCTTCAAAAGCCAAGCGATTTTCGGAAAATTTGGCCCACAATTTACATAATCAGGTAGCCGTTTAATCTGTGAATATGACAGCGTTTTCAGAATTAGAAAAAGTCTTCATTCAAAAAAGTTACATGCATCGGACGCTTTTTTGCCAAGTTTGCTAGATGCTCGCCGTTTTTACAAAACTTGGCGCGGGTATTGTAGATCTGACCATCACAAAAGTGAGAATAAGTAAAAAATTGGAGAAAAAACGCTCAGGAACAAGTTAAACCTTGGTGTCCTCCCGCCCCTAATTATCGATATTTGTGTAAAAACCTGTTTTGTAAAATTTTATTTTGCTTCTACTCAGGAATTCGCTGAGCAGCTAGGGCACTGAAACGGCCTCTCATTTTCTGAGCAGCATCATGGAGATATCTGCTGACGACGGCCCACCAGTTTGTGATTGGTGGATGGACTCAGCGTTACAAACCCCATCGTCGCAGGATATCGTCCCATGATGCTGAAAGTGCAGCATATGTCGCGGAACTCCGGCGCCCCACGGAAGAAAAATGTCCTAGAGCTAGCGGCCGCTCGCCATTGGATGGCTCCGCCCACCCCTCTTCCTAACTGGTCTAATCCTGACATGTTTAGACAAAAGTATTAACAATGTTGTTGATATAAAAGGTTTCTCATTTCACAGTGTGTTTCAGTCGGCTCTTCGGAGTAGGACCTGGAAGGTGGCCTCGAGTCACTCACCAGAAGATCCACCGGATACCGGAGGATAATTTTTGTCGCCGAAGGGAGGGGGCTCCCCACGGCTCGGGGGGGGGTGGTACCCAACTCTGGGGTCACCTCCCCACGGTCCACGGTGGGGTGCACCCACTGCGGACCGTGGCAGTGGGGTGACCCCCCTCTGGGGACTCCAAAGCGGATTACCACAGTGGCATGCCCCCGGTGCATGTCGGGCCGGAAAATTTTTGTGATGGTGCGCTCACGGGGAAATTTCAGTGATGGTGCGCGTCTCGGAACACTGCCGACGGTGAGCGCACCTTGTCGCACTCAGGGCTGGGCACGCGTCCCGGTTAACCTTAGGGGGGTGCATATTAGACGTTGCAGAGAGGGCAAAGGGGGGTGCCTAAACCGAACACCAAAAAAGAGAACGAAATGCATGTTCTGTCGAATTTCAGGAAAAAAAGTAATACGCACTATTCTTCTGATTTGTCATATGTATCTTCTTCCCCGCTTTTTGAGTCGAACAATCAAAGAATTCAAATTATTGATAGAGATGCAGGTTGTGTTCGCAATAATTCATAGTTGCTGTCGAAGTTTGTTTCGATGAAGGATTAAACACTACTCTGTTATCTTGTAGCAAGTAAGGATTGATGTGGTGTCATGTTTCTTTGGTGCAACGTTCATTGATTACGCGGGTGGCTACCGATTTGACGCAAAGACACAAAGACAGCGCCCAAGAAAGCTATCGCTCAAGTTCAAAAAAAGATTAGCGAACTGATCTATAGCCTAGGTCGCTCATTTTGAGCCGGTCGAAGCAAGGCTTATCGGGCTTATCACGTCAAAATCTTCTAATCACTGTTATACTTTGCCATGACCGACCGCTCCGCTGCTTACTCTGCCCGGACTCATCCGAGCAGGCTAGGATTTATGTCGACAGTTTAAAAGTACAGATAGCACAGTCAGCATCACAACTAGTCAATAGATTTTTATTCAGGAGAATGTGACTTATGAAGAGAGCCAGCTGTAAAAATTGAAGACTGCAAGTTACTAAGAAAGAAGCGAATGACCGTGTCCTCCTCATTGAAAAGTACCCTGTACATAAAAACCCGAGTTTTATCCACCTTGAATGCCGCAATCTATCATAGACTAGGCTAGCCGTGAGAAATGGTGTTTGTCCGCAGCTACACAACGCGCACTGGAGTGGACGCGCCCACAATATTGATTAAAAATGTATTTTTATTACAGAACGGGGCGGAGAAAATGATTGAAACTGGAGTAAATAACAGGAGGCAGAAATAGGATTCTTTCAATGTATCCAGTATAGAAATTTAATGTAAACAAACGAAGTTGGAGCGGAGTGAATTTTTTGGACGTGTTAAGGTTCATTCAAATGAACCTAGTTGATTAAAAACACCCATAAACATGAGAAATAATAGCATTGCGAGAAAGAGGAGAATCTGGCAAACATTTTAATAGCAATAGGTTTGATATTCAATGTGATTTAAGGACCTTAAAACTCGTCCCGGTTTTGTCCCGGTTTTCGGGTTAAAACCGGGACGAGATTTAAGGTGCTTAAATCACATTAAAAACCGGTCCCATTGATGTTAAAATGTTTGCCAGATTCTCCTCCTTCTAACAATATCCTTTGCTCTCAGTTTAATGCTAGTTTTGATCAACTAGGTTCGTTTGAATGAACCTTGTCACGGCTAAATATTTACACCCGCTCTAACTTTGTTTATTTACATTAATTTTGTAAAATGGGTACATCCAGAATAGACTACCTTTACCATCTTCCATTTCCTTCAGTTTCAATCCTTTTCTCCTCCTTGTTCTGTAATAAAATACATTTTTTATTCATATTGTGTGCGCGTCCATTCCCGTGTGCGCTGTTTAGCTGCGTACAAACACCGTATCGCACGGCAAGCCGATTTTTAGGGGATTGCGGCATTCTAGGAGGGTAAAACACGGGTTTTCTACTCCCTACGAATCACATGAATCCTAACATTGTTCCACAACACAAAATAGTTCTGATTTCCACATCAGAACAATCAAACACAGATTAACTAATCCTTCATAGGTTTATTAAAACATTTGACAGGAAGCATTAATTATTGCAATAGTAGGAGTTCTGTTGTTGGTAATTGTTCAATTGTTTTGTATTGAAAATTTTTTTGTCTTTTGTTTACCGTCTTACTCACAAATTTTCCTCATGGGGTTGTTTTGAAGTTCAGAAATTACATTACCTTTCTTGTTGCCATTTTCGGAATATTCTCTATTCAGTGCTTTTTTATATTCTTGTTCATCAAAATCAGGAAGTCAAGATCATGGCTGTCCAACTATTCGGAAAACAGCCGATTTCGATTTCCCATAAGGGGGTGCCTAAAAATTACCGAGCTAAGGGGGGTGCATATTCAGATTCGCCATGCCGGGACGTGAGCCCTGGTCGCACTCGGACGCGCGCTGGGAGCAGCATAAGTCGCGAGATGTGGCGTGGATACCAAGGCTGGGAGCAGCATATGTCCCGTGAACTGGGGTTTCAAACGCAAAACTGGCAGCAGCATATGCTGCGGTGGTTCCGCCCCGTTACGCCCACTTTTTCAGCAGCTAGGGAACGGCCTTGGCCTAGAAACCTCCATGATGTGTCCTAGCTGCTCAGCGATTATGCGAGTAAAGTGATTCCTGAGCAATTTTGGAGACTACTGACTACTTTAACAGCAAAATAAAAGGCGGATAAGCAAGCATTGATAGAAATCTCGTTATTTAGGGGGCCGCCCGACACCAGTAATTAGCCGGTATTCCTTGTTTCCGGCGTTTTCCCCCCAAATTTCCGGGTTTTTTCACTTATTTTTACTTTTGTGATTGATGACCAATCTACATTCTCATAAAGAGAGCTCAAAAGTTCGTCAAAGTCAAAAGAGAGCTCATCAGGCAAATTTGCGTTCCCTGTTGAAGGTCGGCGCAAACTCGGTGCCAAATGCTATAACATAGGTGGACCGAGTTTGCGCCAACATTCGATGGGGAACTCAACGTATCACTAGGATTCATGCCGTCTGAATATTGTATACGTGTTTGTACAATAAAAAAATCCCCCCCCCCCCCCCCACCCGTCCCCACTCCCTCTCCCCCTATGGGAAATCGAAATCGGCTGTTTTCCGAAAAGATGAGCACAACAGCCATGATTTTGACTTCCTGTTTTTGATAAACAACAATTTAAAAAAGCACTGAATAGAGAAAATTCCGAATATATCAACAAAAAAGGTAATGTAATTTCTGAACTTGAAAACAATCCCATGAGTAAAATTTGTTAGTAAAACGGTAAGTTATGACAAAAGATAAAACAATTTTCATTACAAAACAATTCGACAATTACAAACAACAGAACTGCTACTATTGCGATAATTAATGTTTTCTGTCGAATGTTTTCATAAACCTATGAAGAATTAGCTAATCTGTGTTTGATTGTTCTGATGTGGAAATCAAAACTATTTTGTGTTGTGGAACAATGTTAGGATTCATGTGATGCGTAGGGAGTG
The DNA here is from genome assembly GCA_029168955.1 of Aplectana chamaeleonis. Taxonomy (NCBI): domain Eukaryota; kingdom Metazoa; phylum Nematoda; class Chromadorea; order Rhabditida; family Cosmocercidae; genus Aplectana; species Aplectana chamaeleonis. Next base: position 1,207,146 of record JAPDOI010000212.1, read on the forward strand.
GAGAACCCGAGTTTTAGACTGGGATCATACTTCCAGCGATGAGCGACGCAACGCAATGTTTACCATCCATATTGAACGGAAATCGATATGCTTGATGTGTACTGTCGCTGTCGCCGGTACCGGTAAGTTTGATTCCGGCCTTACCCTCCTCGAATGCCGCAATCCCTGAGAGAATCGGGGATTGCGGCATTCGAGGAGGGTAAGGCCGGAATCAAACTTTGTACGCGGCTACACAGCGCACACGGAAGTGGATGCGCACACAATATTAGTAAAAAAATTTATTTTATTACAGAACGGGGAGGATAAAAGGATTGAAACTGAAGGAAATGAAAGATGGTAAAGGTAGTCTATTCTGGATGTACCCATTTTAGAAATTTAATGTAAATAAACAAAGTTAGAGAGGGGTAAGTATTTAGCCGTGACAAGATTTTTTCAAACGAACCTAGTTGATCAAAAGTAGCATTAAACATGCGAGCAAAGAATATTGTGAAAAATATGAGAATCTTACAAACATTTTAGTTTGAATAGGACCGATTTTTAATGTGATTTAAAGACCTTAAATCTCGTCCCGGTTTTACCCCGAAAACCGAGACAAAACCGGGACGAGTTTTAAGGTCTTTGAATCACATTGAATGTCAAACCTATTGATATTAAAATGTTTGCCCGATTCTCCTGTTTCTCTTAATGCTCTTAGTTCTCATGTTTAATGGTGTTTTTAATCAACTAGGTTCATTTGAATGAACCTTATGACGTCCAAAAAATTCACTCCTGATGTATAGCCTAGGTCGCTCAAAATGAGCGACCTAGGCTATACATCAGTTCGCTAATCTTTTTTTGAACTTGAACGATAGCTTTCTTGGGCGCTGTCTTTGTGTCTTTGCGTCAAATCGGTAGCCACCCGCGTAATCAATGAACGTTGCACCAAAGAAACATGAGACCACATCAATCCTTACTTGCTACAAGATAACAGAGTAGTGTTTATTCCTTTATCAGAACAAACTTCGACAGCAACTATGAATTATTGCGAACACAACCTGCATCTCTATCAATAAATTGAATTCTTTGAGTGTTCCACTCAAAAAGCGGAGAAGTAGATATGGCAAATCAGAAGAATAGTGTGTACTATTTTTCTCCTGGAATTCGACAGAACATGCACTTCGTTCTTTTTCTGGTGTTCGATTTAGCCACCCCCTTTTGCCCTCTCTGCAACGACTTATATGCACCCCCCTAAGGTTAACCGGCACGCGTGCCCAGCCCTAACCCCGTAGGGATAGAAGGCTTGGTAAGCCATGGGCGATGATCGATCACTCGACCGTGTGCGTGACAGTGACGTCTCTTGCCACTGGCCTACACGCGCCTTTGCAATCGTGACGTAGAGGGAGCACGTGGTCCTATTGTCGTCCAAAACGTTATGCAGTCGAGTTGAATGCGTATTGTAAAAGCATTGAAAACATTTTTCTTGGAGCAGGTGTAGCAGTCTGGAGCACAAAAAGAGGACGTGCTCCTTGAGCATCTCGCCCCTTCGCCTCCGCGCTATTTCGAATGATCGGAACTTTGTTGTGCTCCAGATTATTGGAACTATGAGAATTTTGCCTTAGCCATCTATAACAGAAACCATGGTTGGTTGCAAAGAATTTCAACAAGCAACTAGAGTTTAAAGGGGGACCCATTGATGCATATAGTTCACAAAAATCTGGAACAAATTGTTAGGCTTTTGAATTCGCCATGGAAAAAGGGGTTGGTTTCTTGGTCCAGTTCCACATCACCTCCACTACGTCCCTCCTTGGACAGCTTGAGATGTCAATCGCAAATATTGACACAGCGACGATTCACAAAAGCAAATTTGACGGCAAAAAAAGCTTGGACGATGGGAGCGAACATTCTGGTACTGGGTTTTCTGCGAAAACTTCTTCAGAAGGAAGATGATGCGAAGGAGCGGCTCGAAGGAGAAAACGAGCTCATGAATAGAGGCGAACGCCCCAACTCAACGGTGACTCGATATCAATGGAACGTTCCAGAGACTATGACAAATAGCGGAAGGGTGTGGCTGTGACTATTGAGCCGTGTAAAAAAATCATGATTCAACTTATAGAAACATCGGAGGTGCGAAAATGTTACACAACGAATTTCGCGCTTTTTCTGGCATACAAGTGAACTATAGACTCTCTAAAACATTTTATTTATTTATTTATATACGCCCTTTCGGGCAAACAACAGAGAAATTAAAAGACAACATTCAAACGATGACGAAAAAAACAACACAAAAATTAACTAAGCACATGGCGTCGTTGAATAACACATCAACAAGTAGCATCAACTTGCAGGGGTAGAGATAGTAAGACCTGAATGGTGAATGAAGCAGATCGGGAGGAAGTATGTGAGAGGATTTCTCAAAACGTTCGAAGCTAGGAATAACAGGTTCGGTTCTGGAAGGAGTACCAAGAGTCAAGTATCACCGGCTACATATAAAGATAGGTGCATAACGATACGGCTTCCCTTGGAATTTGTGTGATTCATAGCCATACCTGTACACCACCACAGCACAGCGAATACCGGAGGCTATTCCCGGGTAGATGCAAGCACGCAACTGGACGAAGCCATTCCGGGGCGGGTTCTAAGCAGAATCTTTAAACTAAACACGCACCCCAGGCGATGGCTGGCAGCGAGCCTCTACAGATCGCAATATGTGTTTACTGTAGCACCAGGTAGAGCACGTCGGAAAGTATCAAAATACTCGGAAGCATCATTAACAAAAATGCGAGCCTACCCAAATAGTGAACGATTGGAAATTTGTTGGGCTCCTGTATTTTTTGTCCAATAATCTAAGAATACAGCCAAAGTTGGAGGCAGAGTTCTCGATAAAATTGGTTGTTGTGCTATCCCCATGGAATTATAGATCTGTGCATCACAAATGTGAAAATAATTAAAAAATTGGAGAAAACACGCTCAGGAACAAGTTATTTCTAGGTTTCCTCCAGCCCCAATTATCGAGATTTGTGTAAAAGCCTGTTTTGTCATTTTTTGTTTTACTTCTAAAGTGATTTCTGAGCATTTCTGGAGACTACTGACTACTTTAGCGGCAAAACAAAAAGCGGATAATCAAGCATTCATGAAAAACTCGTTAATTGGGGGCCGGCCGACACCGGTAATTAGCCGTTATAATTTGTTTTGGAGCGTTTTTCCCCCGAATTTCCGGTTTTTTTTTCACTTATTGATGACCAAATCTACATTTTCATGAAGAAAGCTAAAAATTCGTTTTCATCGCTAACCCTGCCTTTAACTAGATGATTGCTAAATGAAAGTCTGGACGAAAATTGCTTTGAGCGTGTCGATACCGTGTAAATTTTCAAGCACCTGCAACTTCTACGTCATAGACCTGAGACATTTTGATTAGCGTCAGAAACACTTGCTCGGAACATCGTCGCCCTCCGGCAAAAAATCAATCGTCGGAATTGAGAACGGTCACTGCGTCTTTTTTTGCAAATCGGACTTTTCCTTGATTTACTTGACTTCTGCCTGACGCCGTCATTCCGCATTTTCACCGAAGTGTGCTGTCCAAATAGTCACCCATGTCCATTAGTCACGGTCTTCAGCCACCATTTGAACACGATCCATCCATCTGTTACATTGAGTTCTGCCAAACTGTTAAGTTCATCTCCATGATTACACATAAAGAGGCGGGTAAGAGTCAATTGCGGCTAATGAGATAAAAGTTGTTATTGGGCAGTCAAAAATGTATGTATCCTCACGCTTTTAAAATCAAAAGGAAATGTTGAAGCCAGCATACATACAGGCTCAAGAATGATATCAATTTCAAAGCATGAATAGAAGGCTCAGAGATGTTAGTAATGAGAACAGACGAAAAAAAAATTAGAAAAAACTCGATTGACATAAAGAATCAACGGTCCTGATTGTACTGGATTGAAAATGGACGACTTACACTGCAGCCTGCAAGTTTGGTTAAAATCTCAAAGCTAGCTGTAAAGTGGTTCAGATAGAGAAGCTAATAGACTCGTACGGCCTGTAATAAGGCCCTCATATAGTCGGGAGAGTCGTAAACGAGCGATATATTTGAGGGTGCTCGTATCGAGAGGCGGGACTATATCAAAAAATGGGCGGAGACTGCGTGTTTGGTGGCTCAATCTGGCTCGAGTACCGTCATTTTGACTGACGCATGTAGCCGTACTACCCTATTAGCGCCGCTATTTCAACAACTTTTGCGAGCGTATGTGCTGCCTTTTCAGTCTCGATCAGTGTCCGCCTGATGGAACCATCGTCAGTTTCGCTAAGCTCCCACTGAACTTATTGGTTCTTTGGAATCAAGGTGATAACTGAGTGGTGACTGGATCAGTATTTACGGAAACAAGTTATTCACTCGACTAGATTTTAAATTTTATTGAATGTTGCAAGATGAGATTGGCCTAAAGGCACAGGACACCCAAGAAATAATTTTTTAGGTTTTATGCTTAACCCGGGAAAAATCACACGCCGATCACAATGGTATCTTCGGAATCGCTCAAGGCCCCCTACAAACGGAGTTATTGCTCCTCGAAACTGCCTATAATTTGGGAGCAAAAATTAAGTGGACGAGTTCTCTCAGGCCCGTTTTACCCTTCAACCGTCGCTTCACGAGAGCGATCCAGAACGGGAAGAAAGACCAGCAAGGGAGTGAAGAATGACGGCGCGGTTGAAACTCACCTATCCATCAATCAGCTATTGAGTTCAAAAATCAGGGAAGAGTGTGGCCCGTGGTGGTGATTGAAGGGGGTCGCGGCTGTCGCTTATATCTCGCTTATTTGGGGAATCGCGATCTCGCACTTGACAAGAGTTATACATGAGGGGTCTACAGCACAATTACATGAAAATCACAAAATTCATATCTGAGGGTGTACCTTGCCTTTAAAGGCAGCAGACGCGCTCGGAAAAGTTGTTGAGTAGCTACGTTACTTGCATAGTATGGCCCCTAGTAGAATGCTCACGCCGTTGGAAGCGTCAAGAACGAGTCGAAGCTACTACATTTGAGCAATGTAAACTCGAAAAATCTTGACAACCCCGCCCATGAGCTTCGATAACTCCTCCCCCATTATTCGAACACGGTCACTTTAGCTAGTTTTCGATGCGTCCAACAAGATGAACGTTCTAGTATAGGCTGTAAGAATCTATCAGCTTCACTATCTTAACCGTTTTCTCGGTAATACTAGCTGTTTCAACCGCGCAGGCATGCTGCGGTGTAACTCTTCCACTTTCACCCCATAACCCCATAACAAAAACAACCGTCAATCCTCTAGTTGCATACAGTTTTCGTTGTTTTTTTAGTTAATTTCCCATACTACCAGTCGCGGCGTTGCTCGCAGCGACGAACAGCACTGGGTGCTGCAATATCGATTACATTCGGCGATGATGGCGACCGACGCGGCGTGAAGAGCGAAGAGGGGCGCCGCAGAGTGTATTGACACCGCGACGGCAATACATCACTGCCAGCGAGCGGCAGCCGACGCTGTGACGATAATGTTTCGAAACATTTTTGTCGCCGCGTCAAGGCTGACGCTCGGCGACCGCTCGCCGGTCTCTGCAACTCTGCAGGCCCCTATAGCCAATTCCATGTAGGCAGACGATTTTCCGCGGTGAATGAAGCAGAACTGGCGGAAATACATAAAGTGCAAAAGTGAACGGCAAAAAATCACATATACATGCAAGTGACAGTTAAGCGCAGCGATCGCGATTGATGCGATCCGACAACCCTATCAAATCTGAACAATGGCCGACTATCATTGATGAATTGGCATTGCAAAGGTCGGCGTCGTTGTTTTGACTAGACGGAGTAGAATTGGCGCTATCACAAAACGGAAGGGATTAGTCTGCCACCACTTTTCCACTGCATTTTCCTGCATTAAAGGCAGTGTTCACGTTGATTTTCGTTCCCGAGTTTTTCACTCAAAACAATGCGTTGGCCACCAAGTGTTACTAAAATTACGAAGAAACGGAGAGAAACGCGCTAAAACGTCTTACTTCAGTGACAATATTCTCTGGCCTGGACTAGTTGTCCGATTGGATGAACGTGTTCACGGTGGTTGTCACCGGTGAAAAATGGGACTAATCGAAAATGGAAGAATATTTTTGTCAAAACAGTGTTAGTTAGGGTTCGAAGGAAAGATCGAAGCAACAGAGAGTAGAGAATTGCAAAACACGGGTCCACAAAAGAATTCATTGTCACAGCGAACATTTCCTGTGAGAGTAAAGAAGCGGGGTGAGAGTAAAGGATTTCGGGCCCTTCTGATGCGTGTTTCTCGATTTCTTCGTCATTTCAGTTCTACCCGTGGGCAAAACTATCGATTTAGCTATTAATCTCGAAATCGAATTTTATCGTGAACACTGCCTTTAATGTAACCTCTTCCCCGGATGTTATACGGGTGCGCAGTCTTGAACATAAACTCTGTTTCATAATAGAGAAATATCCGAGAGTGATCCAGGAGGAGTTAAGAGGCGGATATTGTTGGAGGTACATTTTCCGACATTCCGGAGCTTGCTCTGCAGTTGCGGAAAACCGTTGCCGCTGCACGCACCTTGAACATAATCATATCGGGACCATAAATAATCGCGGCGAAAACTCGTACTCCCACAACGACTTTCCTCGCGCTGCGTGCCGCGACAACAGTTGTACAACAACTGCGGATGTGAAATGAGCTCTGGAATGTTCAATTTCCTCAGAAACTGAGGTGCGACATATCGCAAATGTATTAAGCTCAGGGCGGACGTAACATTTTTGTTGCAAAAGAAAGTGTCAAAATTTTTGATGGGTGATACACAAAAAGCCGTAAAGATATGGTTTCCGTTTTCGATTCAGTCTGACAAATGGACCAGGCGGCTGGCCGTGCGGGGTTGGCGGCCTCACTGGAGAATGGGGTTTCGGTCCGCGCGGGGTGATCTACCATTCATCAGACTAAAATTATTGCGCGAACTCTACATAGTCTTCGATGAATTATTCAGACTTGTTCCGGAAAGTTCAAGAAAAACTCATAAATGAGAGGAAACTTGAAAAATTGCACCTGACTCTTGATATTGGTTAGCGAAATTTCGAAAAATAAGTGGACAAGCACACTACGGAAAAAAGTGGGAACATTTACACATGATGCGGGGTAGGAAGGAACTGAGCGCCAACCAGAAAAAAATTATATCAGATGACCTTAAACGAAACAGTTGAATGAAAAATAGTTTGCAATTGCAGAAAAAAGTTCCCGGATGATTCGAATTGAGGCTGTCACGGAATGTTCATCTTCACTGATAGCCTTTTCAGGTACTTACGGGAGTCTACACTGCTTTTCACTTCAGACAGAACCCTAAGAAATTCTTCAAGACACCTCCACAGCGTTTTCCAAAGCTATCCTAGTTAAACACTATTGGCAGCTAAATATTTCAAAATGAATCAGGTCATGTCCCTATCCTGCACCAGAAATGTATGTGCAGAAAGAGTTTCTTACCGTAGTCCCATTCGATTTCGTATGGTTTGCAGGGGATCCTCAAAACTCCTAAAAGTTTTTGCGAATTCGCCTCAATTCGCCTGCAATGCTACAGCAGTATATAGGGTAAAGCTTACATAGGGAATGATGAAATCAATAATCTTCAAAAGCGTTGATTATCGCGTTCATGATAAAATAATTCTGATTTTTTCCATATCTTCCACGAGAGAGCGGCAGAGTGCAGCAAATGTTGGCCAATTATTTTGTCGGATTTCACAGGGTTTCTCTGGTCCATTCAGACGGGGAACACCAACTCGGTATTTTCCTGGTTGGCAGGGGAGCACTCAAGATTCAGGACGAAATCAAACACATGGCTATCAGATGCCAGACATCGTGGTATTCTTACAGAGCTTCCAAGTCAGAGTCGCGGGTACCGTCCCAGACGCGGAGAGGGGGGGGGGGCGCTCAGAATTCAAGACAGAAAAATGATTTTGGATGTTTTTCTGCCGTAACTGCAGTTCAACGTCGCAGCGCACGTTATGGTATGTTTACACAAGGTGCTGAGTTGACCGCAAAACGCTTGGCACCGTGCGAGATTGAACCAACATATTCCCTTTCCGGGGCAGCGCCTTATCGCACTGCACCACCGAAGCCCCAGCGCCGCTCTCACTCAACTGGTCGGTAAATCTTCACCGAGGCGGCAATCATCTTTTTTGATCCCCGGAAAAGGAATATGCTGGTTCAATCTCGCTCGGAGCCAAGCGTTTTGCGATCAACTCAGCACATTGGGTAAACAGAAAAATGAATTGAATGGCACACAACGTTATCAATCAGAGTAAGCTCTGGGGCATTTCTAGTGGGCTCTCGATTTCGATTACCACTGGCAAGCAAGAGGTCGCTCTTCTAACCAAGAATCGTTATCAGCAGAGATACATATTCCTTTAATTAAAGGCAGTGTTCACGATAAATTTCACTTCCGATATCTCCACGGTTTACGGAAGGTCTGGTGCCCTATATAGCAAGGCATGCTTAAAAAGGACACGAAAGACGCGTTTTTGAGTCAAAATAGGCCCTCTCTTGTTTACGTTGATTTTTGAGCGTGGAGGAATTGACCGCTAGAAGGATGATACCTATCAGTGCAATGAAGCGATCAGCTCACTTATCAGCACTTCCTTCACTTGATCATTCCTGTAATCTGAGTCTTCATTTGTTCTTTTTGATGGGCGGATCTGGGGCACCAGGCGTGTCTGGGGCACCAGAACGCTTGTTTGCAGTCTTTATTTTGCCGCTCCTGGCTTGTTTTCTACCGTTCTTTCGACACTGGGAGCCTGGGATCCTTCTCGCCTATCATTTCACTGTGGAAAGTCAACGAGGATGATCATCGTGAACGCTGCCTTTAAGCCCCACTGCTTCGCTGTTGCTGATAATCGAAATCGATAACCCAATAAAAATCCCCCAGAATTTGTATGAAGTTTTTAGGTCTACTGTGATTGAAATTTTCCTTCGTTTACATAAATGAGTGTTAGGTGCCCACCCCATAACTAGAAGAGATTCACCAATTCAACTGCAACGCAGTTCCACAGAGAAGTAGCTCTTGAACTTGTAGGGCAGACTTGTGGGAAGATCTTGGGACCTTGTTATGTATTGGAATTGCGATGCGACGAAGGGCAGATGCATTGATGTATCACAAAGTATAATACGGGTGGGCAGGTGGTGGACGAAGGCGTCGGCAGTGGTGGTGACGAATGAAGGCCGGTAAGCAGAAGTGGCGAATGCCTGAACGAACTGGTTATGTACGTGGACGTAGACCGAACAGAGGAAACCCGCATTAGTACGTACGAGTAGAGACAATGATAGGAGGCGCCGTTAGGGGCAAGGGCTCCGGATACAGGTGGTTTAATTGGTGGAAGAGATTAGTCTGCATGATAAGAAAGACTACGAACAGACCTGACCTTTAAAGCAAGAACTCGATTCAAAAGCCAAAAGGAAGGACTACGGCAGAATTGTCGACAGATTTCATGTGACCTCATCAACAACACTTTTACTGCTTCATAGAAATGACGTCTTTTCATTCCTGATTGACCTCGCAGACAACACGACCTCCTTCAGAGGCTGGGTTGTAATACCGTTCCGGACAAAACACTGACCAAGAGGGAAAACAGGCAAAGGCCACTCATTAAAAAGCGAGCTAACGAAAGTAACCGCTAAACATCTGAATCCGATTGGAAAATCCCATAATCGCGATAATTCTCGGATCCGATCCAATGTGTTTTCTAAATGATGTCTTGGTGTTTTAGAAGTTTTGTTTCGATTCGCGGTTAACCTTTTCAATGCCTTTCTATGATCTCAAATGGCTTGAAAAGCTATCAGCAGCGTTGCTTACTTTCTATGCGTAAAGTGCTCCACGAATTTGTCAGCCTACCTTCTTATTCATCGGTTTTAAGAGCTTATTCGAGGCCAAACACCAGCTTTTCCGATAATTGACAGTTTCTTCCTCTTTCGTCCATTCTCATTTCGGGTTTCTACCAAAAGTTGCTTGTACGCCAAATAGAGTGCGCGTCATAAATTAAAGTCAGCGCCCGCGCGAAAACCCGTATTCCACAATTTTGCTTTTTTTCAAAGATAGGCCTACGAGGTTGTGATATATAGCAAACAGGCCACACAAAGCACTCAAATTTCGGAGAAAAAGTCCTCCAAGAATCCTGGAACATTCAACGTCCTGTTTACGCCTATCTTGGTGTGTTATGTGTAATAATCAAACATAGGAAACTTCTGCAATAGTTTAGCACCTTAAACTCATTCGGTTAATTATGTACATAGTTCCTTTGCATTTCTGTCGCCAGGAACTCTCCAAAAATAAGCAGTCTCCGTCACACACGTTTGAATGCGAGTGCCTCTCAAAATAAAGACTTATCATTTATGAATGGCCCAAAATTGCTTCTGTTCCCTATGCCAGATGATCGGATCAGGACCCAGCCTTCCCGACCCACAGAGCAGCCACCCCTAATTTCGGAGCTTTCGTATTACATCAAAATTTGTCACTGTGGAACCTGCACCATCGTGTTATGCACGCGGAAGGAAAAACTCCATAGCGCATGAATACGAACGAGTTTCATTTCTGAACTGTTCTAGAAGAATATAAAGAATTCACGCCCCCTTGCCATTATAACAAGCTAAACACATTTGTTAATACTCTTACCTTTCTTACTCCACAAGCTCGACTTGCCTCAAACTCCAGCTTGTCTGCCAACTAAATTCAAACTCTTTTCAAATTCGGCGTCGAAGTCTATGCTGTTTCGCTCTATTGAAGGCACTGTTCACGACGGAAAAATCGACCATTTTTTTGGCAAGAACCTAGCTTTGGGTCCTTTTAATAAGGTGACTAAGAACGGAAGTGCCTTTTAAAACGGCCAGGAAGTTGGCGCAAATCCCGTGAACTAGCCGGCCCATTGGGACACCTCGCCCACGTCATGTAACAGTTGCCCTTTCACCAGGGGGACAGAGGCCGAATTTATGAAAACTCTTTGTCGTGAAAGATTCATTCAAAATTTATTCAGTCAAAAAAATCTTTCAAAAATTAGGAACTGATTGGGAGGAAACCTGACTGAAATACAAGAGGTGGAAAAATCTACTGGTATAACCTGCTACTCTTAGACGGACAAAGTACTCACATGTGAGCTGAGGACGTTCCATGTACTTGCAGTTGACTGAATAGATCTAAGAATTCGGGTTAAGATACTCAGAGTGGATTTTCCGTTTAGTTCGGGATGCAAACTGTTCGGTTTTGGATGGAAATAACCGTACACAGTCTGGAGATATATTCTCGCTCAAGCACACCCAACTGGCGGTGGCCATACCGGGGCGGGCCCATAGGGACCCATAGGGATTCTAACATCCAAGCATGTGCATTGACTCGTCTTATTCTCTGAGAGTTTCTGGTACAGGCAATAAAACACAAAGAAGTCACTCACATAGAAATTTCGAAGCTCAAAACATTTGCGAAGTTTGGTTTGACGTTTTGTCTACAGTGCACAAAACACACCAGCAGGCGTATATAACTCTTTAATAAGTTTTTTAAACAGTTTTTCTTCGATATTCAAGAGTTTCATGGGGGCTTTTCCTTATTACCTACTATTTCGTAAGCTTGCATACTCGAAAACATAGAAAACTAGAATACGGTTTATTATCGTGACCGCTGCCTTTAACTGCCGGAAGCATCTGGAGTATCAGAAAGCTTTGTATTTTGCACGACTGCTGTCTCGACATCGAGCGGAAGGACTGGAGTTTGCCAGAACTCAACATGCACGACACCAGGATGGTAATCTTTATTCGGCGCTTCGAACCAGGCATGTGCGAAAAACTTTGAAACCAAAAAAACCGAAAAACGAAAAATTTTCGGATTCGAATTCGAAAAAGTCCGAAAAAGCCGAAAATTTTTTTGCCTTTCAAAACGTCTTCTTTTCGTAATTACATATTTTTGACGGGAAAAACAAGGCAGCGCAATCTTCAATTAATGACAGATTTATGTTTTGATAGTGAAACAAAGGTTGTAGCGCTGAACACCCTCTGAAAATGTTATTGTTGACTTGATGTTTTGAATTGCAGCAGTTCATTCGTGTCCACGTTTTTCGCATTTTAGATCGAAACCGTGGGCTCGAAGGTCGTCCCTAACTTCATAAAAAACCGAATCCGTAGAAGTTGAAAATCGTGGGCAAGTCATGGACCTAAACGGAACAAACGTTGTACAGAGACGAATATAATTTGTTCGTGATGCATAGCACACTCTTACGTGAAATTCTTGAGCTGTCATGTTGAAATTCGGTTCAAGCGGTCGCATCGTAGACACCATTGACCAATAGCTCAGTCTTTCGGCTCTATTGGACGGCAAAGGCCGCGACGCAACCACACGCATTGAGTCGCCTCCACACAGAGGTTCAGTTCTACCACTTCCGCTAGATGGAGCTATACATGATGCCCTGGTCCCCTATACAGCAAGGCATGTTTGGAGAGAACGCGAAAGCCGTGTTTTTGTGTTAGAAGAGGGTCACCTCTGCTTACGTTGACTTCTGAGCGTGGAGGATTTGACCGCTATGAAAGAGGATGCCTATCAGTGCAATCAGCTCATTTATCAGCACTTCCTTGACTTGATTATTTCATGTCATCATCACCTCAAATATTCATTTCTTCACGTGGATGGGGCGGGAAGGGGGCATGAAGCGCTTCGGTGACCTCAGACCGCTTGTTTGCATCCATTATTTGTCCATTCCTAGTTCTTTTTAAACAGTTTTTTTTTCGACACTGAGAACATAGGGTTCTTCTCGCCTATCATTTTACCGTGAAAGGTCACCGAGAATGATTATCGTGAACGCTGAACTCAAAATGCCAATGTACGTTATCAGCTATGCGGAATCGATTAGCGTTATTAGTTTGGTAATGTTTCCGCCTGTCGAGTTTTATATTTTACTGAAAAATATGACCATGCTCAAAAGATGCGCCGTAGTCGTCTCAGTCTGACTGAAAACAGGAAATCCAAGAAATTTCAACAGAATCAATCTAATTTTTTTATCGAAAGTGATGTAGTAAATGGAACCACTTTGCTAGGGGCAGATTATACCAGGCAATAAGTTTTGTCGTTCAGTAAGAGAGGGCGTTGCTACTAGCCCAAATTTCTTTGTTTTTTTATTACACTCATGGTATGAACGTATGTGAGGTCTCATTTCAATCTGTCTATTCATTCTTTTTTACAAGTCATTTAGTGTCACCGTGTCACAGCAATGGAAAAAATTGAATATCGTGCAGTGATGAAATTCTTATTTTTGGAAGGTGTAGCAGCAAAAGAAATTCACGAACGAATGTTAAAAGTGTATAATGATTGTTCACCTACAAGTAGAACAGTAGAAAGATGGGTTGCTGAATTTAAACGTGTTCGTACAAGCCTTGATGACGATCCACGTGAAGGACGTCCAAAAAGCGCGTCAACACCAGAAATCATAGCCAAAATACAGGATATGGCTTTGGAAGATCGTCAGTTGACTGAAAGAGATTTAGTAGAGGCTTTACACATCTCATTAGGCAGTGTGAGCCATATTTTCAGTGAAATTTTGGGTTTTAGAAAGCTGTGTGCACAATGGGTGTCGCATTCGCTAACAATGGAACAAAAACACATTCGAATGCGACTTTCTCAGCAACATTTGGAGCGTTTTAAAAAGGATAAAGTGGATTTTGTGCGTCAATTCATCACTATGGATGAGACTTGGGTCTATCACCATGATCCTGAATCAAAACAAGAGGCTAAAGAGTGGTGTGAACCTGGTTGTTCGGCTTCGAAACGAGTTGGTGTCCGGAGATCGGCCAAGAACGTTATGGCATCAGTTTTTTGGAATGCGAAAGGAATTTTGTTTGTGGAATCCTTGCAAACTGGTGAAACAATAATTCTGAGTATTATTGCAACTTTTTAGACCAGTTAAAGAAAAAAATCCTTGAAAAAAGACTCGGTTTGTATAATAGAAGAAGGAAATCCTTTTTCATCAGGACAATGCACCGTGTCACAAGAGCATTTTGACAATGGCCAAAATCCATGCATTAAAGTTCGAATTGTTGGAGCATCCGCCGTATTCACCAGATTTAGCCCCCAGCGACTTCCAATTGTTTCCAGAACTCAAAAAAATTATGCGTGTCAAGCGTTTTCCATCAAATGAAGAGGTCACAACGGCTGTTGAAGCGTATTTTGCAGACCTTCCGGACTCTATTTCAGGGATGGGATCCACACATTGGAGGATCGTTGGAGCAAGTGTATTAATGTTCAGGGAGATTATACTGAATAATAAAGTGTATTTTGAACCATAAAATTGTGTTTTTCTTATCGAACGACAGAACTTATTGAACAACCTGGTACATTTGCTTTTGCGCGAAATGGTTCCGAAATAAAATGGAAGGCGTGTGCAAACTCTCTGCTGACGTCTACAGACAGCGAAGTATCGACTGCAAGTCGCATCAGAATCGCAAATTTTGAACCGAAGAATACGAAAAAAATTTCTTTTTAGTTTTTTTTTGAAAACGAAAAAACTTTTTCGTTTTTTTCTATACTGATTTTTTTCGCCACAAAGGGCGAAAATTGAAAAACGCACACCTCTGCTTCAAACACGTGGCTATCGAATAAATACGCTCCAGCTTCTGTAAGTCCGAACTTGGGGGTGGGAGCAGGGTTCAGCACCAGTTGCGATTATCGCAAAAAGCGGGGTCGTAAAAGGCCCAGAGACACCAAAGGCAGGGGTAGAGTCCTTGCATTCAATTTAGTCTGATGAATGGGCAGAGCAGCAACGGTAGATCGCCGCGGGCGCTCGAAATCTCATTGTCCTGTGATGCTGCCAACGCCGCACGGCTAGCTGCAATCATCGTGTCTGGTCGATTCTCAAGACTAATTTTCATACGCAAACCATACTTTGTGAAGATAGGGGACCGTATCAGGGACTCCAAAAAATTTTCTTAGGGTAAACTTAGGGATTATTGGTGACCAAATCAACTAAGGCTCAGAATACACGTCAAGCTTGTTTCAGTCGATTGTGTTGTGTGGGTTTTAGTGCAAGAATCGGTGTTAAGCGTGAGCTTTTGGAATGCTAAAAACATGGAAGTGTTACGAGAATTACTCTTTCAAGGGGCCCTCCTGGCTCTTGTTGACAACCCATCCAGTTACGCTTAAAATAATATAAAGTACAAATATTTCCACTACTTTTCAACTTCAGACTCCCATCTTCGAACTGGAGTAGTTTTTCCAAACCCTCTGTCGAAAAACGGTGACACTTTGGGCTTATACGAATTTTTTTTCACTGTTTGAACCCGGTCACAAAATTCGCTAAAATTTGAAATTTCAGGTAAGCCCCAGGTGAGTTGATTTTTCGATAGATGGTTTGGACAAACTGCTCCAGCTCGAAGATGGGGTCTGAAGTTGAAAACTAACGGAAATATTTAGATGCGATTGGATTCTGGGAGCGATTGGATTTTCTACAACTGATCCGCTTGTGAGCCTGAATGAATAAATTATGACACGACATGTGGAGGTAGGGGGGTGGTTATACAGAGGTCCGACAAGGGGGGGGGGTAGTGATTTATCGGGCATTATCGCAACGCCGTGCTGAACCCTGGGTAGGAGAAAAGTTATGATGCGCACTGTAAAAATTTTCAAAATTGAAAAAAAAGAAGTCAATCCATCAGAAATAAATAAACAAATAAAACCCAGCAAACACCGTAACAAAAAAAGGGCCTTATCATAACTGACTCCAAAATACTTGGAAACGGAAGGAGAAATCCCGTTCGAAAAAATTTGATTGACATATGAGATACGGAAAGAATTCTTCACTACCAACAAAAGGAATGCACATCCAGAGTCATTTTGATTTTTTTAATTGTACATTGCTTACAAAAGGAAGACGACTGATATGATGAATATCTGTAGAAATCACGAGAAACTGCACTAGCACGGGTATGATAAAGGTCGGGCTGGGACATTAAATGGCAGTCAAATTCCTTAGAAGCCCACGTACCAAAAGGGCACAAAGCAGGCAACGGTGATGAATTAGAAGTCATTGGACTGAGGGATCCTGGAAATTCGTGTCCTTGCCAATCCATCTTCATCGGAAAGAGAAGAAATCAACATAAGTAGAGTTCGCGCAATCACTTTAGTCTGATGGATGGACGGGGCTGCGACGGTAGATCACCCCGCGCGAATCGAAACCCCATCCACCAGTGTGGCCGCCAAACAGGCTCGGCCAGTCGCCTGGTGCACGCGTCAGACTAGATAGAAAACGGGAACCTTACTTGAGAAACAAGGAATTTCAAGACGTAGAGGGAAGGTTTAGTGATAAGAGCAGGTTTCCATCGGAAACCCGACGTTGACCGCATGATGATTATGTCTATGACAGACCGGTTTGGCAAGAACATTTGAAATTGAATTCGGATCGGGTTCCAACAACAGCCAAACTGCTACTCGCTGTGATGAGTTATCACTGACTGCCGCCGCTGGCACACTCATTCGGTTGCTATCCAATTCACAACTAGAAAAGGCAGCTTAGTTCCGAGGTCATGGTTTTCCTCAAAATCGCTCCAGCCGCGAAGCGGCTGGAGAGGTTTGGTTTTGCCTGGCACTTGTGATCACTTAGATTTTGGTAAAGTAGTTAATAAAACCTGTAAAACAAATTTTCTAGAGATTTCCTTCTGGATATAAGTGAGAGAGTCTAGAAGACACCCGCTGACAAAATTTGAGCCAAATCGATTGAAAATTAACAAAGTTAAATCGGCGGAAGCTTAGCCAAAATTTAGACGATCAGTACATAGGGCATCTGATGACGTCATCAGGGTGTCATGAAAAGTACAAAGGGCATCTGATGACGTCATCAGGATGTCATGTAAAGTACAAAGGGCATCTGATGACGTCATCAGGATGTCATGTAAAGTACAAAGGGCATCTGATGACGTCATCAGGATGTCATGTAAAGTACAAAGGGCATCTGATGACGTCATCAGGATGTCATGTAAAGTACAAAGGGCATCTGATGACGTCATCAGGATGTCATGTAAAGTACATAGGGCATCTGATGACGTCATCAGGGTGTCATGTAAAGTACAAAGGGCATCTGATGACGTCATCAGGGTGTCATCATGAAAGTACAAAGGGCATCTGATGACGTCATCAGGATGTCATGTAAAGTACAAGGGCATCTGATGACGTCATCAGGATGTCATGTAAAAGTACAAAGGGCATCTGATGACGTCATCAGGATGTCATGTAAAGTACATAGGGCATCTGATGACGTCATCAGGGTGTCATGTAAAGTACATAGGGCATCTGATGACGTCATCAGGATGTCATGTAAAGTACAAAGGGCATCTGATGACGTCATCAGGATGTCATGTAAAGTACATAGTGCATCTGATGACATCATCAGCATGTCATGTAGTACAAAGGGCATCTGATGACGCCATCAGGATGTCATCTAAAGTACAAAGGGCATCTGATGACGTCATCAGGATGTCATGTAAAGTACATAGGGCATCTGATGACGTCATCAGGATGTCATGTAAAGTACAAAGGGCATCTGATGACGTCATCAGGATGTCATGTAAAGTACATAGGGCATCTGATGACGTCATCAGGATGTCATGTAAAGTACATAGGGCATCTGATGACGTCATCAGGTGTCATGTAAAGTACATAGGGCATCTGATGACGTCATCAGGATGTCATGTAAAGTACAAAGGGCATCTGATGACGTCATCAGGATGTCATGTAAAGTACATAGGGCATCTGATGACGTCATCAGGATGTCATGTAAAGTACATAGGCATCTGATGACGTCATCAGGATGTCATGTAAAGTACATAGGGCATCTGATGACGTCATCAGGGTAATCATGTAAAGTACATAGGGCATCTGATGACGTCATCAGGGTGTCATGTAAAGTACACAGGGCATCTGATGACGTCATCAGGATGTCATGTAAAGTACATAGGGCATCTGATGACGTCATCAGGATGTCATGTAAAGTACATAGGGCATCTGATGACGTCATCAGGATGTCATGTAAAGTACATAGGGCATCTGATGACGTCATCAGGATGTCATATAAAGTACATAGGGCATCTGATGACGTCATCAGGGTGTCATGTAAAGTACATAGGGCATCTGATGACGTCATCAGGATGTCATGTAAAGTACATAGGGCATCTGATGACGTCATCAGGGTGTCATGTAAAGTACACAGGGCATCTGATGACGTCATCAGGATGTCATGTAAAGTACATAGGGCATCTGATTGACGTCATCAGGATGTCATGTAAAGCATAGGGGCATCTGATGACGTCATCAGGATGTCATGTAAAGTACATAGGGCATCTGATGACGTCATCAGGGTGTCATGTAAAGTACAAAGCGCATCTGATGACGTCATCAGGGTGTCATGTAAAGTACAAAGCGCATCTGATGACGTCATCAGGGTGTCATGTAAAGTACATGAGGCATCTGATGACGTCATCAGGGTGTCATGTAAAGTACAAAGGGCATCTGATGACGTCATCAGGATGTCATGTAAAGTACAAAGGGCATCTGATGACGTCATCAGGATGTCATGTAAAGTACACGGGCATCTGATGACGTCATCAGGGTGTCATGTAAAGTACAAAGGGCATCTGATGACGTCATCAGGGTGTCATGTAAAGTACATAGGGCATCTGATGACGTCATCAGGGTGTCATGTAAAGTACAAGGGCATCTGATGCCGTCATCAGAATGTCATGGAAAGTACAAAGGGCACCTGATGACGTCATCAGGAAGTCATGTAAAGCACATAGGGTATCTGATGACGTCTTCAGCATGGCATGGAAAGTACAGTAGCATCTGATGACGTCATCAGGATGTCATGTAAAGTACAAAGGCATCTGATGACGTCATCAGGGTGTCATGTAAAGTACAGTAGGGCATCTGATGACGTCATCAGGATGTCATGTAAAGTACATAGGGCATCTGATGACGTCATCAGGTGTCATGTAAAGTACAAAGGGCATCTGATGACGTCATCAGGATGTCATGTAAAGTACATAAGGCATCTGATGACGTCATCAGGGTGTCATGTAAAGTACATAGTGCATCTGATGACGTCATCAGGGTGTCATGTAAAGTACATAGTGCATCAAAGGGCATCTGATGACGTCATCAGGATGTCATGTGAAGTACATAGGGCATCTGACGACGTCATCAGGACGTCATGTAAAGTACAAAGGGCATCTGATGACGTCATCAGGATGTCTTCTAAAGTACAAAGGGCATCTGATGACGTCATCAGGATGTCATCTAAAGTACATAGGGCATCTGATGACGTCATCACGGTGTCATCTAAAGTACATAGGGCATCTTATGACGTCTTCAGGATGTCATGTAAAGTAGATAGTGCACCTGATGACGTCATCAGGGTGTCATGTAAAGTACATAGGGCATCTGATGACGTCATCAGGATGTCATGGAAAGTACAAAGGGCACCTGATGACGTCATCAGGATGTCATGTAAAGTACATAGGGCATCTGATGACGTCATCAGGATGTCATGTAAAGTACATAGGGCATCTGATGACGTCATCAGGGTGTCATGTAAAGTACAAAGGGCATCTGATGACGTCATCAGGATGTCATGTAAAGTACATAGGGCATCTGATGACGTCATCAGGATGTCATGTAAAGTACATAGGGCATCTGATGACGTCATCAGGGTGTCATGTAAAGTACAAAGGGCATCTGATGACGTCATCAGGATGTCATGTAAAGTACATAGGGCATCTGATGACGTCATCAGGGTGTCATGTAAAGTACAAAGGGCATCTGATGACGTCATCAGGATGTCATGTAAAGGGTACATGGGCATCTGATGACGTCATCAGGATGTCATGTAAAGTACATAGTGCATCTGATGACGTCATCAGGGTGTCATGTAAAGTACATAGGGCATCTGATGACGTCATCAGGATGTCATGTAAAGTACAAAGGGCATCTGATGACGTCATCAGGATGTCATGTAAAGTACAAAGGGCATCTGATGACGTCATCAGGATGTCATGTAAAGTACATAGGGCATCTGATGACGTCATCAGGATGTCATGTAAAGTACATAGGGCATCTGATGACGTCATCAGGGTGTCATGTAAAGTACATAGGGCATCTGATGACGTCATCAGGATGTCATAAAGTACAAAGGGCATCTGATGACGTCATCAGGATGTCATGTAAAGTACATAGGGCATCTGATGATGTCATCAGGATGTCATGTAAAGTACATAGGGCATCTGATGACGTCATCAGGGTGTCATCTAAAGTACAAAGGGCATCTGATGACGTCATCAGGATGTCATGTAAAGTACACAGTGCATCTGATGATGTCATCAGGATGTCATGTGAAGTACATAGGGCATCTGATGACGTCATTAGGGTGTCATGCAAAGTACATAAGGCATCTGGTGACGTCATCAGGATGTCATGTTAAGTACATAGGGCATCTGATGACGTCATTAGGGTGTCATGCAAAGTACATAAGGCATCTGATGACGTCATCAGGATGTCATCTAAAGTACATAGGGCATCTGATGACGTCATCAGTATGTCATGCAAAGTACATGGGCATCTGATGACGTCATCAGGATGTCATGGAAAGTACATAGGGCATCTGATGACGTCATCAGGATGTCATGTGAAGTACATAGGGCATCTGATGACGTCATCAGGGTGTCATGTAAAGTACATAGAGCATCTGATGACGTCATCAGGTGTCATGTAAAGGCGTAAAGTAAAGGGCATCTGATGACGTCATCAGGATGTCATGTAAAGTACATAGGGCATCTGATGACGTCATCAGGTGTCATGTAAAGTACATAGGGCATCTGATGACGTCATCAGGGTGTCATGTAAAGTACATAGGCATCTGATGACGTCATCAGGGTGTCATGTAAAGTAATATAGGCATCTGGATGACGTCATCAGGGTGTCATGTAAAGTACAAAGGGCATCTGATGACGTCATCAGGGTGTCATGTAAAGTACATAGGGCATCTGATGACGTCATCAGGGTGTCATGTAAAGTACATAGAGCATCTGATGACGTCATCAGGATGTCATGTAAAGTACATAGGGCATCTGATGACGTCATCAGATGTCATGTAAAGTACATAGGCATCTGATGACGTCATCAGGGTGTCATGTAAAGTACATAGGGCATCTGATGACGTCATCAGGGTGTCATGTAAAGTACATAGGGGATCTGATGACGTCATCAGGGTGTCATGTAAAGTACATAGGGCATCTGATGACGTCATCAGGGTGTCATGTAAAGTACATAGGGCATCTGATGACGTCATCAGGGTGTCATGTTAAGTACATAGCGCATCTGATGACGTCATCAGGGTGTCATGTAAAGTACATAGGGCATCTGATGACGTCATCAGGGTGTCATGTAAAGTGCATAGGGCATCTGATGACGTCATCAGGGTGTCATGTATAGTACATAGGGCATCTGATGACGTCATCAGGTGTCAGTGTAAAGTACATAGGGCATCTGATGACGTCATCAGGGTGTCATGTAAGTACATAGGGCATCTGATGACGTCATCAGGGTGTCATGTAAAGTACATAGGGCATCTGATGACGTCATCAGGGTGTCATGTTAAGTACATAGCGCATCTGATGACGTCATCAGGGTGTCATGTAAAGTACATAGGGCATCTGATGACGTCATCAGGGTGTCATGTAAAGTACATAGGCATCTGATGACGTCATCAGGGTGTCATGTTAAGTACATAGCGCATCTGATGGACGTCATCAGGGTGTCATGTAAAGTCCATAGGGCATCTGATGACGTCATCAGGGTGTCATGTGAAGTACATAGGGCATCTGATGACGTCAACAGGGTGTCATGTAAAGTACATAGGGCATCTGGTGACGTCATCAGGGTGTCATGTAAAGTACATAGGTTATCTGATGACTTCATCAGGATGTCATGTAAAGTACATAGGGCATCTGATGACGTCATCAGGGTGTCATGTAAAGTACATAGGGCATCTGATGACTTTATCAGGATGTCATGTAAAGTACATAGGGCATCTGATGCCGTCATCAGGATGTCATGTAAAATACACAGGGCATCTGATGACGTCATCAGGACGTCGTGCCAAGGTTGTGCCAAGTGCATAAAGCATCTGGTGACATCATCAGGACGTCGTGCCAAGGTGGTGCCAAGTGCATAGGGCATCTTCTGACATCATCAGGACGTCGTGGAAAGTGAGTAGCGCTTCATTTGTAGCGTGCGCAACAAGTTTGTTGCTTACTGATTATTATAGCAATCCATGCTATTCGAAAATTATTGAAGATTTTTCAGGGATATTACTTCGTAATATCAATAAAAAGTGAACAATTCTATCAAAAAGGGGTCTTCCAAGCAAAAGAGGTCTAGTTGGCGTCAGAAACGTTCCAACAAAAAGGGAACAATAGGTAAGTTGAATGAGGAGAGTCTACAAAAAGTGAACAATATTTTCTGAGACTGATTTTCCTGGCCGATACTTCTTAACAGCAAAAACAAACCGTTGCGGTGTTCTACACGGAAGCACTCTGTGGTTCCGAAAATGGTCTAGATTACGCGAGAACCGTTTAAATGTATGTGCATGTAAACCTAATACTTACCATCAGAATAGAAGATGTTGCCGAAAACACAGACGGACGGTTAGCTCCAGTTGCTACGAGAAGCGAAACCCAAGTGCAGCATCTAATGAGAATATTTTCTTATATTCTCGTCAACGAATAGAAGTCCATTCCTGGAAACCATTGAACTCTTCCTCTAGAAGTACCACAACGGTTTGTTTTTGCTGTTAAGAAGTATCGGCCAGGAAAATCAGTCTCAGAAAATATTGTTCACTTTTTGTAGACTCTCCTCATTCAACTTACCTATTGTTCCCTTTTTGTTGGAACGTTTCTGACGCCAACCAAACCTCTTTTGCTTAGAAGACCCCTTTTTGATAGAATGATTCTTTAGTTTTGATGGGCGCCTTTATTGAAGGTATGAGTAAATTGAAAATAAGACAACTGAGCAGTCGGAACGGGTTCGATGACTAAATCAACATAACATGTTTACTATACGTATTCATGTCACCGAGATGACTTGGAAGCGGAATAGGCTCAAATCAGCGCTCCTCACCTAGGCTGTTTAAGCAATTGTAAAAAAAAGTACAACAAATTGGCATAACTAAACAGTGTTTTGAAGGCTGAGTGGGGAGACGTTTTTCTAAGTAAGGAACAATCTGTAAATACGCCTTTTGAAACGAGTTAATGGCTACACGGTTTGACTTTCTTCAAACTCCAGTCTGATCGCCAACCAGATCAGCTCTCGCCTCTCAACTTAGGCTTTGCGGAGCTTAGTCAAATATCATTCGAGAGAATCAATAGGGTCAGAAAATGAAGCCCTCTCCAAGAGGTTATAGATGTGGATCCGCCCCCAGTTCTCACCAGTCATCTATCACTTTTTCATAGAATGTTGATGTGACCGTCAAACAATAGGAAAAACAGTTACACCAACTCTACTTGCAGGAAAACTTCGAAAATGACAGTAACGAGGCCTGCGAAAGCAGAAAAAACTTCAAAAACTATTTTGGCGTTAAAATCAAATTCATATTTACAATGTGTTCCGATTGACTATTTTTACAGATAAAGGTTTTTCATGGGCCCCTAGAGACTCGTTCACTAGAGAGGCCAAGCTACGCAAAAACATGAAAAAATAATATACGGTTTTCTACGAGTACGATGCCTTCAAAGGCACAGTCCAACCTCGGAATCGCTTCTCTGATTCTCTGCTTATCTTGAGGACGGTTCCACGCTGATTCCAATGATGTCTCTGGGATCGCACAAGACCCCCTAGAAGCGGAGTTATGGCCCCTCAAAAATTAAGCTGCGGAAGCATGGTGGACGAGTTGTCCGAGGCTTTTAACTTCCGTCAGTTGCAACCGATGTGTGCGAGCCGACCTGAACAAACAGAGAGGATGAGATTGAAGGGAAGAACGGGGCGATTTCTCGGAAATGTCATCGCTCATCCGCCACTGTTGAGCCTCGGAAAGATCAGGAAAAGGAGAGATTGCGTGTGGGACAGGTGTTTAGGCCGGTGGGCTGTAGAGCGCAGAGAAAGGGACTCCGCGGCAGACTCGGAGGCGCTACTATTCGCTCTTGCCACGCCTCATCGCTTTAGCGTTGGCTGTTTCAGCGCTGCATATGGGCATTACAAGAAGTAAACTTGGTGTTTTGATTATTCTTGCTTTTCTTTAAAACACTTTTTCGAGATGCTTATGAGAGTACAAAGGACTGATACAGGAGGCAGAATGTGCTTTGTCGTACTACGCACGTAATCCGAGAAGAAAGAATGTAATCTGAATAATGTTGAGCAATGATAAGAATTAATGCATCGGCGTATAATTATAGTTGTTTTTTTCATTCAAAGCAGAGTTATTGGGCTGTAAAAACTATCGCGGTTATCCTAATTCCACCACGCATAATAAGCAAGTTTATTGAGAAACGCTAGGCGTCTATCGATATTGAACTAAGAAATCAACCTTCAGAAGGGCACTTCACGTGACGTGAAAACCTCATATACTTCTATGTCAGTACCTATCTTTTTATTAAAGCTGTATGCTTTGAATTCCGGTACTACAGTATTCAACGCGCGCGCGGGGAATTTGAATGATGGGAAATATGGAACAAGCCCTGCCAAAAATTACAGCCAACAACAAAATTACCCAATTCCAACGGGATGGCTTATCGCACCATCTCAATTCCAAGGAAGATTGGAAACGAGCAAGTTCGGAAGGCCTCCCGTTTTGTTCTACGATATACATTTATAAAAGCTGTTTTCTATTAAAGGCAGTGGTCGCGATGAAAAAAGTTATCTAAAAAACTACAAAAATCGGCTCAGATCGAAAACAGCTGAAAAACTTGGAGGGTTGTGCGGTGCAAAACGGGCTAGAATTAGAGTTTCTAAGGCCCAAAGATCCCAGTTCGTGCACACGTGCACAGCGCAGCAAAAAAAGATCGCCGCCTCATGCCGAGCAGAAGTCAAAATCATCGACATTCAGACGACGAAATAAAATGCTAATTCGCTTAATAAAAACAGTTGGAACAATGAAAGAAAGCACTTCAGTCAATGTTTTTGACTAGATGTTAACATAAATCCGAAGGATCATTGATTCGAAACTCAATTTCAAGCCAGCTGGATGTTCTTGATTTAAGAGAGGTCATCGATGCCGATGACTGAAGAGGTGGGCTCGTCCACCATCAAAAGACAAAAAGTTTGAGGCTCTTCAAATTTGGCCCGAGAGTACAGCGGTTTTTTTAGCGATTTTTTTCTTATAGGTCCTACTACTCTGAACCCAGAAAAGGGTTTAAAGGGCCAAGAAAAGAAGATTGAGCGGATCTTTTATCGCGACCACTGCCTTTAAATAGGTTAGTGTTTTCGACATTCCTAGTTTTACACCACAGTTTCATATCGACGTTTAACCTCCGGTCACTAACAAAAGTCAGAAGCAAAAACTGATTCACCTCTTCATTCCATAAATCACTCGCGAAGTACTCATAGAACTCCTCAAAATAGTTGTTCCATTTTTTCAACGAGAAAAAGTTGCTCAATTTGAGCGTATCAATAAAGTGAGAGCGGAGCTTACCATTTTACAATTTGAGATTTCGATGAGAGGAAGGCCATAGACTGTGAATAAAGCCTCTGACTGCCGCTACGCTATGTGCATATGATTTATGGTGTTTTTCTTTGACTAAGCTTCGTGGATGCTTTGCTACATCCACGCGAATGCACTCCGGTGACAGCGGCGTGGAGAAGAGCTTACCACTGCCTCCGCCCTCTGCTTCTCTGCCTCGCCCCAGCCCCAACCGGCCTAAACGTCCGCCACCCGTAAACTGGGCGTGACAAAGTGGCTTCCCGAGGTGGGCGCCCCAGGGTGGCTTCCTCCTATATCTCGCTTATTCGGAGGAATTGAGAGCTCGCACTTGGCAAGTGGCATACGAGGTGGGTCTACTTCACAACTATGCGGAAATATCAGATTTCATCTCTGAGCTTGGACTGTGCCTTTAACTCCAATCGTTATCAGGCTCTTGCATAAAAACGTACACTGTCACCTGATGTGCAGTAGAGCGATTATTCTAAATCGCCCGGCATACTTTCCTCTTCTTAATCCACAATGGAATCTTGAGGAATCATAGCTAAAGTCTGCGCACGAACCAGAACGAGAACAGTACAGTAAATGGACTTAAAGGCAGTGTCCACGATGAAAATCGTTCTTCTGTTTTTCAGCCTATCTTGAAAACGGTCCCATGCTGATTCCAACGATGTGTCTGAAATCGTACACGACCTTCTGGTATCAGAGTTATGGTCCCTCAAAAATTGAGCTAGAGAAGCATTGTGGACGAGTTTTCCGAGGCTTGTAACTTCCGTCTTTTGCAGCCGATGTATGCGAGCTGACCTGAGTAAAGAGAGAAGTCGAGAATGAAGGGAAGAACGGGGCTTTTGATCGGAAACCATCGCTCATTTCGCGATTTCGAGTGTTCCTTAGTTCACGTCGAGAAACTCGACTGCGAGCGAAAGGGCTAGCGCGAGCGGACTTCGGAGCCGTATGAAGCTCTTTCTGGCTCGTTTTCGTTTGTTCTTTCGACCCCAGTGCTCCAATGAGACTCTGAACTTTCGATTTCCGGCCAAAAACCGAGGACGAAATTTATCGTGGACACTGCATTTAAAGACATCGTCCACGATGGAAATCGCTTTCGATATTTAGTGTACAATCAAGCAATTCCGGTTAGAAGACATAGCCCACGGAGCTTGGGGCTCCGAAAATGCTCCCCCTAAAAGTTATGGCCACCTGAAAACTGCTGTGGGGTCGATCATCTAGCACTCCTGGGTCGGTCATCTAACACTTTTTCGTTGAATGTTGATGTGGCCGTCGAACAACGTGGGAAACCTTCATGGTGCAAACTCTACATGCAGGGAAACTTCAAAAATTGTGGTAACCAACTCTCCAAATGCGGAAAAACCTCAAAAACGAATTTGGCGCAAAATTCAAATTCATATTTACAATGTGTTCCGATTGATTTTTCTTTACAAATGAAGGTTTTTCATGGGCCCCTTCGACATTTTCGTTCACTAAAGAGGCCAAACTGTAGAAAAACATGAAAAAGTGATATAAGGTTTTCATCGTGTACGATGCCTTTAAAGGCACAGGACACACAAAAAATTATTTTTCAGATTTCATGCTTATCTTGGAGAGAGCCACTCTCTGATCACAATGGTATCTCTGAAATCGTCCGAGCCCCTACGAACGGAGATATGGCTCCCTGAAAATGCCTGCACTTTGAGGGCAAAAATTTCGCGGACGAGTTGTCTCAGGCCTGTATTTCTCTTCATTCGTAATCGCTGCACGGGTGCAAAACAGGATGAGGAGATAGACCGGTAATGCATTGAAGAACAACTACTTGTTAGAATTCATCCATCCATTTAGCCGCTATCGAGTTCGTCAATCTACTAGGGGCCTGTGGGGCCTGTGGTGGTGAGCGAAGGAGGTCGGGCCTGTGGTAGTCGCTGATATCTCGCATATTTGAAGGAATCGAGATCTCGCATTTGGCACGTGTTATACAGGAGGGGTCTTACACACAATAACACGAAAATCTCAAAATTTATATCTGAGTGGTCGCGATCAAATATGCTTGTCGACTTTTCCTCTCTAAACCCTTTTCTGGATTCAGAGTAGTGGGACCTATAAGAAAAAATCGCGAAAAAACCGCTGCTTCGGGCCACATTTCAAGCCTAAACTTTCCCGTCCTTTTATGGTGGACGAGCCCACTCCACATCATCGGCATTGATGATCTCTGATATCAAGAACATCAGCTGTCTTGGAGTTAAATTTCAATCAATGAACGTTACTCATCTAATGCAAAATGCTGCCATCCCGGAGTCTCATCTTTTATAGTGTTTCCTTCTTTTGTGCGAATGAGATCACTTCTAACCACTTTATTGGTGAGCTTTTGTCGTTAACGACTTTCTCAAACCTACAAGTATACCCTATTCTCTATTACAATACAATGTTAATCTTACGTATTGTAAAAACACACCAGTGATCGAATCTGTTTCTTCGCGAGGGACCTCCTAAGGCCTTGCGGTTGTTTCTGTAATGGGACAGTAACTCAAGACACAGTGAGAGTATAGAACATTATGCCCGCTACTCCCTACGCAACTAACAACTACTGCTTTAGCAGTGGTCGTGATAAGGTGAGGATAAGGGTAGTCGTAATCGCAGCGCTACGCGATAAGCTTCAAGCTCTCCGCCATCTCATCACGGTTATTGATCTCAGGGACTAGCCGGTTGATCGCGGAAGCCTCATACTAATTTCCTTTCCAGCGGACGCTCCAGAAATCGGTGCAGCACAGTAGCTCGTATTGTCGGGGGTTCTTCCTCGGCATGATGTTCAGTGCGATGCCTCGAGAAACCAGAAACAACATCTACCTACAACAGAGTATGTGCTCTCCGAACTGCAGGAAACTTCGTGGAGGAGAAGCGTCTGAGGAGGAAGTTGCGTCGGCAGCTTCAAAGTGACCGCGAACGAGAGTGGACGTGTAGAGCTGAGGAGTTCGAGAGGGCTTGGGAGGAGAAGAATCCAAAGAGAGCCTACACGTTGCTGCGACAGTATAGCGGGAAGATGAAGAGATGTTCTCCTGTCTTGAACACTACCAATGGAGTTGCAGTTGGTGATGCGACGCTGCCAATATAAAAGGATTACTTCAATTCACTACTGAATCGTCCAGCGCCATCAGTACCTGAGCTTCCACATGTTCAGAGAGCACATTACGATGTCAGTGAGGAACCGCCGACTGAGTCTGAAGTTTTGGATTGTGCCCGGAAAATGAAGAATGGAAAGGCAGGTGGAGATGACAACATCACTGCTGAAATGCTGAAAGCTCTTCCTCCGTCTGGGATTCGTGAAATGACCAACACCAACCGTACCATATGGATGAGCGAAAGGATACCAAATTCGTGGAGACATGCGATCATCGTACCTCTTCACAAGAAGCTATCCGTCACAGATCCTAAGAACTACAGAGGAATCTCTCTACTCCGTGTCATGTACAAGGTTTTATAACGTATCATTCTCGAGCGACTTATCAAACATCGTGAAGGAACGACCAGAGATGAGCAAGCCGGTTTTCGACCTGGAAGATCGACCATCGACCAAGTGTTCGTCGTGAGAAGAGTAATTCTTTTTGCAAATCTGTGGCAGCGGTTTTCGAAGCCATTACAGCTTGCTTTTTTGGACTTTGAAGCCGCGTTCGACTCCCTCCCTCATCGTGATCGATTGCTCAATGCTCTGCGAGAGCAGATGGAGTCCCGGAAAAGTATGTTCGGTTAATCGAGGACATGAACAAAAGGAACAACAGCAGCAGTTCGTACACCTGTCGGATTTACGCGTCAGCTTTCGAGGTGAAAACAGGGAGTAAGGCAGAGGAGCCGTTGCAGGACCTTTTCTTTTCAACTTCGCCGTTGATGACATCATGAGTAGAGTTGCCAGAACAGTTTCCTGCGGCTGTGATCCTAACACCATCAGGGACGCCTTCCCTTTGTCGACCTGGGAGTACGCCGACGACATTGTGTTATCTTTCGGCTGAAAACAACGCAAAACTGCAAAGGATTGTGAACTCCTCGTTTCGAAGTATGCCGCAGCTCTATGGACTTCTGTCTTCGTCCCGACAAATGCAAGCAGATGTGGGTCTCTCAGAGGCCTTCAACTGGAGTTTGTGTGACGGATAAACGTATCGAACTCGGTGGACGATTTCTGTTATTTTGGGCTGTTTGCTGAAGGAACGATGATAGTTATGCAGCGGATATTCGACAACGATGTGCGAAAGCTACAGTCTGCATTTCTATTTCCTCTAACCAAAGTGTTTGTGGTCTACCACCATCGCGAAGGAAGTCAAGTTGCGCGTCTATACTCTATCCGCTGTTCGCCCTTATCATGATGTACGGATCGGAGACGTGGGCAGCACCGGAAGACGCAGATGGAAAAAGGTTGGATTGCACGGAGAGGAAGCTTTTTAGACGTTTGCTTGGATATTTCTGGCCGCGTGTATGCCATAACGAAGAACTTTACAAGGAAATCGACGCAGAACATCAACGCTTGACACGAGGGAGGTGCCAGCATCGCCTAACGCCACCTCAAGCAGCAATGGAAAGTCGACTTGGACTGCTCGGGCATATACTAAGAAGAACGCCGGATCGTCTGCGTACAACACGCTCCTAAGAATGCTTTCCAAATTCTGTCTGGGGAAACGACCACCTGGAGCGTAGGCGAAAGTTCTGGACGGATGTGGATTAAAGAGGATTTTAAAGTCACTCGGAATCGAAAGACAGTTCAGGCGCGATGTTTCGTTTCGCAGGAAATGGAATAGTGACAGCTGGATGGAATGTGTTCAAATTGTGGCTGAAGACCGTGAAAAATGGACACGGCTGACTAGATTGCAACACAAATATTCACTTTACGATGGAGCTCACTGACGCAAACGGTATGCTACCATTCCTCTACGCAAATGTTAGGATAAGTGGCGGCATCCAACATTCGGTTTGATATAGGAAGGCTGTGTCAAGAAACATTATTCTTCATTCGAGAAGCGCACATCCGCTCTATATGAAAGCGAACGTGGTAAAGAACCTTGTAACGACGAAGAATAGGATGTGTCCCCAAGAGATACTAGAGGTAGAGGCTGAAATAACAAGAATCCTGACTGAAAACGGATATACGACATCGCCTCCAATATCGTGGCGTCCCTTTTTCAGTCCCGGAGGTGTACCACTTGTCTTACCGTATGTCAGTGAAGCGATTGTTAAGAAGGTGAATCGGATTGTGAAAGAAGTAAGTTTGCCCGTGAAGCTCGTATTCCGACTGCCACCCAACCTGAAGAACCTACTGACATGCTCGAAAATCTATGAAGATAAGGGTGGAACAAGAAATTGACTGATCGGCATGAGACTGCGATCTTTTTGGGCGGAGCTGTGCACGTGTGCACAAACTGGCATCTTTGGGCCCTAGGAACTCTAATTCTAGCCCGTTTTTCAAAGCCCTACCTTTATAGTTTTTCAGCTGTTTTCGATCTAAGCCGATTTTCGTAATTTTTTCGATAATGTTTTTCATCGTGACCACTGCCTTCAAAGAAGTGAGCCGAACTGAATGGCGGACAGTGCCTAGCCATCGGATGTGATTAACAGAAGAGATATGTCACTTTGTTGGAACTATGATTGATAGCTTATTCGATCATTTTTACATCAGGATTGATTTATAGAGTACAAAAACTGCGATTATGTTTTAAATTGCGTTGTGATACGCTACATCACCAAGGTAGGTATTAAAGGCAGCGGACACGCTCAAAAATGGTATCGATTTTATGTCATAAAGGTTTGGAGCTAGTAGTATGGGAAACTAACGAAAAAACAGACGAAAACTGCATGCAAACACAGGAATAACGGCTGATTTTGTTATGGGGTAAAATTGGAGGAGTTATTCTCGAGCGGTTGAAATAGCTAATATTATCGTGATGGGAAACAGGTTGGGATAAGCGGGAAGCCGATAGGCTCTTACAGCCTGTACTGGAACGCTCACCTCGTTGGAAGCTTCAAAAACCAGCCGAAGTGACCGTATTCGTATAATGAGGGGGCGGGGTTGAAAACTCATGGGCGTGGCTGACAAAAATTTTTGAATCAGATTTAGTAGTTTACACTCGTTTTTGACGCTTCCATCGGCGTGAGCGTTCCACTAGGGGCCATACGATCCAAGTAGCGTAGTTATCTCAACAACTTTTTCGAGCGTGTCTGCTGCCTTTAAAGGCACACACAGTACACCCTCAATGTGATTTTCCTTTAATTGTGTAGTAACACGAAAACACGTGCCAGGTGCGAGATCTCAATTCCTTAAAATAAACGAGATATAAGCGACCACCACAGGCCCGACCTCCTTCGCTCACCACCAGGGCTGTGCGGTAATCTTTTTCGGGATTTTCGGAAACTCAAGATCTTTCGTTCTCATCTTTCGTCGCTGCTCATTCCTTGCAGATCTCATTTGATAACCGATGGTTTCAGTCAATAACCTAATAATTATTCAAACTACATAAATTCTCTATAAGGCATTCCACGATTACGAATCCTCGCCTCTGAAATATCGACAAGGCAGTTTTAAATATTGCTCAGTATACGTCGCTGTCCCTTTCGAAGCAGCGTACAGCCTGTCCCACAGCAAGGAGTCCAGGCTGCAGCAGGTGGAGATGAAGCGGGCGTCCGCGTTGCATGTTCAACGCTGATCAGAAGTCAATGTTCAGATTGTCACTGATGATTTTTTGAATTTATTTTGAACCATATTTGCCTACCGGAGCGAATGCCGCACGATTAAAATTTTAAAAAGAATAAAACTTCTTTGCGAGAATAAGAGAATTCAATCGTGATGTGCCTAAAGCCTAGTTTTGACTGCTTGTGGTCGCTGCGGCCATGCGAGGGACAACTGTTCCTTTTTCATCGTGGGTAAAGGAAAGGCGCTCCAATAGTGATCGCTTCGTGGCAAACGTCCTACATCGCTGGGTCGCGGCGACGAAATCCTATGTTTTACTGCATCGCTGCTTGAAGAGCGATTCTCAATGGTCGCTGACCATCGCTCCATCGCGGCCAAAATGGCAGCGATGGAGCGATTGCCAGCGAATGACACGTTTCGTATAGTGAACATGGACCCTTTCACATGACAAGATCAGTGTTTTCGAGTTGGAACGTGTTATTGATGACTACCAGCCATTAATTTCACTGATTGATTGAATTTTTTCGATCACCGGTCAGGCCATGCACTATGAACAAAACCGCTGCCGCTGCCAGATCGCTGCAGCAGCGGGTGCAAAATCGCTGCGGTGAAAAACAGCAGCGATGCAGTCAAAACTAGGCTTAAAACGAGCAGTACCGCTGCCTGTGGCCACCCCCACCTGTCTTCGCCCAGACTCCTTCCTGAAGGACAGGCTGTACGTGCAAAAAAACTTGTCCCAAAACTCATTGCTGCTGTTGAGGTAGACAAACGAATAACAGAACTTTGGAGGGTAGCTGCACAAAAACCATTCATTTTCGGAGGAAAAGCTGTAAAAAAAGCCCCCAAAGAGCGCTTAGATTTCTGCCACACCTATTTTGCGTCATCATTCTAGGGGCGCAAATTTTAGAACCCAGAGCTTTGTCGAGGATCTCAGCCATGCTCAGATATTTGATTGAAGACAAGAGGTCAAAAGTGTTTTCCAGCCCTATCATCAAGCCTTCAAACACCCTTGCCTGGACCACTTACCATGACCCGTTTAGGCCTATTTTCTTCCGTTTTCGGGCCCAAAAAGTCGGAAGCGGAACGGAACAGCCCAAAAAACACCGGAAATACGGAAACGGAATCGGGAACGGAACAGTTCCGCACAGCCCTGCTCACCACCACGGGCCACACACCCTACCAGAATTCCGAACTGGATAGGGGCTGGATGGATGGATGAATTCTCATCGAGTCTTCGTTCTTGAGTTCACTGGCGGACCGTCTCCATATCTTGGCTCGCTCACGTGCAACGGTTGCGATTGAAGAGAAATACAGGCCTGAGACAACTCGTCCACCATATTTTCACCCCAAAATATAGGCATCTTCAAGGAGTCATAACTCTGTTCATAGGGGGTCTTGGACAATTTCAGGATTACCACTGCGATCAGCGTGTGACTCTCTCCGAGGTCAGCCTAAAATCTGTGAAAAATAATTTT